>JAUJEN010000110.1:0-220217 GCA_030448925.1 Citrus cavaleriei
ACATTTCGTTCAGACATGGCTGGTTGATCCAGTTGCTCATGCCTTCAATTGATTAAGGTATTCTGAGATTTTCAGTTTTTGATCTGATTTGAAAAGTGAAAGAAAAGTGAGGTTGATGCTGAATTCTCATTAAAAGACTTGGTATTTGATGAGTTTAAAAGGCAGTATTATTGAGTTTTATAATTTGAGCTCAAAAACTAATTGCACATTTTGGTCATAACCATTCATGGGATCGTTTATGGACATCAGGACATCATCATGTTACAGCGGTTACGATGGTCTCAGATTTGGAATCAGATAATTTCAATCGCTTTCGATTCTTTAAAAGTTATTTTGGCTGTATTATATTTGAAATATTATAAAATTTTTAAAGAATAGATTAGATTTTAGATATTTATTGATGGCTTTTTAGATAGATTGTGATATGGGAGTGAATGTTGAAAACATTTAAATATTTTTCAAATGGGTCCAAATCAAATTCAATAGTAATTTATTTAAAATTCAATTTTGAAAATAAACAACCAATAAAGCATTCTTGTAAAAAGCACAATACATAAAATCTTTTGTTTAATCGACACATGTGGACATTTATCGTGAAATCGATGTATGATAATGGTATTATTCTTACAAACAAAATTCAATCATTAGAGAAACCACTCAATTAAATTACATGAGTTGGGCTGGGACTTTTAGTTTAGGACAAATCTAGTTATATTGAAGTACCAAATACATACGTTCTTTTTATTAACAAATGAATGTTTCACGCACATTTTATATCTCATCATATAAAGAATAAAAACTACCTATATGATGATAAATTCAATACAGGCATTAAGTCAAGAAATGTCCATGTTTTGAAATAACAATAATATGAACCAGTCAAAGCAGATCATCATCAAACAATTGTAAATCCAAGGTGTATTAATCAAGTATAGTGATAAATTATAGTCAAATGATGTGGTGTATCAATTGCGTACGGAGATATAAGGGCGACGGATAGTGGAAGGATACGGATATGGAATTGTGAAGTATAAAAAGAAAGTATTTGTGTGAATTATTCTGAAACTCGATCTGCGCAGAAGTGTGCCACCATCATGAACGCTTTGGTAACATCTTGGATGTGGGAGGTGTGGAGGTGATGAAATGCGGAGGCACGAGAGCAGAAGGATGTTTACGTCTCGGCACGATGAGAGTATGAAGGCCGTGGTGGATTGATGGTGGAACCACAAAAAGTCATCATGAAGACAATATGGGTGAAGCTTTCTTAGGGTGCCATTAGCCACTCAGAAACCTAAAGACAACAACCTGGTCCCCGATGTATTGAATGGCCATACAGGTGGATTGCAGGTAAGATGGCTAAAGTATTTGAGGATTGGTGATATTATCTGGAAGGGCTTCGTTGTCTTGATCATGTTTGGACAGAATTACGATGATCAAGGCACGGCAACCATATAGAGCTATTCGGATAACAGTCCGGGAGGCTTCAATATAGATAAAATGGAAGTAATATGGGTTTGAAGACCAGACTATTGGGTGCTGAAATGGATGAGTACAATCTTCATCTGAAGATCAATAAACGACATGTTCTTATGGCGCTTCAATGAACGCATCATGTTATGAAGGAGTTTCTGGGTGATATTTACCAGGCCGTAGTGAGTTTTAGGATGGGGTTCAACACGTTCATTCAGCTTCATTAAACTCCTCAAGCTTGCGACGTTGTGATTCTCTTTTCTCCATGGAGGAACATTCCATTAAGGTAAAAAACACTATCAAGTCGGGTCTCCATTCTACTAAAAAACTGAGGGTGCATTCGGCTTGACGCTCTTTTATGATTTGCAATAAGTTCGCTTGCTAATACCAGTTCTTCAATCGGTAAAACAAAAAAAGTTTGGAATTCCTCCAGGTCGCTGAATTGTTGGTAGAAATCATTTGGCTAGATGTTTTGTGGATTACTACCGAAATTATTTGTTCAAGTTGGATTGATTAGAGGTCCTGCTTGTGTGCGGTTGGTTTGATATATTTTCTTGGTGGTAGCGGAAAGCATAATTGAGTTTATTTGGTTTGAAGGTGAAATAAAGTAATGAGAAGGGGATGTGGGGAATTGAAAATTTGGGAAGCAATTTGGATGCAGCGGCTTGGGGAAGAAATCTAGAGAAGTTGGCTTTAAACCTGATTGATTTCCGGATCTATTGATTTTGAGGCGAAAAAGGTTTGAAAGGATGATTTTGATACAGTGGATGGAAATAAGTTCATGAATTGATTTGTAAAAAACTGATGAAGCATTAAATTTTGGAGAAAGAAATAATCGACGGTTTGAAAGCTAGCAGGTTTAGAAGGAAGATGGTAATATATATGCGATCCAAACATAGAATTGCCTAATAGAGTTAATTTAGTGATGAGTTTAACTCAAATTAAGTTCCGGATTGAGTGGCAAATTATCTGATTTTGTCCGAAATTAAAGGTTATTCGAATATAGTTTTCTGGATATCAAGTCAGTTTAGATCTGAAGATAGCAAGTTAATTGCATTACTGGGTTTACCCTAGCCGGTTGGCGAATGAATCGAAATCTTTGCCAAGTCACATTTTAGATACAGATTCTCGGATTTTTAGCGGCTATCCAGTTAAATCGATTGATATCGTGAATTGATTGGCCGGTTAATAGCTTTGATTTATCGGATTGTTTCGATAAGTACAAACAAAATCTAGTTTTAGATTTTATAACGATTTGACGATTCTTTCCGGAAAAGAGATAACAAAAGCGGTTGTGATTTTAATCCGGTTTCTGGAATATGACTCGAATATGGGCAATCTCTTGAACATATTATACACACCATTTTGTTTTGACTTTTTAAAACAGTTATGTTTTAAATCATTTGGTTAAACTTTTTCGTGAAGACATTTAATGCATGAAACATAAATTCGCAAAATATAAGCATATCAAGCTATCTAATTCATGACGCCGTCGAAATACATATAATAATATCGACCATGTAGTAACTATGAGTCAAGATGCAACATTCATTCAAGCTCATGTCTTATCTTTATACAGAATATGCTTCGCTGAAATTTGAAGATATCCATAAATGATTCTCAGTGAAACAAATTTAATTACAACATACTCCTTTTCTTGCCAGTCTAAGGGAAGTGATGTCAATTTCCCTACTGTGTAGTCCTAAATACCGGATAAGTTCTTGGATAGGTTAATAGAACTAGTGTGTCACCAGATGGAAATTATTTGATCAAGTTCAATACATAGTCTCTGAGGTTTGTTCATCCAAAGAATTTTGACACTGTGACTACTGCTGACAGTATGTTCCTTTCGGTGGTTGAAAGCGCAACCGAGAGTTTTATTTCTTACTACCGACCAAGTGAATGGCCTGGGAAGTGACATGTTCCCTTGGTAGCTGCAATTTTTCATGCTGGTAGCAAATATCTTGTCATTACCGTGGCCAGAGACAAGGCTAAAGTTTTATTCTTGGGTCTACCGTAATAAATTTGGTACCAAAGAATACTGCTTGCCTCTCGAGTCTTCATATCAAATTATTTTTGCTAACCAACTCTTTGTTGTAGTCAATGCTCTTATACTTCGTTTCAATTGGGAAATATCACTTACATAAATAACTAAGAGGCTCTGTTATTTTCCCTGAATTTTCTTGTACATACATGGTCTATCAATATTTTGAATGAATCAAACAAATTATTCGCTTGGCAGTCAAATCATTTGTTCCATCATGGGATGCTTATGCCGTATGTTCTTAGCCTTTGTATGAATCCATAGTTCTTTGTTGTCTTCTTCTGGTTACCCATTAAGAAAATCTGGTCTTGAGCATTCATTTGCCGATTACTACGTAATCTATTACTGCGGCAATGGGCACAATCCTAATGAATTTAAATGTATATCGAAACGGAGAAAAAGTTTCCTGTCCAGTTCCTCTTTGGGTATACCCTTTGGCTGCACAATCTTGCTTTAATTTTCCACCTTTGAAATTCTCCTCTTTTCTCTTATGGATCCTTTTTGTAAGTTTTACTCAGTTGTTCTCTACCAGTTCCGGACAATTGAAATCGTAGATTCCATTCTTTGATTCATGGCATTTTTCAAGTTCAACATCTACATCTATTAGAGCTTAGGTATGGCTAGTGAGACTTTGGCCATGTTCATCTGAGATAGCCATATAGGTTTCTCCAATGGCATGTGTCTAGGAGGTAACCTAATTACCTCCCTTTCTGACGAGTTACAAGTGATTGTTTTGTTGGGGAAATAATCCCATGTTGATCAGTGGTTGTTGTTCTTCTTCTTGCTCTATAACGAATTAGGCCCAGAATCTAAGCTGTTTTGATCTCAGTTTCTCTATCAATTTTGCCTTACTCTTAGAGTTTGCTATTAATCCGATTTATTCTTCCTCAGCACCTAAGTAAGTAAAGTATATATACATAAATGCATTCTATCTTGAGGACTATAATTCAAATTTTCCTTCTGATTCGTTGGTCCCTAACACGTACAAGCTTACGACATAAATCCATCTGCTACACACACCAAATTTTAAACAAAATACTAAATAAACTCGAATCTGAAGATGTGTAAAACTGTGTTTGTGGCTTTTACAATTTCTTGGAGTAGTGAAAAATAACAGGGTAGATGAAATTAAGTTCGATAAACTTTGCCGATTTTAAATACTAGTATCTGGGCCAATAAAAGGTAAATGATAAACCACTTAGCATATATCTTGTCTTATCCCAAAAAGAGTCTTGTTTCTCGTTTAATTTAGTGCACTATTCTATCATAGTGTTCACATTTGTATATGGGGTTATCCCTTGACAACAAATGGAGCTTACTGATTCTAGAAGAGATATTAACATTTCGATCAGATCAATTCTTTTATATATCCCAATTCACTTCTATTAACTTATATCCATATCCTTTTAGATTTCAGCGATGGAATCATAGCGCATTGTTGACAAATATAAATGAAATGAATATTCATCAATAAGATTCATAAAATACTAAGCAACAATAACGCCTGATTATTGAGTCATGGTCGTACGTTTTGTACTGTGCTAGGTCATCAATACAATGTTATGCTTTTAAAAAGCATCCTCGTCATGCTCTACTTCTTTTAAATAAAGATTTATAGAGTGACAATGATCAATGCGTAATGACGGCCAACAAGCCTATCATTAATCATTTCTTCCCAAAATCTTATTATAGTTTATGAGCTTAAGCATAAATAATGAGATTAGTTAGAAGAAACATTTCTTTTCTTATGGGCGGTATATGCTCTTTATCATTCTCATCTTGACTGAATAGGTCGATGGACTTATATGACATAAATTGTCTTTATAAAGAACGAAATAAGTAATAAATAGAGGGATCCAAAAAGAAAATAACGGTATACTCATTTTTATTGAACAAAGTCACCAGCGAAATTAAATTCTGCCAATATATGGAATAATAAAGACAAATATCAAACTAAAAAGGTTGTAAAATTGATCGACATTTCAGTGATATAGCTAATAGCATCAACCTCATTTAACTTTGTTTGAGCTTTCTTCACTTAATCTTGGTTTCTGACAAATAAATGAATTACTAAATAAGATTAGTTATCTAGAATTCTTCTTTGCATGAATCGATACGAAGTCTGGATAATTAGAAGAGCAAGATTTCTTATACTTTTAATAATCTTAGGACAATCTTTCTTCGGGTGACCCTCATCATTGTAACCTTACCTTTTGGCTGCATCTCTTTTAATGGACAATTTCTCATCTCGACTCTCTCTTGTTATTCTTGTCTTTTAGGCCTTGAGAATGAATCCTGAAGTTTCTACTATGATAAAATTCTTCTATAGCGTGTAGTTTGTGTCTATAATTTCGAATTAAGGTCATATCTTTATTGTTTTAAGATATAGGCTTTACCTTAACTCTTTGATATGTCAGAGCAAGATTCAATCACCATAAATCTTTTTGTTTATCGATTTGAACATATAAATCTTTACGTTTCAAATAATCATCATTTTTAGGAATTTGATCTGAACTCACATGCCTCTTGTCTTAGTATCTGTGTCGTTTAACTTACTTCTCTGGCAAAATAGTATACTTGAAGCATCTTATGAAGACTAGCCATTATTTAGGTATTTGTTTTTCCATGCTATAGATGTTTTCATTTATTTAAATGCGGTTCCATAGAAATCAAAGCCAATACACCTAAGTAATTTAGCCATTTTGTTAACCGCGTTTCGTACCATTTCTCACTAGGCTCCCTAAAGTTTCTACTAAGTAATATAGCGTTGGTTCTAGAGGATGGTACGGGTCCAACACATTTGAAATACTTGATTAACAACGGTGAGAATATTAAATAGATTGTGTTTTTCAATCAAAGTAATTTTCATGTCATGAATTTAAGTTTTAACAAGGATAATTGATAATGGGTTGATGAGGACATTTGAGAAAAAGCAAAAATAGACATGCATAAACACTTTGAAACAAATAGCCATGATACAATAAATAATCTAAAATGAAAAAAGCCAAAAATGCTTTTTTTTATTGTTATTAACGATAATCTAATCTTGTTTTGTGAAGCTATCCATTGGGGAAGTCAGTACACTTACGATAGACCCGATTATCCATTGGATTATTTACTTTTCGTAGAAATGATAAAAATTATCGTTATCATTTAGGGCTGGGCAAATTTGTTAACAAAGCTTAGTTGGGAAGGTAATAACAAATTTTAGTTGAAGTTATAATCATTGTTTAATCTACGTCTTTATACCAATACGCTCTGGTAGAGATGATCAGCAGTTGAAAAATATTTAGAGTCTTATTTGTAATATATATACCCTAAGGGTAGGGAACATCAGAATCATAAAGTCGGTATATATATAATTTTATTATTGAACTAACAATGGAGCCGTGGAAAAGAATTATCTGAATTTTTCCTCTCATCGATATTTTAAAGTTTGTTTTTTCCAATATCTGATTATATCATATATTATTAATTGCATGCTTCCTGACAATAATATTATGTAGATAATCTAATATTATTAAGCCCACCAGAAAGTGTCAAATGCAAACAATATATGTCTAGATTAAGCAATCATAGATGTCATGTATTATGATCGTAGTACCTATATTCTATATGACGTATGTTATCATGGCATGTTATCAACTAAAACATAGCATGATTAAAAGCAATGCGAGATTATGGTTTCCTAAGGAAAAGTGACTTTATCTACAAGCCTAATATTATCTATTGTAGGCTTTAAGTCAACAATCAATATTATTCGTCTTCCTTCTTGTACCGTTGTCTTGCTCTTGTCCATAACTATTGCCTTGAGGACTTTTTAACTTTTAAAAATTTATCTTTGGTTCGAATTTACAATTTAAATTTAGGCAACTTTCAAAAAAAATCTATTGGCTCTTTTTTAAATACTTACCAAATCTCTTCTTTTAAAAATCAAAATTTGATTAGTTTAATAAAATAAGCGGAATTTATCATTAAAATTCTTGATAAATAAATTTTTTATTTATGATCTACAAATTTTCATTTTATAACCCAATTTTAAAATCGCCAAATGGGCAGGGCTGATATAAATAAATCGGACACAATAATAACAATTGGGCTTATCAAATTTCTATTTAATGAGCGGACCACTATATAAATAAATTTGAATTTTTCATTAAAACCTAAATCATATTTTTCGATGCCACCAACATGCTCACGGTTGAGACTTAAATGACCAAAATAATTTCAAGCCTTGAGAAAAACATAAATTAATTGAGACAATAGGGTGTCTAATGAAAAGAATTCAAAAGAACTCCATCCTTCATGCTTTTAACCAATTCCGGAGGTCTTTGCCGTTTCTTCTTCTCTTGCACTATCATCGTGACTTTTCTTTGTTTTCTTGGATTCTACATACGGAATCACAGGGTTTTCCGGTGTATTAGATGTCAAAAATCCATATAAAATTGAAACAAACGTCAAATCTTATGAAACAAAATTTAATCAATAAGCCCTTACATGTCTAGATTTTACAATATAGAGTTCTTAGAGAAAATCGATTTCAAAAAATATATGTTGAATTCGAGATCTCATACTCACAATATTGATTATTAAAACCCACAATATATCCTTAACCCTAGCAGAACTAAACACACCTTCGTCATGTATTATGATATGTAACAACAATATAAAATCATGCCCTAGATAGAATGATTGGAAATCTGAGAGAATAAGGAGAGTAAAGCTTATCATCGGCTTTGATTCTCTCTAAACAAATATTTTAATTCTAAAGTTGGATTGAAAATAAAAGGTTAGGGGGTATTTATAGGATTTCTTAAGGCTAATGGATAGCTAGGATTTTGACACCATAACTGTTGATCAATGGTTGAGATTATCGCTTAATAAATATCTTACTAAATTCTAAATTCTTATCTATCTCTACAAACTTCTCTTACGCGTCACATCATTATAAATTTCTTTGTATGTCATTTTAGTCATTGCATAAATGCAGCCCATTGTTATTACTTCTCTTAGAATTAAATATTATTTATTATTATTATAATTTTAATGCTTAAAGGGGTTTGTGCTCAAAATAAATTCCATTTATATTTAAGTGAGAAGGGAGTTGAACCTTACAATTTCCTCCTCTTTTTAAAATTGTGTCCTCGAAATTTAAGGATTACCTTGCATAGAAGTTTGAAATTACTTTTCCGAGAATTTTTGCCTCTCGGTCCCCATGTGGCTTCTCAACAGAATGGTGTTGCATTCAATGTACCTTAACTAAAGGAATAATTGCTCTTTTTGATCAATCAACAATCTCATAGGTTGCTCCTGTATGGCATGTCTTTGATATCTGAATTGGTTGATAGTCTAGCACATGTAAAAGTGCACTATCCTATACTTTCTTATGCGGACATGAAACACATTGTGAAGCCTAGATAGACCAGTGGTGAAGTTATGCAATAGACCACGATTTTCTCACAAAATCCTCAAATAATGAATTTGGGCTAAGCTTCCATTTCTTTAGAAACACCACTTTCATGGTGATACATTGAAAACAAAGTCTCCTTTTTCGAATTCTAATCTGCATCTACGACGATCGCATATATATCGCTCTGGAGTTGTTTGAAGGCGTTCTCTAATCAACCAGTTTTATCAAAATAATTATGGACCCAGTTTCTTTTACAATAAAAATCGTCAGTGGGGACCTACTTTCTTAATATAATGCCGAATGGTGCATGCCGATGCTTGAGTGGAAACTATTGCTATAAGCAAACTGATCAACATTAGATGTTCTTCCCCAACTACCACTCAAATTCTAGTACACAAGCTGGAAGCATATCCTCGAGGTTTGGGTAGTCCTTCGGAGTTATCTTCTGTCAATGGAAAGCGATGTTAAATCTCAATTTGTCCCCAAAATATAACTCTTTGCATGCCATATTGAAATCTTAAAAGTGATCTCTAGGACACTGTGGCAAACTCCATGAAGCCTTACTATCTCTTTAATGAATAACTTAGCTAGTTGCCTAACATTTATGCTCCTCATTTTGCCAAAGAAATGAGGTCGATTTAGTCAATCGATCAACAATTACCCAAATGAAATCACATCTTCCTAAAACGCAATAATCGAGGGCAAATCCATTGTTATATGTTCCCGTTTCCTTTCGCGGAATAAGAAGCATTTTGCAAAGTTCTGTTGGTCTTTGATGTTGATCTTACATTGTTGGCAAACTAAACTTTAAGATCAAAGTTCTGTTGGTCTTTGATGTTGATCTTGACAAAGCAACAATATCTCTCTTAATATTCTCTGCAAAAGCTTTCTGCTTTAGATCACGATACATCTTAGTACTACGGGGCCTTACTATAAGGTCACTTGAAGCTTCTTTAAGATCTCTACTTTATTTCTTCATTTCTTTGTGCATGAAGCCTTTGTCCTACCATGAATACGCATCTCCGTTGTGCAAGTCTGAGTTGGGTTGATGTCCTTTTGTTTCACCTCTTCACGGATTTTATTAAAGTGGGTTTGGCACATATAAATAATAAATGTGCTAACAAGTCACTTGCCCATGTATACCGATAGTCTCCTCGAGTCCTTTACGAATGATTTTTTTTGCATGGTGATAAGATGTGCCATGCACTGATAATTCTCTTAAAGGCATCAATTGTACTACACGTTTGCCTTTCTGGATGATAATTAATAAGTCAAGATCTTGGCTAACTCCAGCACCATCTTCTCTGCCTCGGAATTCAATTTTCCTTAGGTAAACAAATACTTGAACTCTTGATCGGTAAAGAATCTCAAATCTCCCCGAACAAATAATGTCTCCAGATTTTTAGAGCAAACACTATAGCGATAACTCGAATCATGGGTCGGATAGTTTTATTCTGGCTCTTTTAGCTTCACTAGAAGCATACCTCTAACCTTTGCCCACCATCTTGCGTTAGAACACAACCCGAGCCCTTTCAGGGCATCACTATAAATCCTGAAAACCTCCGCCCTCAGAAGGGAGAGTTAAAATAGGAAGCGAATGCAAAGCATTCTTGGGCTCTTGGAAGCTCTTTTCACCGCTTTGTCATCCCAGAGTGAACTTCATGTCATTTCTTCCGTCAGTGAATTAGTCAATGGTGCTCTATACTAGAAAATCCATTCACTAAGCGTCACTAATAACGCCAATCTAAAAACTCCTTATTTCCTCGACGTTAAATGGCCTTTCCCCGATTCTGATTACCTCCTTTGGTTGGATCTCCCCAAGAAATACAATCCTTCGTCATAATGGGCCCAAAAATGCCATAACGCATCGACCTAAAACTCACATACTTAAACTTTGCATGAACCCGTCTCTGAATGTTTCCTTTAGCGCTGATCCTCGGATCGATTTATGCTCCTCCTTACTCTTAGAGTAAACCAATAGGTCATCAATAAAGATAATGACAAATTGGTCAAGATAAAGGTTGAAATTCATCAAATCCATAACATTGCAAGATCATTAGTTATCCCGAAAGGCAAAACCAAGAATTCATAGTGCCCATGCTTGAGGTTAGGAAAGTTGTCTTGATCCCTCGCCGATTTTCAGTGATGATAGCCATATCGTAAATCAATTTTAGAAAACTTCTTCTTCGTAATTGATCAAGGGTCATTAATTAGAGGAAGAGGTATTTATTCTTAGCGGTAACCATATTCAAGCTATCGATGTCGACACACAACCTCAGTTGAACCATCTTTCTTTCTACGAACAAAGCAGGGCTGAGCACCCAAGAATAGGGCGGATGAAACCTTGTCTAGTAAGTCTTGCAGGCTGGACTTTTAGTTCTTTCAACTTAATATGTGCCATCCGATATGGTGCCTTAGAAATAGGGGTAGTACTTAGGGAACTAGTTCTATAGTAAACTAAACCTCTTGATCAAAGTAGTCTAGGAAGATCTTAGAAAATCGTCATGAAGCTCTCTTAAAATGGGTATGTCTTGAGGCATGCCCATGAATAATCGACAACCTTCGTTAAAAATCCTTCACACCCTTTTTAGCATTTTGTTACCCCTTAACGCTATGAAATCAAACCTCTATGACTCTATGATTCCTTGAAAGTAAATTCTTCCCTGCTAGGTAGAAAAATAATTTTCTTAGAAAAACAATGTATTAAAACATGTTAAGGTCTAACAACGATCGATACCCCAAATCAAATCAAAATCGAGATCTTTAAGGGTAGGAGATCTGCAGAAATTCTCTATCACACAATACTGATCAAACATGACTTATAAACACGATCTATTAATTGCCAATCCCCAGAAGTCTTAATTGACACGCATTGATCATCAAGTGATGTGATGGGGCGTAATGGGCAAACTCACTGAGATACAAATGAATTTGTAGGGTCAAAAAGAACTTTGGCTTCTCTAGAGAATAAGAGACAAATTACGATACTACATCATTGGAAACCTCGACATCTTTTCTGTTAAACATGCAAAAGCTTGCTTGCGCTGGTTTCTTTCTTTGCCCTTAGTTTGAGTGTTTGCGGTCTACTTCATCTCTTTAGGCAATCCATAATCCTGTCCGGTTTCTCTACAAGCAAGCAGACTCGATTTTCCAATAGCGAGAACACCCTTTGTTATCCCATTTGTTATTGCATCCACCGACATGCTTACGAGGTGCCTTGCCCGTAAGAACTTTCATTTCGAGGTCCACAACAGCCGATTCTTTTATTCCTCTGATCTCTTGTAACTTGAGCGAGAATATCTTTCTCAGCAGGATTACTTCGATCTCTTAAATCGGCATAATTATTAAGCTTAAGGATGGTCAATGCACTTTGATGTTTGGGCCGTAACCCTTATACAAGAACTTCGCACACTTACTACCTCATTATGACCAAGGTAGGAGCAAAAAGCGAGATAGGCGATGGTGCTCCTTATACTCCGTAATGACTTTGTTCCTTGAGTCGAGTTTGAAGTCATCTCCAATCTTATATCGAACTTTCGTTTAGAAAAATACTTTTCGAAAAGCCTCGAAATAACTCCCAGTAATAAATGCATCTTGCAACTGACCCGGCCCAAAGCGGGATTGGCATCGCAATGTAGTGCGTCACACGGAAGGACAAATGGTGGCCAATATCACCTCGATCATCATTCCTGACCCATTGCCCACGAATATCTTCTCCATTTGTTTTAGCCATGCCTCTCTGAACCATGGGATGCGTCCACGAAGGTAAATTAGGTGGTCGATTTCTTCATCGTTCTAAGTTCACCATAGCTCCTTGATCTCTTGCATACCCCTTGCCTTTTCGGCGTTCTCACATACTGAAACTCTACCTCTAGCCATATCTTGTATCGGCCTACTTTGTTGTTCCATCAACCTAATCATTGTATGCATCGTCCATGATTACCTTTGTTATCCGTCTCGCTGAGTTAGGTCGGCATCATCGGTGATACAAAACATTTCTCGAGGCTAGAGCATTCCTATGCCTCCCTACATGACATCTTTGACTAAAACGAAGAATAAAATAAATAAAATGGTAAATAATTCATAGTTAAATGCCGTTACTAGTGCCCAAAGTATTGAATAAGTAGTATAAGAGAAAAGTTAGTGATGCGACAACAAGAGCAAACAAATATTTCATTCTACGTTAATCTTTGAAAATCCTATATCGAAGAGTTAATATAACGTCTGAAAGCCAAAATAGAATTACTAGTCATAAATGATTTACGACTATATAAAGTTATATTCTCTCAATTAACCTCAATATAGTCTCTGAGTCTACTACTTGCATAAAGTTCTAGGGGTTTACTTAATCGAATAGGAAGGATACTAATTCTGCTTTTCTTTGATCATGACTCTGGCAGTCCCGATTTTCCTTAAGAGTTTCTGAGGTAGATTATCTGGGCATGAAGAAACCCATCTTTGCTATATGCGAGGCTTAAATCGAGGTCTTGTCCAAAATAAATGTATTACAAGCTTATTTTTTGTTATCTCCCTTACCATAAACACGTAGTCCTTATGTAAGCCGTTGAATTTCTTCTTTGAAGCTCTAGGTCTTTATAGACAACTCAGTCCAATGATCTGCATCATCCAAATTATTTGCTTTAACATGAAGTCTTAAAAGATCTTTGAAGGAACTCCACAGATAAACTATTACCGGTCTTGTCAATTTACTGTCCATCTTTTATTAACTTAGCACTTTTCATATCCATAATGTTCTTAACTTCATCTGACAAAACAGCGTAATTAAATCTATTAGACAATCTAATTAAGACCTTAAAAGTCTACGAGAATCCTAACCGGTCTGCTCGATACCTGATTTGTAACACCCTAAATCTGCCGTGTAGAGCATGTGGAAAGGAGATTACTTACAAATCGTAATCAAATAAAAATTTTAAAGCTGAAATACCAATTATTATTCAAATAAATCCACAAATTCATTCGAGCATTAAATAATCTCTCTTGAAATACAAATAACAAAAGTCTCGATACTCCGTTATAAATTAAATATGAAATAATATAATAAAAACATGAGTCTGTTCCTCCTCTTTATTGAAAGCGAAATCTAACTCGAAAGCTAAGCACCTCTCGAAAAGAAACTTAATCTGCAAAAGTAATAACTTGAAGGAATGATAGCGTCAACTTCGGTAAGTAAAACCATTCGCAACACACTAAAGCTTATTAGTCACGAAAATATTGCAAGCCTTCTTTTTTGTAAAACATATATCATAATTCATAAATTTAATAAAACATATTTGATAAGATAACATAAATTCATGGTAACTTTCAGGACTATGAAAAAATAACCAATTATAAAAGCAAATCGTATAGCATACGAAAGCAGGATAGTTAGCTCATGTTCACGTAAGCGTCTTCCATAGTCCATTGACCGGGAAATCTTGTGCACTCGAGCGGATACCCGTATTGGTCCCGGGAACATATATATCGTATACGATCGAGAATCGAGAATCATAATCGCCATATAACTATGGACGATGAGCCGAAACATTTTAAATTAACTTTTCATATGCCAATGACTTGAAACATGGCACTTTTGCATTATATGTGGCACTTTGATTGCTTTGGCCCTCAGAGGTGGCCCCCAACATATATAGTCTCGAAGGTGCCTCCTTACAATCATAAATAATTGAGATCATACATAGGCACTGAAACATTTGTATTCCAGATTCACGAAGTCCATGTAGCTTAATTTGAAACAAAAAATTTCATAGACAAAATTATAAAAAGTAGTCGTCATAAAATAATTTACATATTGAAAAGCATTTATAAAATATTTTTTAAAAAGAATTTAGATTTGAAACATTTTCATTAACTGATTTTGTGAAAATCATTAATCTTAAGTAGTGTAAAAACTCTTATAATAATATCAAAATATTTATACATATCGATTTATTGGAATGAAGTTACTTACCTCGATAAAAGGATTTGAACTAACACACCTCGAAGCCTCTAAAAAGCCTCGATAAGCTCGACACCTTAGATATAAGATATAACTATCGATAACTTATCGTAGAATCTGATTTTCTAATTCATACGTACTAGTCGGTTCTAGAATTTTAACTCTTAATCTAGAAATCAAAATGACATAATATTCTATGGAACCATTCTAGATATCCATGGGTACCTCATGTAAAATTTTCAAGAGGATAAAATCTAAAAACATTTTCAAGACTATTTATTGCTTGAGAAATTGAAAGCGAACATGTTTTGAGATTTTTATAAATGGAATACTTATCGAAAAATTATGAAATAAAAGCGAGAATACTAAACACATTATGAACTCCTATATAAAATTTCAGAATGTTTAAGTTCATTTAATAATACAAATAAGTTTGTGAATATGATAGCCTTCTGGAATCTGACAGTTTTCATGTATTAGTGTCGATTTAAAAATCCATATAAAGTTGACAACAAAGTCAAATCTTATGAAACGAACTTTAATCAATATGCTCTACATCTAGTTTTGGAAATATAAAGTTCTTAGAAAAATTGTTCAGAAAATATATGTTTAAATTTGAGATACTCATATTGTCCATAATTTGTCCAATGTGCTTAATGCAAAGGGTTGATTATTAAGACCCACGATAAATCAAAACCTAAACAGAACTAAACACCTTAAATCATGTGTTATGATGCGTAACAATCTAAAATCCACCTAATATAAACCCTAGATAGAGTGATTGGAAATCTTGTGGAGAATAAGGAGAGTAAACTTACCAATCGCTTTGATTCTCTCAAACAAATGTTTTAGTTCTAGGTTGGATTGAAAATGAAAGAGGCTATGGGGTATTGTATCGGTTCTTAAGGCTAATGGATAGTTAGGATTTTGCCACCATAACTTTTGATCAATGGTTGAGATTATCCTCATAAATACCTTACTAAATTCTAGAATTCTTATCTATCTCTACAAACTTCTCTTATATTATCACTTATGCCATTACTTATGTCATTACTTAGTCATTTTGAATAATACCTGAGGTGAGTATCATAGTATTTTGAATAATCTTATTTGATCTCTGAAGAAGATTCCTCAACCATGAAAGCAAACACATCTTGACCTCTACATCTTTATCTCATATTTCTCTTTCTTACCTACTCTATCTCTTCCGAATCGTATTTCTAAGCACATAGCCTCCAAAATTGAGAATCTCGTCGAATATTCCTATATTCGAAATCTGCTCAAATCAATGAGTCAGATTTCCTATCATGAGTCCTTACAATCTCTACAGAGAAAACTTGCTTTCACTAAAAGTATCAGAACTCTGATCTCCAAAGACCCGTCCGAAAGAATATATCCAGTCATCTAGAGTAGATCAGTGTGCTTTACAAGCCTCTCAGAGTGAACAATATGTCACTATGGAAATACCCTCGGTTCTCATGGCCAGGGAAGCGAGAAGGGTACCTGAACCTCCGTGCTTGAGGGGTGTCGATTAATTCTCACTCTCCGTGGTCGAAAGGGCTTACCATCACGGTTAAATTGCTCTCTAGACACGAGTTCAAGAGTACCAACCATTATCGTGCTTCGACAACTCTCCACATCTTGGCGGTGTCTTATTAACCTTTTACGAACTTGACCTCTCTTGAGGATCCCGATCTTACAACCCTTAAAGTTCAGATTCGGCTCGAAGGGCAAACACCCACATCGAAGATTGCAACCCTCCGTCGTCAAATAGTGTATCGATTACAAAATCATGCACTAGATCTTCCATACAACTTACGATGCCACGATGATGTTGGCGGACAGACACAATTCAACCATCAATCCCCGAACAAATCCATAAACAAGAATCTGAAACTCATTTTCCTCTTGAATGGCTAACCAACTATGAGCACTTTCACCAAAATTCTGAACCAGTACAAACCACAGAAGCTACGTTTGCCAGACGACCAAATGGTCAAGTCAAACTGTCTTTTCAAACTCCACGACACAAACCCGTTCGAGACGGTCCACCAATTTCTTATCTTGCTGTATGATCGCGTGATTAAGGTCGAAAAAACTTCATGGTTTTCATCGTGAAGGTATCCGGTATATCTGATAAAATCAATGGCCATTCTTATGGGATGTGCAAGGCCCATATGCAATCCGGATTGTCCTTGCTTGGATAATCGGATATTGATGAAGTGGAAGTTATGCGGAGAAAGAAAAGAAGAAGAAAAATCTTCTTATCCTCATCTTGCAAATCCTTTCTTCCGACCTCATGGATCCCAGAACCTCTTTCGACCAATCGAGATCATACCTTATGTTTTAAGTCACTCTTATGAGGAATCATTTCCTCCAGCGAAAAGCAGAACCTAAACCGTGTTACTTGAAACCTTTTATCGATCTCGATTCTGACCTCTGGGCAGCGCGAGAACGAAACAATATGAAGTGTTTTGAATTGGCAAACCAAGAATGCCAATGCTCGAAATCATACTCTTCTGACTCGGTGAAAAATTGGCCGTGTTGCCACTCGAAATCTCGGTGAAACTAAAGTTGATCCATCAATCGTCTTGATCGGATGTACTCATCTCGAGACCGCATCTCTAAGTTAGATCTTACCCGATCTTGAGCGAATGATCAATAATCATATCTGAGGGTCGAGTTTAATAAAAAAAGTGAGATCGAGAAAACTCAAAGGTGAATTGTCAGGATTGATCTTTGAAAAGGCTAGACCTTCTTTTTACTCGACCCACTACGCGATGTCTCCTCGAATCTTGAAACCTCTCACCTTGACCTCCTCGACCATCTTCAAAAATCAAGATCTAAAGTCAAAATCTCGAACCACGTCCAAAGGCCATTCTCTTCCTCTACATACACAATCCCTCAGGAAGACTCACCGCGAAGCCATTCCAAGCCTCTTACAAGATAAAGACCATGGACGGTGTCGTTGCTCGTCTTGTCCGGATCGATCTTCGGTTTCCTCGACTCTTACGAGCTGAAACAAATCACTCGTCTTAAATCCCGTCCAATGCCTCACTGACTCACGAGTGCGAATATCTTTGACATTACGAGGCATATTAATGGCCATGGCTTGACGCAAATCAAGTGTCTTTACTTGACCCTATTGTTGATGACAATCACGACCAAACTTCTCAAGCGGACCAGCCACGGTTCATGAACACTCAAAATCTTGACATCTTGGTTTACATTTATTGACATTCCAGAAATGGTGCTGAACATCGAAATTTCTTGCTTGGATTGATCTCAGTACCAAGCCTAATGCTCAACCTCGAGCCGTTCTTCGTGAATTCGGCCCGCTCACGGGTTAACTTTGAGGCGGCTAGAAAACTTAGGAGAATATAAACGACTCGAATTCATGGAATCTCCAGATTAGTCTGACACTCAATCTTATTCATGAGCAATTCATCGGTGAAAAACTACTTCTGAAGCGGATAGAAAAGAATGCCATCGGATGAAATGTTGTTCTCTCGAAAGACACCTTACAGATGCTCATTACAAAAGAATGGTATTACATTCTACAAATTAAATGGGTTGATGAGCCATCTCTTAAGCATGTCTTCGTAGCCTCTCTTCCTCTGAGTTACAACTTGATCTTGAAAGAAAACTCCACCCTAATTTGAGCATAGGATATCTCTACGGAAAGATTTTCCAAATGGCCATCTATCTCTTGATAAAATCTGAACAAAAGAATTCTTGAAGATCTTATGGAAGACAAAACGCTTTCTCTGAAGCTTGTAAAAAACCTTACCTCAATCGGTGTAAGGATGAAAAGAAATGTGTTTGTCCGACCGAAAAAGCGACATTTAGGAAACACTTCCTGAAAAGTCATCCTCAAAAAACCTTTTATTTCAAAAGAAAGATGTTTCTCGATGAAGAAAAAAATCAACCGTTGTTTCATTTGCGAAAGCGCGTCACTTTGCCGAAATTGTCCTCATTGAAACTTATCCACATTTCTTACCTGCATTATGCGAGAATGAGGGATGTCGAATCAATTTTCGAGCAGTCGTAAGATGATCAAGCTGCCTTTCTTATCGCGAAATCTTGATTACGAAGATATTTCAATCATCTCTGGTCTTAATCATGTATTTCCTATTCCTAGACCTTCTCGAGATGTCCATCTTCTTTCCAAATTCCATGCACATTTCTGTTATCGGGTTTATTGACCTTTGCGAGATACGGTTATGATTGATCCTTATTCTTCCTTAATTTAGAACACCGTTTCAAACTTTGAAGCGGTTAATGGTGAAACTTTTGAAACTACCTTGATTGCGAAAAACCCATTGGTATTGATTCTTTCAATTGCATAATTTGGAAAAAAGATTGTAACCTCCGAACTCACGATAAAGACTTGCTTATAGGTTTGACATTCTTACGGTTAAAAACCTGTTCCTCGCGATTAAGGTTAGCTACAAGCAGATGTTCTTACGCCTCTGAGATACCTACGTGCATACACTCTACGAGACACCATCTCATCTGATCACATCTCGCAAAAGTTCTTAGAGTTTTGTCCGAGAAAACCATTCACAATTCCATCCTTGCTCTTTGGAAAAATGAACAATTTTTCATTCACCTTTTAAACTCAGCGAAGACATAAACCCAAAAGCTTCACTTTTGGGTATGTCTCGCTTGGATCTCTTGCTAGCTAAGCAGAATGTTCTCGATTACTCAGCAGGTCTTATTGAGTCTCTTGATTGATTGGGCTTGTCGAGCCTTTTATGTTGAAAAAGCGATCTGAATTAGTTATGGCAAAAAGAAGATTAGTTATTGATTACCGACCAATTCCTTTCTTAAAGATGATAAGTTTCCGACCCTGTTTGTCCATCTTCAAGGGGCTCGTATCTTCTCTAAGTTCGATTTGAAAGCTGGTTTTTGGCAACTTGGTATTTCACCAGTTGGTAGTCAAAACTACCCATCCGCGATGCCCATTATCGATAATTTGTTATGCCTTTTGGTCTTAAAATCGCTCCTCGCTTATTTCAAAAGGCCATGACAAAATCTTTAATCCTATTCTCCATCATGCGTTGGTCTACGTTGATGATATTTTGTTATTTTCCTCGACCGTGAGAGCCACTAGAAACTCGCTTGGATTTCTTTCGTTGTGCGAGCGTGGCATCGTGCTTTCCAGAAAAGCGGCGTAGGAAAGGAATCAATTGACTTTCTTGGCATGGTGATTAAAGGCGATGTCGACTGGTCCCCATATTGCAATTGAATTATTAAAGTTCCGGACGGACATCTCGGCGAGAAGCGGATCTGATTCCTCGGGATTGTTAATTATATCGTGATTTTATCCGAAGGTTGCAATTTACACCGGCCGTCGCGTGCTAAAGCGATTGCCCCCAGCGAATATCAAAGTGGTAAGGTGATAAGCAATCACCTCGCCACTTTCCAAGTGGACAACGCGCATCCTCGGGCTGATGCGGTGATGATTATTGGTGCCGTTCTCATGAAGACATCCAATGGCGTCGCGTCGTTTACGTGCCCATTGCGAACAATTCGAAGACTACGAAAAGAACTACCATGTGATCTCTGAAGATTTTGGCGTCAGTATGGCATTAAAAATTTGAATTCCATCTCATTACAATTCCTTATCAGCGTGGATAATTCTTCTTTTCCCGAATCTTTGACTTGAGAACAAATTGCTACGACAAGCAATTACTCGACCTCGAAAACTGGTTTTGCTAAATATGATTTCAACATTCAACGTAAAAGGCAAAACCTCGTTCAGGACTTCGCTCATTATAAATAAACCCGTACTTTCGTTTCCTCGATTGAAACCATTCGATGTAATAGCCATGAATGTGACTTCAAGCTCTCGAAAAGAAATTTCCCGTGAATATCTCTTTCGTCAATTTGCAAGATTTTGCAAGAAAGTTCCTTCTAGGTTTTTCTTTAATGTTCGGACGAAAAACCCGATTTCTAATCTTTGCTGGAGCACCTTTTCTCCAGGTCTCTCTGTCCTCTCATCCGTCTACGAAGATGAGCTTTGGTACATGTGGTGTCTCACTAGTCTGACTCACGACCACTCAAGAATTCTCACGGACCTCTATGGACTCTCTTTGAATGGTATTCCCCTTTGGTGGCATGACAACTCCGACATTGTGTACCTTTCATGGATTAGACAAAATGCCAGACCAAGAAGCTAACATGTGGACTACGGTCTTCATCGTCCACATGCCTTATTTCCAACATCCAGAAACACGAGACTACTGGACACAGGACATGGCATATGAATGGAGAACTTACCCTTATACCTCCATGATACATCGGTCTCTACTGTTCTCAAGCTATCTCATGGAACTTAACAATGTTCCTCCGACCATAAACATTCACCACCTATTGGACCATCACTTGAAGTTATTCCCCGAAACACAAGGGTTCAAGTTCAAGTCCTCGGGGAATCCTTGTCATGGAACAGCGTCACTACGATGTCTTATTCAAGATGCTCGGGACCCATGGGAAGACTTTCGATCCATACCATAACACTCCCATTATCTTGTCACCGACTCTCCTGCTGCATCTACCTCACAGCACATGTCTGAAGCGGATGAAGAAAAGTACCAGCAAGCTGAGGCGTATCTCGACCAGCGACAAAGGCGTCGGCACAAGCGACAATATGAAAAAGCCACAGGAGACGTGTCACCATCGCGCTATCCATCTACAAAACAAAGCATTCATTGCCTTGGTGTTTTAAGATATGTTTTTCTTTTCTAACTCACTCCATTGACTTGAAGATTTTGGAATATCATCTCGTACTTCATTTTTAGTCATAGGCATGAATGGACCATCACAAACAACTTCCCAAATATCATAATCTAAAGCATGCAAATAAATTATTATCTTAATTTTCTAATATGGGTAGTCATTACCATCAAAGAATGGTGGTCTAGTTGTGGACCGTCCTTCCCTTAAGGTTGAGTCATGTTGGGTAGCCATGGATCTTTTACTCCAAATAGTTAAGCCTAAATAAGAGCACCTCGCTCTAATACTAAATGAAATATTAACAAGGCAACCCAAGAGGGGGGTTGAATTGGGTTTTATCAAATGAAATAATTTTATCAACTAAGAGCCTTGTCTGATTCAAAAAGCAATGAATTTCAAAATAAATAAATAAATGTTCAATTAAAAATAAAAAGGTAGGGTAAGAGAGAGCAAACACGTGATTTTTACTTAGTTTGGCCAATCGTTCCTACGTCCACGCCTCCAAGCTCACCAGGCTTGAGGATTTCATGCCTTGAGGCTTGACAATTGACTTCCAAGGTGTCAATAAACCTTTCTGAATCACTCAAAGATAAAGATTACAAATAAATATTCTCTCACACAATTTTTTTTTATTACAAATGATAGCTCAAAGTGTGAATAAAAGAAATAAAATCAAGTTTGAAGCTCGATAATAGTTGTGTACTCAATAGCAAGCTCAATGATAATGGTTGGATCTCCTTTTGTTTGAATTTGATTGAGTCATTTTATAGTTGGAGCTAAAAATTAGCCGTTGTTGACTTTCTCCACACAATCGGATCGTCGTTATGCATTTATCGGATCGCTATTTTGACTTGAGTAAGTGACAGTTGGGCCGAAATTCAAATTGTCATATTGTTGTTATCAAGATATTAGATTATTGTTATCGCTTCATAATCCTATCCAAATGTGTCGGTTATCTGTTTGGCATAAACAATTTACCGTTTGCAAGATGATTGCTCTTTGGACTGTTATCGATTTACCGTTATCAATAAATGGTTTGTCGTTATCTGAAACATGCTCTCTGGAATGCAATCGGTTCACCGTTATCAATAAACGATTCGCCATTATCTTGAAACTTGTTCTCTGGAATGCTATTGGATTATCGTTATTCCTAAACAATTTGCCATTATCTGAAACTTACTCTACAGAATGCAATCGATTCTTTATTATTCATAAGCGGTTCGTTATCAATTATTACATTACGGAATGCTTTGGTTTTCATTTTCTAATAAGCGGTTTGGGTTTTCTTAAATTTTATTTAACGCTTAAAAATTGATTTAGTTATTAATTAAAAAATTCTGATCCGATTAACAAAATTTTCAGACTTATAAATTTCAAACTTGTTTGTGATCATCAAAATCATTAAACATATATGTTTGGTTTTAAAGGCAGCTTTCATTCATCTCTTTCTTTCATTCTAATATGATGATACTTGCTTTTGGATCGATTTTAGAAAATACACAAGATCCATGTAATTAAATCATTTATATCATCTAGCCATAGATTGGGATGTTGATACTTTATCGTTGTGATGTTAATGGCTCGACATTTGATACACATCCTCAATGTTCCGTCCTTCATACGAACTAGCAAAACTCAAATTGAGGCATGCTTCTGGGTCGGATTTATCTTGGAAAGATGTGATCTTCATCTTTATGCCACTAGAACCATCATCGTAGTTCTAGCTCTCTACTCCATCCATCTCCCTATAACTCTCTGAAAATCCTTGTTCATACTCATTCAATAGTAGTCATTAATCTCTTTTCTAGCGAACTCTCCTCCTATGTGCTTGGGGAATGGGTTGTGGCTGCTCATGTGTTCTTTAATTAATCAACACTCATGTATGTGCTCTAATTGACCTGTTGTTGAGCCATTTCCTTTGCTTTTAGTTCTTAGTTGTGAGACATGGCTGAAATCTGCAAAACAATGTTAGAAATAATGTGGAAGCTTGATCTCACCGTACTCCACATGTTTTACTCAGAAAATGATTCACTCGATTCCACTCATGTTTCCTCAAATTAGTTGGCTTTTACCCTCTCGTACTCTCTTTGCCTTTTCCTCGTATTAATTCTCACTTGGTTATCAAAATAATCAAACCAATATTAAGATTCCGATTCACAAAGATTATACTAAGGAGATTCAGTTTAAAAAGCAAGAATGCAATGAACATGTCGATAAGGTTTTGGAAGCACAAATTATCAAAATTTTAACAATGCCATGTATCCGCATTCTCATTTTTTACGGTATGAGCCTTGAATTCTGATTTTCATACTCAAAATGGTATGATCAAAGTTTGCTTTTGTTTTTTTCTTGTTAGAACTTTTAACGACGGAGAAATTTCATCTTGATGGCATCGACTTCCTCATGACAACTTACATCATTACTCTGGTTTCCACTTTCTTCCACCTCTCCTTTGAATCTTACTCGAACCTGCTAGTAAGATAGAAAATTTAGTTGAATATTCATATCCACAATACGCTTTCCGGATCGATGAATCTTCTTTTCCTCTTTTTAGTTATTATCACCTCTATAAACATCCACTCCTTTCCTCGCGATGTCAGAACCTTATTTCCACGAAAGACCACATCCGAAAGAATATATCGGTCGTCAGTTGGATCGGTGTTCCTTGATTGGGAAGAAGATGATGTTGAGCCGTGGAGAAAAAAAAAAGAAAACACACTAAACCTGTGCTCACAACTAAACCACCTCGTAATCCTCCACCGCTCCCCATCTGCAAAAGAACTTAGATGGATTGCAAAAATTGCAAGGCGAAGTTCTTCCATATCGAAATTCAAACCACCCCACAACGTATGGCGTTTTCATCCGCCTCCAAGATTATTCCTCGATTTTCTGCTTTCTGAAACCCGGTGATCAACAATGATGAAGGTCATAAACCACTTTATTCCTTGGTATAACTCCGGGGTCAACTTGAAGACCCCGAACCTTTTGAGGTTGTTCTCGGTAGCAAACCAAAATGTCGAGCTCAAAATGAAACCTTGGTTGATATCCAAAAGGTTAATCATATCGGTTCTGAATTGATCATAGTGAGTCTAAGATGGACTCGATTACTTCCGGAATCTGTATTTACAAAATCTTGATCGAATCTCTGACTAGATTGGAGTTAAGAACCATGCTGAGTCATAAATATTATGGCCCAGAATTTGATCAGAAAGAAAAGGAAATCAGAAAATTGAAAGCAGAACTTGAACAAATTGAGTCAGAAAGGCAAAGGCCAACATTATTTACCACCTCTCCACCGTTACTACCATTTGACCTTGCTTTCTCCTTAAAACCCAAGACCGTCAAATTATTTGGCATGACACATACTTTGTTTGAAATAATCCTGCAAAACCATCTAGATCTAAACCTCATCGACGAACCGGATAAACAACCTTTTCGACCACGTCAATCCAAACCACCCTTTATACCCCCCCGAACACCAGGGGCCAAAGATAAATCCCGATACAGCGATGCGATTGCGGATAATCCCGAGATCCATCGTCTGAGACGAACTTGATTAATCTAGTTTGGAAGATCCGTCTGAAAGCAAAATCTTCATAGAATCTTCCATTTCAGTGATTACGAAAAATCTTATCTTGACATCACTAGAATTCTTATAGAACTTTGAAGAGAGCACTTTCGATCCTCGAAGCCCGACCCGTTCTTTGAAATACCCTCGAGATATTGATGAAGATCCACCGAAGCATCCTCGGCTCCAATCGGCTGCTCGACCCAAAATGATCATAAACGCAAATGGTCCATGGTTCACTTTTGATGATATCCTAAAAATGGAGACATATTATCGAAATGGGCTTGGACGGATCTCCAAATGTTAAGCAAATGCTACTTCAGTCCTTAGAGAACTTGTTACCCGTTTCTGGGATCTTTAAAAGATTGGTTTGATACTTTGGGAAATCAGACAATTACGGTTTGTGCAATATGTCTCTTCTTTCTATCATTCACGAACAATTCATTGGAGAATCGGCCGATCTTTGAAGGCTGAGGCGAGACTACCTCGGCGTGAAATCTTGCTCCTACTAAAGATCTTGATTTCCATTACAAGCGGATGTCAATCATTTTATAAGCTCGATGGGTTCGATGATCCAACTCTCGAACATGTATTTACGGCATCATTACGAAGAATTGCAACCCGGACATCTGAGGCGAGTCTCAATCTCACCATTGACAACATTTCCTTGGGAAAGATCTTTGAGATCGCCAAAGGATGTTTGGAAAAATTATGTGAACAGAAACAGTTCTTCAAAGAACTGTTAAAAGACAAAGAGCCTTTCCGTAGTGCTTGCAAAAAGCCTTACTTACAGATCAAATGCAAGAAAAAGAAAGATTGTGATTGCAGCACCAAAAAGAAGAAGCATTTTCGAAAATTCAAAAATTCAAAAATCCAGATTCGTTTCCTTGATCAAAATCCAGGCGAAAACCATATAGGTTTTTCAGGAAAAGATCTAGTTCTTTCAGAGAACAGAAAAGGAGAAAGTCAAGCCGATGCTTCATTTGCAAAAAGAAAGGCCATTGTGCTAAAGATTGCCCCAACAAAAAGGATAAAGCAATCAGACTTCTTGAGCATTCTGAGGCCTGATTATTCTCCCGAAGATGAAATTGAGTTCTCTTACCGAGCAAGAGGCCTCTTGATGAAGCGATGTTACTGCAAAACTCATCCGATGATTACGAAAATGATGAGTTTAATTGTTTTCACTGACTTTTGTCTAAACACTACCGTCTATCCATAAAACTCAAATCTTACCTTAGAATTCGAGACCAATTCCGCCATTGGACTTGTGATATCGAAAAGTATGTTAAACCCATACGTTCTTCCGATCTTGCAACATTATGAAGAAGATTTCAAAGCCGTTAATGGACAATTCTTCGCATGAAGTTGATTACCAAAAAACCCATTGGTATTGAATCTTTCAAATTGTGTTATCTAGACAAAAGTCATCGGTTCTCATCTGCCTAATAAGGATATGTTGTTAGGATTTGATATCATTCACGGATAAAACACCTCGAATCATTCTCTTTGGAATCAAGTCAAATCCGTGTTTAAACCGTTCTGATGTTCTTAAGCTTTATGGTTTATGCGAAACCTCCCCTTCGAACATTTCCAAGTTTTGAAATATTGTCACGAGACTCATCGACTTTCACCGTCAAAATCCCTCGTGGAAAAATCCCAGGTTCTTTGTTCAATTACCTTTCAAGTTGAATGAAGATGTCATCAACAAAGCCACCCATCCGGGAATGAGTCATACGACTTAGTCCAAAAGAATGTTCTCGATTCTTGTGAGGTCTTATTGAACCAGTTCTCCGTGGGCTTGTCAAACTTTTATGTTGAAAAACGATTACGAGATTGATTGTTAGAGGAAAAAATGATTAGTCATTGACTATCGACCTCTAAACATGTTTTACAAGATGACAAATTCCTTTGCCAAAAAGAGCATGTTCACTTATCTCAAAAATGCTCGACTCTTTTCAAATTTGATCTTAAATCTGGATTTTGGCAACTTGGAATTAAACGCTTGAGCGTTACAAAGCGCCTTTTGCATTCCCATCGATGGACGGTTTATCCTTTGGTCTTATTATTTTTCAAAAGCCATGGTCGAATCTTCCCGTTTTGCATAGTGCATTGATTTACGTTGCGATATTTTATTATTTTCGGTACAAGATGATCATCGCCATTTGTTAAATCGATTCTTTGATATTATTCAATCTCGTGGAATCGTATTATCATCTAAGAAAAGTACAATTGCCACAAATAGCATTGAATTCCTTGGAATGACTATTCAAGATAGTCCTTATCGAGGAAGCACGTTGCTCGAGCTCATCCTTTCAGGATCGAATCTTTCGAAAAGGCAAATCGGTTCTTGGTATTATTAATTATATCGAGTTTTATTCCTCATGTTGATCATCACACTTGTTTGAAAAAGAATCCACCTTGGAATAACAACCACACATCCTGATGTTAAAAGCAAATTAAAGCTCATCAGATGGCGGCGAATATTATGCAAGTGAATCATGGGGCCGTCCTCGAAAAAGCAGATGGCAAAGAACACTTTATTGCCTATGCCAGTGGACACTTTTCTGAGACACAAACCCATTACCACATTGTGTTGAAAGAAATTTTAGATGTTAAGCATGGTATTCAAAGTTTGAGTATCATCTTATATCACTTCCTTGTCGGAATGGACAACTTCGAACTTTCCCCATCATGAATTTCAAAGGAAAAATGTTCCGAAAAGATGTTGCTTAAAAAGGCGGTTTTAAAATATGATTTCTCGTGAAGCGTATAAAGGAGACCTTATTCTGATATGCTCTCGCGACTTGGCAAACCAGATAAATCCTTGTTTTCATATCCTCGTATTACCATTTTCTGTCATCTTAGCCCTTCACTCCCACCGCAAAAACTTTTCCAGGAAAACTTTCACCTGATCTTTGCCGTACAAGAGTTTGCAAAAACATATTAGGTTTTCATGAAAGCCTATCTCTTATCAGACTTCATTTAGTTTTCAACTTTCCATCGAAAACTTGTTTCTTATAGGTTTAACCTGGATCCTTCGAGACATTTGAAAGGCAATTATGGTACATCGGTGCTTTCTCTATGCCACTTAGAACATTTGTTCGATCGGACAAATCAACCTCATCGGGCGCTTCTTGAATGGTTTTCTCAAATTACATGGTGGAGAATAAAAATCCAACAAATGTACTAATTTCATAATTTGGAGCGTATGCCGTCGGAAGAAAAAATGTTCACATACGTGTTCATTATTCATGAACCATACTTCATACGGACTCGAAGACCAAGTTTTAAATGGTTCGCCCTCATCCTTGAGCAAGGCGATAAAGTTAAAATGGTACTCTATGATTTCCTTTGTTAACTAAACCATCACTTTCCGAGACATTTCTCACACCTCCCTCGGTATCATCATGATCCAGCTCCTTGACAATTTGAAAACCTAAATCCACGGGCATTATCATCGAGGAAGAAAAACCCGACTTGATTTTCTATACCAAGATGCACAAGACCCATGGAAGCATTCTTGCCAAGCCAACATCTCGAAAACCTCCAAAACTCCACCAACCCTCGGATGATCCAACAAATAAAAGCCGGTTCTAGCACTCGATAAACACCCGTCCTCTTCTTGGCGTAAGATATTTTGCCCCAGCCACACATCGACATCCACGGAAACTCCATGTCCGTCACTCAAAGTCCTCTTTTGAAAAGATAAAGGCAAGGCAATCATCGATGAAGACTACATGAATCTCTCATCTCGTGATTAAAGTTTCATTACTTTTTCAAAAGGTTGTAAT
The DNA here is from genome assembly GCA_030448925.1 of Citrus cavaleriei. Classification (NCBI taxonomy): domain Eukaryota; kingdom Viridiplantae; phylum Streptophyta; class Magnoliopsida; order Sapindales; family Rutaceae; genus Citrus; species Citrus cavaleriei. Next base: position 28,981 of record JAUJEN010000110.1, read on the forward strand.
AATTAACGTTTGTAATAATTAAAGCATGAGTCATGCTTTAATTTGTCTTTAGTACTTTTGGTTTTGCTTTTTATAATTTGTCTTTAGTACTTTTGGTTTTGCTTTTTATAATTTGTCTTTAGTACTTTTGCTTTTTATAATTTGTCTTTAGTACTTTTGCTTTTGTTTTTTAAAAGTTTGTAATCATTAAAGCATGAATCATGCTTTAATTTGTCTTTATTGCTTTTACTTTTCCAAAAGATTGTCGATTGTAATTATGTCTTTGCTTTTAGAAAAGTGATAGGATCTATCCTTTTCCTTTTCCTCTATATAAGCTTTCTCTTTGTTAGAAGCATAGCCAAAAATAATAAAATCCTTCTTTCTTTATTTCTTGTTTGAGATCTGTTTTTTTTCTTTAGTATGAATCAATATAGAAGTCCAACAAAACTTAGAAGTTAAAGCAAGACTTACGACTCAATGAATTAAAATAAAGAGATACAAAAAATCTAGAAATGGTGCAAAATTCCAAAAAAATGTTTAAGGGGTTTTCGGAACCAAACTTGGGACAATGGGATTTAAGACTTACGATTAACAGGAATAAAAAACTAAAGAAGAGGATAACAAAAGCTTGGTAAGAACCTAGCTAAGAACTTATGTAACTCTAACTGATTTAGTCTCTAAGATCAAATTCTAGAACTAAAATTGTATGGAACCATAACCCGATGCTAATGAAGGCACAAACCTTGGTATACATGAGGATGCCACAATCAGCTATGAATGGGCTGATTGATAAAGGATAATTGAATTCTATAGTTAAATGCATTAAAATTGATCTATCTATCTTATTGGATGCGAGTATATTATATAGGGTTGGTTACAAGAATCAAATCAATAACCTAAAAAACCACAATTTAAACGAATAAGAAAAGTCTCTTAGTTAATTAATTTAAGCCATTAGGATTCTAATTTGATTTATATTCTTTCTATTTGAGATTACAACTCTGATATAGATATTTCACATTCATTTATATTATGATTCTGATATTAATTAGATTATTTCATTGTTTAATTTAGATTAAGATTCAGATTTTATTTCTTTTTAGGATTAATTTATTTACAAAAATTCTTATGACCAACCCTATATAACATACTCGCATCCAATAAACAGAGATAGATCAATTTTTATACTATTGGTGAGAAATTTAATTCTCTTTGGTTTTTAAACAAACTCTTTGAACTTTATCTGATTTTTGTGGTGTTCAAAATCTTGACTTATCAATCAGATATCCACTATTGATTGTGGCATCCTCACATACCAAGGTTCATGCTTTCATTGAACATCGGGTTGCGATTCCATTCAATTCAGGTTTAGATTGATCTTAGAGACTAAATTGATTAAAGTCACATCAGTTCTTAGTGGGGTTCATATTATTTTGGTATCAGAGCTTATGCACCAAGGTCAAATTCATCTATCTTTATTGTTTTTCATTCTTGTTTGAAATTTTGGTAATTTATACTTCCAAAACTTCGATCATACGTCGTATTTTCAAATTCAGTCTACATGGTGTAATTTTATGAATTGCTACTAAAATCTTGATATTGGTTTGATTAGTTTGATAAAAGCAGGTGAGAATTACTATAAGTGGAAAAAAAGGCAAGAGAATATGAGCATATTAGAGGGTAAAACCAATAAATTTGAGTGAAACACAAGTGAAATTGAGTGAATCATTTTCTTGAGTGAAACACGTAAAGGGATTGAGGAGAGTCCTTTCCACATTATTTCTAACTTTCTTTTATGGATGTTAGCCATGTCCCATGAAACAAAACTCAAATGAAGAGGATCAATCTACCACTACTTAGAATTTTCAAATTTAGGCAATGAGGGGAGCGAGGAGAAGGATGAGGATGGTTGACTGAGCGCATATACACAATCGTTTGGATCAAATAGAGAAAACACATGCGGGGTAGCCACAACCCGTTCTCAAGAACAAATGAGGGAGAGCGCTATGGTTAGAAAAGAGGTTGATGACTATTATACGGATGAGTATGATGAAGGGGAGGACTCAATGGGTAACTATATGAAAGATAGATAGGGTAGGAGAGTTAGGAATAGGGATGATGGTTTGATTGGCATAAGGATGCCATGCTTGTTGAATTGCATGGTTCTTGTGTATTTTCTAAAATTAACCTGAAAAGTGGATATCATCAGATTAGATGAAAGAAGGAAATGAATAGAAAACTGCCTTTGAAACAAAATATGGTTTGTATGAATAGTTAGTCTTGCCTTTTGGTTTGACTAATGCCCCGAGTACTTTTATGAGACTTATGAATCATATTTTACGAGCTTTTATTTTGATGATGTTTTAGCTGTGCTTAGGAAGGAAACGTTATTTCCTAATATGAAGAAGTGTACCTTCTACACCGATAAACTTGTGTTTCTAGGATTTGTTGTTAGTGTCTGAGGTTGATGATGAGAAGATGCGCAATCGAAAGTGGCAAGTCCATGAGTGTCAATAATGTGAGATGCTTTCACGGGCTCGCTAGTTTCTACTGGTGATTTGTGAAAGACTTTAGCACATTGGCCAGTGAGTACAATGTAAGTGCTACTTTTAATGTTTCTGATTTAAGACCTTTTGATGCAGATGATGATTTGAGGACAAATCCTCTTTAGACAAAACTGTCACAAGCACATGGGATGACATATATTAAGATCTTATTCAAGTTCTCATCGGACCCATCACAAGAGCTCGAGTAAAAAAATTCAAACAAGCGCTTAATGGGTTGATTCAAGCAATTTGGGGTCAATCAAATTCGTGGAGGGCCATTGAAGGGATCGCACATCATAAATGCATGATTCAATCTCTTGAAGTTTCCGAATAATCACTTCCATAAAATAGGAAGTTGGCTTGCACATTATGGTGGGAAATATATATTAGTTTCCTTTTTGGATACTTTCCCGTTTCTTGAAGAGGCTAGTGAAGCATCAAAATCAGTTATTTCTCTTTTAATTGCCAAGATATTAGGATTTTGATTTAATTTTGATTCTTTCCTATTTGCTTAAATTATGATTATGATTTAGATTCTTTCCTATTCGTTTAGATTAGGATTCTGATTTGATTGAAATTCTTTCCTTATTTACTTAGATTAGGATTTCGATTTGATTTCGGTTTAGGATTTATTTCCAAAAGTCCTTATAACCAACCCTATATAACGTACTCGCATTCAATAAATAGAGATAAATAAGTTTTAATGCAATTAGTGAGAGAGTTAATTCTCTTTAGTTCTTAAACAAACTCTTTGAACATATCATATTTCTGTGGTGTTCAAACTCTTGACTTATCAATCAGATCATCCATAATTGATTGTGGCATCCTCATATAAAAAGGTTCATGCTTTCATTGAGCATCGGGTTGCAATTCTATTCAATTTTGTGTTTAGATTCGATCTTGGAGACTAAATTGATTGAGTCACATTAGTTCTTGACAGGTTCGTATCAGAAGATAAAGTCAGGTTCTCAAGTTTGTTCTTCGACGAGCCTTCCTATTGGTAATTTTGTTCTGTTGAGGAAGTATTTGATCAAGTGTCTAATGCATATATGGCCTTGTACAATCACTGTGGGTGACATGGTGGCCACTATAGGAGGACATTAATAAGTTAATTGGCCACAATTGTGGATGTTTCTTCAATTGACTTAAATGAAGAGCGTGGTATAATTTATGATGATGATGAGGACGGATATAAGGAGAAGGTGATTCTTGACCTGGATCTAAAGGATGGCGAGGAGGGAAGTCTCATTTCTATTACTTTGAAGGGAGAGGGACATGGAGTCTCATGACTTAGCTATTTATATTTGCTTTTGTGTTTTCTTTAAAAGATGTTACTCTTTAAGTTCTATGCAGTGAAAACTCTTTTTAAATATCCTTTGTTTTTTGTTCCTTAGAACTTTTGGAAGTAGGAATTGTTTCAAAGGCACTATATTACACCAGATGTCTACTCTTCTAGATGAGAAGAATTATTTTAGGGGAAATAACACTCAAGATAAAAATTCTCTAGGAAATTATAAAAGGTTTATGCTAATTCCAAAATCCATGGTCTAGGGAAACTACATCCAAAGTTATAAGATAGAAATAGGCACATATGGAGTAAATATGTATATTTCCCCACAATCAAATTTACATCCGCATATAGTAATGACATGTGACCGTGTCCTTGAAAGGGTTCATGGAAAAACCTAATTCTACATCACTATAATTTATAAATAGAGGTCCATCTCTAAAAAAAAAGAGGGGGGTCTTCGGCCTTGGAGAACCTTTTTTACTTTTAGAAAGAGAAAACCCATTTTTTTCTTCATTCTTCTTCTTTTACATTTAATCAAATACTAATTTGGGGTTAGTGTGCCTTTTTTAGGTATTCACCCAGTTTAAAACCAATGATAGTTCAAGTTCTCTACAAGTACATTGAAAGTAAAACTCTAACCCTTACTTTTTTTTGAATTGTGTCAAAGATTAGTTGAGGCCAGAAAGTCATGATTTACTTATTTTTTTATAGATTAATTCATTTAGTGTTAACCCTTCCTGTTTTAACAGTAATAACAAATAGAGCATTTTGTGACATGAAGCTGATTAATACAACATATTAAAATAAGATGGAGAATGAGTTTCTTTTAAATTGTATAATTATTTACATTGAAAAAGAAATTGCAAACCATATCGACTTATATGTGATAATAGATGAGTTTTCTTTTTTGAAGAATAGTAGGACACAACTTTGTCTATAGTTTTTTTCTTACTTACAATAGTGTTAGCCTAAAGGGCTACACATAATGTAATTTTGATGATAACAAACATATGTATTAAGTAATTTAATAAATATTGCATTTCACATTTTGACTAGTTTTTGAAGGGTAATATTTATGCAAGTGAATCAAGTGAAATCAAGCTCAAGACAGACGGCGAAATCAAGAATAAAGTTTAGAGCTCAACGGACAAATTAGTGTGATAAATTCTTGTAAAGCCGGTATGATTTAATTGATGCATGATTTAACATTTGAGAAGCTCAAGAGATTAATTTAAATAATTACTTTTCATAAACTAAACAGTTTTATTTTTATAAGGTAAAGTATTTTGTGGATTTGAGTAATTTGGACTTAAAATGCAAAGTTTTGAAATCTTTGATTTTAATAAGTATTATTATTGAATTTCGGAGTTGGACCTTTTTACAAACATTTGAAATGTTTTGGGCCATACTATAATTTATGAATATTTTGGACTAAAGTGAAAGATTTTGTGAACTTTGAAAAATATGGGTACTGTGTTGAAAAGGACCTTTTTGCAAAATAATAATATATTTGGGGCCATGTCATAATTTCAGAAAGTTTTGAGTTGACAATCATTATTAGGAAATACTGAAATTGGACCTATTTGTAAAGTTTTATAATGTTTTGAGTCATAGTATAATTATAGAACATTTTGGGCCAAAGTGTAATTTTAGTGAACAGTATTACTACAGCAAAAATCAAAAATAACGGTAATATCACTGTTCATGGCTAATAAATTTGTTTTTAACTTTTTCATGAAAATCATTTATTGAATCATCGTTGAGCTATAATTTGTTTATTCACTCTTAAAGAGAGTTTCATTGTTGTGATTTTCATTTCTCATCAAATTGTGAGAAACACTTGGGGTGAAGAGATTGGGGAGATAATCTCTTGTTGTAAAAGTCCATTGACACCTTGGAAGTCAATTGTAAACATTTGAAGCCTTGGGAGGCTTGGATAGTGAAATCCTCAAGCCGGGTGAGCTTGGAGGCGTGGACGTAGGCGGGGATAACCACGTAAAAATCCTTGTGTTTTTTTTCTCTTTCCTTACTCTTTTAATATTGTGTTTGATTGAATTTATTGTTTTTTATTTGATTAAGGCAATAGATTAAATTTTTGTGCGAATTGTATTGCATAAGATTTAAAATCCCAATTCACCCCCCCTCTTAGGTTGCATAACTTGCATTTCACATTGTACTTTATAGTTTTATTATTAGCTTTTTGCTTATGTTGTGTATTTTAGTAATTTCGTTTGAAGAGAGAACAAACTTTTTGAGAAATAAATTTAGTTTGAAGAAAAATCAGCCTACCCTAAAAAATAGTGCTAGCTTCATCACTAGATGGATCATGGAGGATGTGAGTTGATTGTCGTGCCATCAATAATATTACTGTAAAGCATAGACATTCCATGCTTAGATTAGATGACATGCTTCATGAATTATATGGTTCTTGTGCTTTTACCAAAACTGAACTTAAGAGTGGATATCATCAAATTAGGGTGAAGAAAGATGATGAATGGAGATCTATATATATGTGTGTGTGTGTGTGTGTGTTTGTGTATGTGTGTGTGTGTGTGTGTGTGGCATATATGAATGATTAATTATGTCATTTGAATTCACCAATGCACCGGTACTTTCATGAGATTAATGAATCATGTTTTAAATGCTTTTGCTGGTAAATTTGCGGTTGTATACTTTGATGATATTCCGATTTAAAGCAGAAGCTTAGATGAACATATTGAACATTTAAAAATTATTTTAGATGTTTGATGATTTAGAAAATATGTTAATTAATTTTTATTCTAGTTTAATTCTATTGCCTACTTAGAATTTTATTGTTTAGGCATTGCTTATTTGAGTTTTATTCCTAATTTAGGTATAATCTTATTAAAATAAGTTTTCTAATCAAGTTAGTATAAATAAGTATTTGTTTTTGTAAATTTTACTAGTAGGCCTTGACTATTTCTTATCGATTATTTCTTATAATAAACTCTTGGTTTGAATTATGTTCTTCTTATTCTCGATATTCTATGGAATCGATGAGTGCTTAACCTATATTTGTAGGTATTCTTAGAATAAACATGGGTTTAGTTTATTTCTTTATTCCCATATTCTCAAGAATCAACCAGGTACTGAAAATATACATATCTATCAATCACCCGACATCTTTTCTCCTTCTGCTGCATTAATTTATCCTTTCGTTAGATTAGTTTTACCACAAAGTGTTCTTTTGTAGAACCATGTTGCATCAATTTTGTATTAGAGCTAAAAACCTAGTTCTGATAATCTGAAACCCCATTCCTGCATTAACCTAATCTTTTATTTTCTTTTTCCTTTCTTCTTTTTGGCTCTGTATTTCCAAATATAATTGAATCAATGAAAACCCTAGCCACTGACAACCAGCTTCATCACCATTGTCCATAATTGCTTGCTTTACGGTTCCATTGAGTTCTATTGATTTCCACTACCAACTGAAAATGCCACTATAATCAAACTCTTATTTTTGCCACTATAATCACCAAAATAACTATCAAATTGCTGTGATTTTATTTTGCTGATACCAGTTAAGAGTGTACGTGGCGTTGTTATACCAGAACTTCTGATTAAAAGCATTCTTTGGACCCGATGGTCCATGGCTCGGGTTTCTAGATATACCTCTGTCAAAACCTTTAAAACATTTTCTCGGGTTATACAACCCAAGCAGACTTTCCTTTAGTCTAAAGCGAGGTGCACCGGATAAGAAATGGTCAAAAGTTTTCGATGCACGGATCCTTCTTAGAAAAAGTCTTCTTAGGTTTTCAAAATGAACAAATTTAATCCTCATTCTTTTCTTTCTTAGAACTTCGTTTGGAGAGAGAGAGAGAGTTTTAGGGATTCATGTTGGAAGAAAACACGAGTTTATTTCTTTATTTGCTATTCAACTTATATGTTACAAGCGAGGGAGAATCCTTTATATAGGGAGGATTCTTGAGAAGATAGGGCGGGACCCTGTCTAAGCAAAAGCCAAAAGATAAGATAGGGGACCCTATCTTTTGTAATACTTTAATTATTACAAAGACAAAAGTCTTTAATAATTAAGCGTGAAAAAGCAAAGCTAAAAAGCAAACTTTAATAATGATGCGAGGCGTAAAAGCGAAACATCATTATTACAACAATACTTTATTAAAGCAATGACAAACAACTTTATGGAGGCGGAGGTTCATGTACTCGTCTTGGATGAGCTTTCGGTCTCATCTGAGGGTGTTTTTGGAAAAAAATTTTGGAGAGCTTTGGATGTTTACAGGAGGGACCACGGCATGGTGGATAAGGGCAATTATAGTCTCTGGGAGTACACTTTGGAGTATACTTAGGGGAAGTTTGGGTGGCTTTGTCAGCTTTGGATGGTTGAAATTGGTCGTTTGGAAGATTGGGTTGAGGTCACGGTTTAGAGGGCGGGTTCATCCGTTGTCGGTTAGAAGCTGGTGAAGGTGTTGGCTTGGGGAGAAATGCATCCCGTGGGTCTTGGGAATCTGGAGCAAAATCAGTGTAGTCTGGTTTTTCTTCCTTGATGATGATACCTGTGGACTTGGGTTTGGATATGGCGGATGGAGTGGGGATCATGAGGAGGTCATGTTGTGGACCTAAGGAGGTGTGGGAGATATCTTTAAGTGGCGGAGGTTGGTGGTTTAATTGGCAAAGGTAATTGTGCAGGACGTCTTGTATGTCATTTTCAATCACAGCTATATGTGGTGCAGTGAACCATTCATATACCTGATCTTGAGTCCAAAAGAGATTGGTGTCTGGATGTTGGAAGTATGGCCTGTGAATGATAAAGACTGAGGTAAACATTTGTGCTTCCGAGGCAGGCATACGTTCAAGGTTGTAAATTTCTGACAGTTGTTGGAGCTTCTTTCTCCACCATGGTATGGGGGAGAACCATTCAAGTAATGTCCAGGTAAGAGAGGTGGCTTTGTCTGGGTCAAGGAGATGCTCCAAAGTAGGAGAAATGGGAAGGATTAGCTTGGTTGCATAAAGAACTGGGCACGGTGTACCATGCTTATCTTGATGGTTTCTGGATGGATCGAGGTTAAACACATGAGCAGTTTTACGGGTGGAAGGAGGAAAATGGAAAGGTTACGTAACAGGTAGGCTTTCATGAAGAAGCGAAAGAGATCTTTTCTTGCAAACTCTTGGATGGCGAAGACAGAAGAAAAGGTTTTATTAAAGGGAAAAGTTTTCTTGGTGAGAGCTTCTGGGGGTAGTGATGTAGCCATGGAGATAATTGGAAAATGATAAGAGGTGGAAAACAGGGTGAGAGGGTTTTCTGGTTTGGAAAATGGAAGCATATCGAGGGATGAGGTTAGGATCCTTTATATGCTTGGTGAAAAATCATACTTGGAAAACCAATCTTTTAATCTGAGTAACATTTTTTGAGAACGGTTTACGCTTTGAAATGGAAGATATTGGGGAAGAATTTGTCCATTCGGATGAGAAAATAGGTGTCGATCAAATGATACTCAAACTTTTTGATGCCATTCTTTCTAAGATTTCTTTGAACCTGTATATGGTAGTGCTTACGTGTATCGGAAAAATGTCCACTAAGCGTGGCGATAAAGTGTTCCTTGTCATTGAGTTCTTGAGGAGGATGGCACCCGTGATTCATCACTTGCGTGCATGTAAGATGCGCTTGCCATCTGTAATCAACTTTAAAGGAGGCGGATTTTGCGCGATCTGCTTTAGGGTAGTGACAGCAGCTGTGTGGTCAGCATTCCATTCTGGGGGCTTCTTTTTCAATAAAGTGGAAAGATGATGAGTGTAATGATCCACATGTGGGATGAAATCACGGATGTAATTGATAATGCCGAGAAACTGTTGGATTTGCCTTTTGGAAAGTTGCTGATCTGGAAAGTGAAGCAATTCTTGGGCAATGTGCTTTCCTGGCTGGTAGTGTCCATCTTTTATGATCATACCAAGGAATTCAATATTATCTGTAGCAATGGTGCTTTTCTTGGCGGATAACATGATTCCATGACTTTGGATAAGATCATAGAATTGAGTTAACAGCTGGCGATGTTCATCATGTGAAAAAAAAAGCAAAATATCATCGATGTAAACGATGCATGATGCAAAATGGGTTGGAAGATTTGGACCATGGATTTTGGAAAATGGATGGGGTTTGAGTCCGAAAGGTAGGACGGTCCATTGGAAATGAGCATTAGGGAATCTGCGGTTTTATAGCGTTCGGAGGTTGATGCCTAGTTGCCAAAAACTTTTAAATCGAATTTTGAAAAGATTCGGGCATTTTGAGAAGGTGAACATGCTTTGTCGGTAAAGAATTTGTCATCTTGTAAAAACATGTTTAATGGTAGTCGATGACTAGGCGTTTCTTTCCTCGGACAATTTGAATGCTTTTCAACGTAAAAACATGCAATTTGAGAACTTGGGCTCAATTAAACCTAACAATTGTGAACATTCTTGTTGAGGAGTAAGTCGGAAGGACTTATTCTGGATGGGTAACTTTAGTTGGGTTAATGTCTTCATTGAGTTTGAAGGCAACTTGATGAAGAAAACTTATTTTCCTGAGGATTTGGATGGGTGAACTCGAATGGGACTACGGGCCGAAACTTCAAAGTTTGGTTGAAATATCACGGTAAGGCGGGGGTTTCGGACAAATTGTAGAGTTCGAGAATGTCTGTGAATGGTTTGAACATGGACTTGACTCGGATTCGATTAGGGAATGATTTGGAGGTGTTTGATTTGGTGAAGGATGTCAAAACAACAAGATATCCTTATTAGGAAGGGTTGAACCAATAACCTTGGTCGAATGACCTGATTTGGGAAGATTTGAATCTGATGGGTTTTTGGTAATCAAAGAGGTGGTGAAGAGTTTGCCGTTGGCGAACTTTGAGATGTTCTTGGCTGGGTCGATATTACGATGGAAGAATATGGGGGTTTAGCATCTTTGCGTTGACGCACCGATATCTATAAGACCCGATTCTTTGGAATGGGCCTTTGGAATTTTGAGGCAAGATCTGGAGTTTGATGGGCGGGATAGGAGCGTAGTATCGAGGAGAAATGCTGTTGGTGGAAAATCACTTGAGGCCAGTCATCTGAGTCGGAGGAATTACAATAGTCTGTTGTTTCATCGTTAGGTTCATCTTGTTGAGAGAAGTAGAATTCGATTCGTCTTTGGCGGGAGAGTAGTGCATGTAGTTGCTTGAAGATGTTCATAGGGATGGATTTTTCTCTTTTGTTGGGACAATCTTTGGCGTAGTGGCCTTTTCTCTTGCGGATGAAACATCTAACTTAATTACTTCGTTTGATGTCTACGGAAGAGGATGATTTCTTCTGAAAACGGTGGGGCTTCCGGGATCTGCGAGTTTGGATGAAAATTAGGTTTTGAATTTAGAAAATCTTTTTTCTTTGAGCAATGATCCTTTTCTTGTGGCATTTGATCTGCAAATAAGGCTTTTGCAAGCACTTGGAAGGTTCTTTGTCTTTCAGCGATTCTTTGAAAAAGCTTTTTTTGCTTTCATGAAAGTTTGTCGAAGACAAGTTTTGGCGGAAGATTTTGCAAGAGATGTTGTCTAAGGGAAAGATTGGATCGTGAGTTGTCTCTGGATGTCGAGGTTGGAGTTCTTACGGAAGGAAGCGAGAAAGACATGCTTTAATGTCGATTCGTTGAATCCGTTAAAGCTTATAGAACGATGGACATTACATAATGGAAGTCAAGATCCTTAGCATTGAGGAAGCGGCATTTCATGTTGAGATAGTCTCGGCGAAGGCTGCGGAAGAAATTGATCATGAAATGCAATGAAACGAAACCACGGAAGGTCAACAATGTAGTTAGCGGTATTAGGCTAAATCGAAACCGATCTCTTGACACCGTAAAGCAGTATGAAATTCTCTGGGGTGATTGAGTTGTTGCTCACAGTCTTGCATCACGGAGGTCGATCGAGGAACATTTCATTGAGTCGATCACGCCATTTATGAGATGGAAGATCATCGAATGTGAACCGTGGACCGTTTAGCGATTTTTGGTAGGTGGATTAGTGCAGGTTGGAGGAGGTTGGTTTGTGGCGAAGATTCGAGGCATATCTTCTTGACTTGGAGGAATATCAACATATGGTTGGGAGGTTTGGCTTTGGATCGGGTTGATCGAGTTGAGCCGTGATTTTAGTAATATCGGCGTAGGACTTTTGAGCCATTGGTGGATCTTTGAAGATTACGTCGATTCCGTAAACTATAAAGCTTAGATTTGAATCGAAGTTTGATGCGTGTAGTAGATGAGCAGTATTGTGTGGCGGTTTATGGGTTCTTTATCCTTGGATTGGGTAGGGACGGATAATGGAGCTAGCGGTGATGGCAGTGTAGAACTAGGAGATGGTTGGCCAGGGATGGTCAGAGAGGAAGGATGAAGAGGGGCAGGTCGAGGCTGCGGTCTAGGTTTGGATTTAGGTTTAGGTGGTGGTGGCAAAGGATTGTCTCTGAAAAGAGTATGAGTCGTACGAATAACTTGGAAGGTTCATACTGTTTAATAGGAGAAAGCATAGAGGCAAAAGGATGATAAGTTGGACCGATAGAAGGGATAGGAGGTGAAGTGGTGAAGAGGGTAGGTCTCTGTTTTTCAGATTCAATCTGAGCAAGTTCAGCTTTTAAGCGCCTGATTTCCCTTTCTTTTTGTTCAAATTCTGGACCATTGTATCTGTGGGCAAGCATGGCTCGTAACTCTGAATCGAGTTGGCCAATTCGGGAGTGAAGATTTTGGTGGATCTGTTGCATTTGGGCAGCAATAGAGTCAACTTTTGTCTCAATCTGTTCAGTTCGCAAACTGATGTTCTCAACTTTTGAATTGAGATGCAACAAAGTATCATTTTGGGCCTGGCATTTTGAGTTTGCAGTTGAGGTGATTGAAAGGTTTAGGGGCTCAATGGCGATGGAGGTAATAGGTGAAGGGATAAAGGGTTTGGACCTGACGTTTCGTTGTGAATACGTGTGAGGTTCTAAGGAGGAAAATAGGAAGAGTAATCGGAAGAGGTAGAGGAAAACATCATCTGAAGCTAGTGGTTGGATGGTAGTTGAGTGAGTTAGGAGTGGTGATGGAATCTCAGATTTGCAATGTTTGGCAATCCATTTGAGTTCTTTTCGATGCGGGTAATGGAAATTTGGTGGATGTGGAGGATCGATGGTGGTTTAGGGTCGAGTGGTGACATGGGACGAAGGTTTTTCTTTTTGGGTTTCTTTTCCTTGTGGTCTGCACGAACGAGGGGCATCCATGGAAATGGCCATTGTGCTTTGGATATCTGAGGTGTTAGAGTTAAACCTGTAATGGCGGAATCTTCTGTCTTTGTCTGAGCAATTTGTGATCGTTGAGGAATAAGTAAATGAGAGCCTAGGAGGCTATTGTGGAGCAATGAGAGGTGGTTTAAAAGTCATTACATTTCCGTCATCTTTCAAACATGCTTTCGGATATGCGAATAGGGCGTATTATTGTGGTTGGAGATCCGTTCAAGAGCATAAACGATGAGCTCGTGGGGGAATTTGTCGTGGGATCTGGATGATTATCCGGGATCTGGTCGGATTCTAACACCGTGAGGGTGTCAGTGGTGATTACAGGTGGAGTAGATCTAGGCGTGATTTTGAAGCACGTAGACCGGTTGGTGGTGTAAAGTGGCAATTTTGCGGAAGAAATTTATTCGGCTTGAATCTGAACTTGGACTTTTCAAGGTTGTGGGCAAATTTGGATCTTGAAAGAAAGGTTGAAATTGGGATAGAAAGTGAGTAAAACACTTCTGCGTGAAGGGTTGTGAGGGCGATACCTATGACATCTTGATTTTATTTAAGCATATCAAGTCGGCGGTGGCCGGTAATCCTTTTCTCCGTGAAGGGTAGGATTAATCGATGCCTCGAGGTGGAGATGGGTAAAACCTGTTTAGGTTGGAAATCAATTAGGGTATTTAAGTGACATATTGCTCGTGAGGGGTTGCTTGAAGAAACATTGATCAGACGGGAAGGCGGATATATTCTTTAGGGTGAGGTCGTGGTGGATATAAAATCTGGATCTGCGGGTAAAAAAAGCTGGGCGTTTGTAGAGTTAGGTAAGAGGCTAGAGGGTAAGAAGATTCACTGATCTGGGCGGATTCAGGGATGTAGGAGTATTCTACAAGATGTTCAATTTTATTGGTGGTATGAGAAGTGCAAGATGTCGGCAAAGAAAGAGTAGAAGAAAGAGTAACAGGAGTTGAAGATGAAGTGGAAGCCATGAATGAGAAGTTCTCTCTGCGCCTGAAGTCTATGGATCAAAAAAGAAAAAGACTTAAATCATCCTGTCCTATCTTATCTTCTGCTTTTACTTTTGTAAGAGATAGGGATCCTGTCCTATCTTCTCAAGAATCCTCCTCTATATAAAGGATTCTCCCAGCATATATATAGCGGTTTGAAAGAAATAAACTCGTGTTTTCTCTTGCGTGAATCACAAAACTCTTACTGCGAATGAAGTTACAGAAAGAAAAGAATAAAGGATTAAATTTGTTCATTTTGAAAACTGAGGAAGTATGCTTTTGCCTTAGTAAGGATCTGTGCATCGAAAACTTTTGACCATTTCTTATCGGTTTGGTACCTGTTTTAGACTAAAGGAAAGTGCATTTTGGGTTGTATAACTTTGAGAAAAATGTTTTAAAGGTTTTGATCACAAAGGTATATCATTTGAAACTTCTTGGTCGAAAGAATAGTTTTAAGCTTTGTAGTTACGGTATAACAACGCATTACACTCTCGGTAGTATCGAGCCGTTCCTTGAAACTTGTTTCTAAACTCTTGTTTTCATGTTCAAAATGGTATAATTTAAGTCTTTTCTTTTTTGATCCATAGACTTGGTATGAGAGAGAACTTATTCATGGCTTCTTGACTCATTACTCTTTCTTACTCTTTCTTTGCGAAATCTTGCATTACCATAAAATTGAAAATCTTGTAGAATACTCACATCCACGAATCATGGATCGGTGAATCTTCTTACCTCTCCTTGCCGACTTCTTTTACCCATGATGTCCGTACTCTTATATCCACGACCTCACAAAGAATATATCCGATCTTCCGTCGGATCGATGTTCTCTTCAACCCTGTGCAATATGTCACTCTCGAAATTCCCTCGAATTGATTTCCAAGCTGGAAGCGAGAGGTTTACCCATCTCGTCTTGGAGCATCAGTTAATCCTTACGCCGTGGGAGAAAAGGATTACGGTCACTTGCTATGCTTGATACGGTTTAAGCGATTACCGAAGATCTTTGTTAGCCTTTATCCTGCCATGCGAAGTGTTTTACTCACTTCATCGATTTGACCTTTCTCCAAGATCAATTTGCCCGAAAGTCAGTTGATTCGAGTCTTGAGCAATTTCTTGCAAAATTGCCCTTTACACCATGGTCTCGGGCTTAAAATCATGCGCTTAGATCTCCCGAGCTCGACACCCTCGTGGTGTTAGCGAATCGACGGATCCAGAAATCATCGGATCCACAAATTCACATCATGAGCTCATGAGCTTATGCCTCTTGAATGGATCTCCGTATGAACGATTCCGATAATACGCTCATCTGAAAGCATGTTTGAAAGGCGACAAGATGGAACGGTCGAATGACTTTAAACCACCTCAGGTGCTCATGAGAGCCTCACAGGCTCGTTTACTTATTCTCGATGATCGCGGTATTCGACTGACGCACGGGAAGATCTGCTATTCGGGGTTTAACTCTAAAGGCTACCATATCGATAAACCTGATGGCCATTTCATGGGATGCCCGGTTGGGCATGTGTGACCCAATTGTCCTGGGATGATTTGGAAGAAGGCGATGATTATGCAACCCTGAGGAAAAAAGAAAAAAAACCTCTTGTCCATGTCACCAGATCCTCGCGTCCATTTCAATTTCTGAAAAGAACTCAAATGGATTGCCAAACATTACTGAGATTCCACCTCCTCTTAACCAGCTTGTATGATGTTTTCCTCTCCTCTTGGAGATTACTCTTATTTTTCCTCGCTAGAACCCGCACAGTTAAAAATGTTGTGTCGAACCCTATCCTTCACATACCTCCAGCCACAGCCCAAAACCTTTTGAATCGGTCCTCGGCAAACTCAAAATGCGGGGCCCAAATGATACTTTGTTGCATCTCGATTCAAAGTTGAGAACGTCGGTTCTGAGCAGTTGAGACAAAAGTTGACTTTCTATGCTGCTGCAGATCCACAAAAATCTTCACTCCGAATTGTGACTCGATTGAGTTCTGAGCCATGCTTGCCCGTAGATCTGATGGTCGAATTTGAGCAAAAAGAAAATCGGTGACTTAAAATGAACTTTCCAGATTGAATCGAAGCAGAGACTACCCTCTTCGCCTCACCATCCATCGGTCCAACTTATCATCCTTTTGCCTCTATCTTTCTCTGATTAAGCAGTATGACCGCTTATTTGGCATGACTTACTCTTTTCGAGAGACAATCGCTGCCATAAAAATCGAACCTAGGCCATGACCTCGACACGCCCTCTCTTCCGACCGTCCGGCCACCATCTCAGTTCTACTGCCATCACCGTAGCTCCGTTATCCTCACCCGATCGAGATAAAGAACCCGTAAACCGGTTCATGATCTGAAACTTACGATTGAAATCTATTTGAGATAGCCCTACGAGCGTCGAAATCTTGGCGTCCACGGTGGCTACGAAAAGTCTATCGATATTACGAAAATCGATGGCTCGGCGATCAACTGATCGAGGCGAACCTCGACCATATGTTGATATTCCTACGAAGTTGAAGAAGATATGCACGAATCTTACGCCTGAAACCTCGACGGACGAATCCGCTGATCAAAAATGCGTCAAATGGTCCGTGGTTCGCGTTTGATGATCTTAATCTCGTAAATGGCGTGACCGACTCAATGAAATATGCTGGATTGACCTCAGGATCTTGACCGGGAAGCAAACTTTCAATCGATCCTTAGAAATTTCTTTACTCGTTTCTGGTGCTCTGAAGATTGGTTTGATTCGTTAGGCCAATCTGACTTTTGTTGACGCTTCGGAAGTTTGAAGTGCTCTTCTTTGTATGATCAATTCATTGGCGACCGCCTGCGGTCTTTGAAGGCTGGGGCGAGACTATCTCGGCGTGAAATCTGCTCCGATCTTAAGGATCTTGACTTCCATTATAAGCGAATGTCGCTTTACATAAGCAATGGATTGATGAGCATTAAAGCATGTCTTTCGGCTTCCGCTTCCGGAAGAACTCGACGACATCGAGACAACTCGCGTCCGTCTTTCCACAGACAACATCTCTTGGCAAAATCTTCCACCAAAACTTGTCTTGACAAACTGCGAGCAAAAGCAGTTTTTCAAAGAAGCTGTTGAAAGACAAAGAACACTTTCAGAAGTGCTTGCAAAAAGCCTTATTTGCGGATCAAATGCCACGAAAAAGGATTGCGATTGCGGTTGAAAAGCGGCATTTGGAAATTGAAAACTCGAATTGTCATCGAACCTCGCGGATCCAAAGCCCTACGGTTTTGAAAGAAATCATCCTCTTTACAGAGGCGTCAAGCGAAAGCAATTAGCGGATGTTTCATCTGCGAGAAAAACCACTATGCGAATTGTCCCAAAAGAAAAAATCCATCGGTTAGTTGAACATCTTGACAGCTACTCTCTGCGAATGATGGAATTCTACTGCGAACAAGATGAACGATGATGAAGCAGTTTTACTACTGAAATTCCTCGGCTTCGGTGACCGGTCTCGAGTGATTTTCCACAGCGGTTACTCTCCGATACTGGTTCTATCCGTCCATGAACTCAGGATCTTGCCACCGAAATTCCAAAGGCCCGTTCCGATTGGTGCTTATAGAATCTTGGTATGACATCTTTAAACCCCATATTCTTGTGAATATTGGACCAGTTTGAAGAACATTTAAAGTCGATGGCAACTCTTCGCTCTTTGATTACCAAAAACCCATTGGTATTGAAATCTTTAGTGTGTCATTTGGACGGGTTATTGTTCATTCTAAGGATATCTTGTTAGGTTTTGACATCTTCAAATCGAACACCTCGAATCATTCCCGGAATCAAGTCAAGTCCATATTCAAACCGTTCCGAGACATTCGAAACTACTGATTTATGCGAAACCCCGGTCTTACCGGGATATTTCAAGCTTTTGAGTTTACATCCGTCGTTCGAGTTCACGAAAATCCATGGAAAATAAGTCTTTCTTCGTCGAAGTTGCCCTTGAGCTCAATGAAGACGTTATTAAAACTACCCATCAGGAATGGTCATTTACTCTGGCAAGAATGTTCCTGATTGTTAGCAGGTTTAATTGAGCCCTGAGTTCTCGATGGGCTTGCCTTTTATGTTGAAAAGCGTTACGAAATTGTCAGGAAAAGCAGTCATCGATTACCGACCGTTAAACATGTTTTACTGAAGATGACAAATTCACTACCAAAAGCATGTATTTCTACCGAAAATGCGAATCTTTAAATTTGATTTAAATCGGGTTTTGTAGGCATTGAACCTCCGAGCGTTCAAAACCGCTTTTTGTATTCCCGATGCTCATTTCAATGGACCGTCCTGCCCTTTGGACTCAGCGCCAATCCGTTTCAAAATCCATGGTCAAATCTTGACCCGTTTGCATCGTGCGTTGATTTACATTGATGATATTTTACTTTTTTTCAGCGTGATGAACATCGCCATTTTGTTAACTTCGATTATGATCTTATCCAAAGTCGTGGAATCGTATTATCCAAAAAAACCATTCTTCTGAGATAATATTGAATTCCTTGGTATGATCGTAAAGATGGACCTTACCGGCCGGAAATTGCTTACTTTCCGGATCGTGACTTTCGAAAGGCAAATTCAACGGTTTCTCGGCATTATCAATTACATCAATGATTTCATCCCACGTGGATCATTACACTCATCTGACTTTATTGAAAAAGAAGCCCCAGAGTGGAATCTTGACCCATTTGTCATTACCTAAGCGGATCGCAAAATCCGCCTCCTTTAAAGTTGATTCTGAGATGTGGCGCATCTACAGAATGAGTGATGAATCATGGGGTGCCATCCTCCCGAAGAACTTCGATGACAAGGAACACTTTATAGTGGACATTTTCGACACCTGCAAGCACTTTAAGCGTGTTGAAAATCTTAGCGGTAAAGAATGGCATCAAAAGTTTGAGTATCATTTGATTGGACACGTTTCTCATCCGAATGGACGGTTCCCGATATATCTTTCATTTGAAGGTAAAGGCATTCCCGAAAAAATGTTACTTTCAGATTAAAAGATTGGTTTTCAAATATGACTTTTCGATCAGCATATAAAGGATCGAGCACCGTCACGATATGCTCTCGAACGGAAAACCCTCTTTATTTTCCATCTCTCGTTTTCAATTATCTCCATGGCTTTAAGGAAGCTCTCACGAAAACTTTTCCGCTTTAATAAAACCTTTTCTTACCTTCGCCATCGAGTTTGAAAAAAGCTCTCTTTCGCTTAAAGCTTCCTTATTCTGAACCTTTCCGTTTTCCTCATTCCAGGAAAATCATTCTTCTGAGTTTAACCGATCCGTCGGAGAAACCAGCGATGTGTTATGGTACACCTAACGATCCTTTATGCTAATCCTTAATTTCTCTCTTTGGAGCGTCTCCTTAATCGAGACAAGGCCTTCTCTTTGGACATTACTTGAATGGATTCTCCCGTGGTGGAGAAAGAAATTACAATGTATCGAAATATACAACCTTGGTATGCTACCGAAGCCTGAAATGTTCATCGGTTTTTATTATTCACGTCGAGACACGATCTCTTTTGGACTCGATCGGTATATGAATGGTTCGGCTGCGCGTATAGCGTGATTGAAAATAACATCAAGATGTCGCTTCGATTACCTCTGCCAATTAAACCACCCTCCATGCCATTAAAGATATCTCCCACCTCGGGTCCATGACCTCCCATGATCCGCTCCATCCGCCATATCGAAAGTCCATATCATCGTGAAAGAAAAAAGGACTATTTCTGTTCGGATTCCCAAGACCATGGGATGCATTTCTCCCCTAAGCCAACGGTTTCCCGACCAATGATGAACACCCCTACGAACCGGGACCCTCCATCCAAGTTGACAAAAGCCCAAAACTTCAAAGTATACTCAAAGTGTACTCCGGAGACTATAATTGCCACTTATCCACCATAAAAGCGTCAAAACTTTCTTCAAAAGCACCCTCGCTCTGGTGATCCGGGACCCAGATGAGGAAAGCTCATCCGAAGGCAGTACGTGAACCTCCATCTCCATAAAGTTGTTTGTCTTGTTGCTTTCGATAAAGTAGTTTGTCTTGTTGTAATAATGATGTTTAGCTTTATGCATCATTATTAAAGTTCTTTACTTTAAGCTTTTGCTTTTGCTTTTGTCAAAGTCATGCTTTAATTATTAAAGCACTTTGTCTTTGTAATAATTAAAGTAGTTGAGTAAAACACTTCTGCATGAAGGGTTGTGAGGGCGATGCCAATACTGACATCTTGGTCTTTATTTAAGCGGTATCAAGCATAGCAAGTCGAGCGGTGACCGGTAATCCTTTTCTCCCGTGAAGGGTAAGGATTAATCTGATGCCTCCAAGATGGAGATGGGTAAAACCTTCGCGTTTCAGGTTGAAATCAATTACGAGGAATTTAGAGTGACATATTGCTTTCGGAGGGGTTGCTTGAAGAGAACATTGATCGAGACGGGTAGACTGGATATATTATTTAGGGTGAGGTCGTCGGGTGGATATAAAATGCGGATAATTACTCCGTTTTATCAAATCTATCGATTAGACTCGTTCTTATAGCTAAAACCTCGCGATCACTAGAAACAAAATCAAGACTAGACTACCGATTCGATTTTTCAATCGATCCGATTTAAGTGAATCACCTTCTTATTCATGAAAACTCAAATCTTAGATCTACTATCTTAATTTCTTGATCACCATCGCTAGTAACCCCAAAAGTTTATTTATGCTTTTAGCTAGTACTTTCTTTTATCTGACAATATTACTCTTTTCAAAACTATTCACTCTGCGTTCACCGTCATCGTGTCTACAAAATGACTTGTCCTTGGGTGGTATCTTGGCGATGGTTTTCTCGGTTTGATATCTAAAGGATTAGGGTATATCGACTTGAATGGTAGTTGAATGAAGAATTTGTCATTTTTCCAAAGAGGGAAAGGATGACTGAACTGAGAATGATTTTCAGGACAGAATTGAAGAAACCAGAAAATTAAGTTATCGAATCCTGACGTCCTCATGAAGATTTCATCTTTAGAGAAGATGTTTTTGTTAGAATAGAGAGGACTTTGCATTTGATTGCTAAAGATTTAGAAAAATTTTGAAATAGAAAATCTTTAAACATAAAGCAGAGGTATAAATTTGACAGTGTTGTTCGTATTGATGCATGTTATAAGGATAATGATTGAAGGGTTATATTTTTACCTTCATACATATTGGTACCTCATGGAGAACTTATAACGATCAGTTGGACTTGATTTGAGGGTGAGTACACGAAAGACCCGACACCCAATTAGTGTTTGATTTTGGTTGAATAAAGAAGAAAGAAGAAAATAGGTTTTCTCTAGAATGAACAATATTTTTCAAAGGCCAAGGACCCTTTTCTTATGAAGGTGACCTCTATTTATAAATGATGGGTGATGTGGATTTAGGGTTTTTCCTTGAGCTCTCTTGCTTATACGTTTCACCCATCATTTATATACATAAGGATGTGAATTCGATTGTAGGGAAACAGACATCTTTATATTTATATCTGTGTGTTTGCCCACTTTTATGACTTTGGGCGTGGTTATTGATAAGAACCAGATCTATGAATCGAAATCGTCACTTAGGGCTAGTATATCGGCTTAGAAACCAGAACTTCAGGACAAACTTAGATTACATTATAGATCTAGTGTAACAACTCTGAAAATCATATAGAAAATAGTTTTTCATGATACCACCCGAAAACACGGCACTCACAACCTTAAAGAGGGTGAACGTTGTGAGAAAACAATTTCGTTTACAAAAATCGGTTTTGGAGGATAAAAACAGGACCTTTCTGATGCACAGGATCCTTAGGCTTAAGGCAAGTGCAGAGCATACTCAGTATTGAAATTAGAGGTGAATGTATCCTTATTATTCTAAAAAAATTTCTTAACTCCTAGAAGATAGAAAGGGTTTAGAGAAAACTAAATTTTATTTCTGATTAACTCTACTTTACAAAAGGGAAGAGCTCATATAGAGATCTCGATGAGAAAAGAATAAGGTGGGTCCAACTCTACAGAAGATAGAAAGGGTTTAGAAAAACTAAATTTTATTTTGATTAACTCTCTTTACAAAAGGGAACATAATGAAAGCAATAAAGCACTAAAAGCACACCGTATCGAACTTAGAAAAGCAAAAGCAAGCTTGAACAAGACATGCAATTATTAAAAGCAAACTTTAATAAAGCAAAAGCTAAAAGATTCCCATGTGATCACGGTGGAGGACACTGGATGGAGACACGTCACCGGTCTCTTTTTCATAATGGCGCTGGGCTCGGTGCATCCGTCTTTGGTCAAGATATGCTTCAGCTTGCAGATATTTGTCTTCATCTGCATCGGTCATTTTGGATGTGGAAGGACCAGAAGAGTCTAGATTGGTGACAGTATATGGGGTATTTTCAGTGGGAATGAGAGACTGAAAATCTTCGAGGATCCTGATCGTCTTGGAATAACACATTAGTGTAATCAGGACATTGTTCCATGACAAGGATTCCATGTGGACTTGAACTTGAACCTGGAGTACAGGTCTGTGTCTTTGGAACTATTTCCAAGCTGTGTGACGGTTCGACAGAGGTGTGGTGGATGTTTGTGGTAGGTGGTTGAACATTGTCAAGTTCCATGAGATAAGCTCGAAGAACAGATGTGACTGATGTATCATGGACGAGAGGATAAAGATGGGGATAAGTTTTCCATTCATACGCCATGTCTTGAGTCCAGAAGTCTCTGGTTTCTGGGTGTTGAAAATATGGCCGGTGAACAATGAAGCGTGGTGAACATGTTTTGCTTGTGTTACGGCATCTATTTAATCCGTGAAAAGTACCACAGTTAATATTTACGCCACCATGTGAGGGGTGAATACCATTCTAGGAGAGTCCATAGAAAGTCAGAGGAGAACTCAGGAGTGGTGATGTGTCGGAGGACTGGTTTAACAGGGAAGACCAGGTTGTAGCATACAAGGTTGTGAGACACCACATACCATGCTCATCTTACGAGATGGACGGGTGAGACAGGGTGAGACTTGTGAGAAACAAGTTTTCCATACAGAGTGTAGGAAAACGATCAGGAGTCTTGCTGTGGACATTGAAGAAATACCGGTAGAGGAATTTTTTAGCAAAGTCTTGGATTTGGTAGGCTGAAGAAAAAGGAATGTTCATGGGAAAAGATCTTTGGTTGAGAGCTTTGAAAGGAAGTTGTCGATTCGTGGTTATGACTGGGATGATATGAGCTGAAGAGAGGAGTGAGGGTTTATTTATAGCGTGTAAGGAAGTGCAGGATGAGGTTACATTTACCTTTGATGTCTTTGATAAAGTCATATTTGAGACGATAAAGGCAATTGCTAGTCGAGGCAACATTGTTCTTGAAATCAAGATTCTAGGAAAGAGGAATTGTCCATGTATTGATAAAATTTATGGCTGATTAGATGAAATTTAAATTTTTTGATTCCATATTTTACATGAAAATCTCTTTGTAGATCACATGGTAGTTCTTTTCAAAGTCTTTGAATTGTCCTTGCATAGGCACATAAATGGTCGAAGCCATCTATCGCTTTCGATGAGAACCATCGAGGGAATACTATTAAAGCTTCAACGGATCCCTTGCACATTCATGGAGGCCCAATTACAAAAGATAGAGCCAAAAAGATGCAAGCTGGTTTAAATTGATTAATTGAGAAAATAGGGATTGAAAATGCAATTCAAGATGCAAGACATCATGAATTGGGCTTGGAGAGAAGACAAGGCATTGTGGGCATTATTTAAGCTATTGGGCAGCCAAATACACAATTTGGATCAAATACAAAAAGGGTAAATACGGAATAAAACTGGTATTGATTGAGCTAGAAGTAATGGGCAAGCTATATACCTTGAAAAGATAATTAAGTTAACTTTCCAATGCAATTTATAGAGCTGGATTTGGAGTTCTCCAGAAGGAGTTATGACCAATTTATTACAGCTTGTTTAGACTTGGGATTTCCAACGACTTCTTTGTTTATTCAACTTCATTTATTTGTTTTGTTTCAAGTTTGTCAATGTGTAAGGTAAGTCTACCATCAATGATGGTGGGTTGGTGAAGGCTTTTAAAGTACCCTTTGACAAACCTATACTTGGAGGTTGTTCGATGTTTCCATTTGTATTTTTTTAGGATCTTGGGTTTCTTTTAGCCTATTTAAACTCAACAACCTTGCTATGTATGATAATTAAGAGATTAATATTATTTGAATTTGAAAGATTATTCTTTCTTTGGTTCTTTTGAGAACTAGTGAACTTATCGAAATTTGCATTCTTGTGGCGTTCAATTGACTTATCACTCACCTCATCTATTTCTTGAGTGTGGCGTCAATATCATTCTCTATACCTTTGGTTCATGCTTTTCTTAAGCATTGGGTCAAGAGTTTTGTTTGTCATAAATCATTTAGAACTTCCTTGGGAAGTTGAAGCTACTAATTTAAGTGTGAGTTTCAAGTTTCATTATGGGATTTATCGCTTTCGAGGAGAATGGCACTCGATAATCATCACATCTGTCTGCGAGAATCGTTGTCCGGTTAGGGAATTCTGAGTGGAGGAGGTGATTGAGCTATCACCTTCAGCTGCTTGACAACGTCAATTTGTGTGGAGTCCTAGGGAGGACCTTTTTTTTTTAGGCATCTTGGAGACGGTGGTGGTGTGGATTGCAACTTTTGGAATGAAATCTCGAACATAATTAACAATCCCGAGGAACTGTTGTATTTGCTTCTTGGTGAGATTTGTGGGGAACTTTAATAATTCGGCAATGTCGGGCGGGTTGGTAGTGGCCATTTGTGATCTTGCCATTTTATAAGTTCAGTGAAATTTTATCTTGGTGTTATTGATAAGAACCACCGAAGAACTAACTTCCTAATTTTTAAACTTAAAATTGAATGAAACTATACTCGATGGAAGCACAAACCTTAGTATGTAAGCCTACTGATTAGATGTGGGTGGTCTGATTGATAAGTTAAGGGTTTGAACACCAAAAATTTGAGAAGTTCAAAGAGATGTTTAAGAAACAAAGATAATTAAACTTTCAAGCTAATTGCAAGAAAAAAAAAAAACTTGATCTTCTTTTGTCATTCGATTCAAGTAGATATATGGTTGCTTTACACAAATTTCCAGCTTATAATTGCCTTTGGAATTTTAGAAATAAACCCCAAATCTTATAAGGAAAGTTTAAACAAATCAAATTAGAATAAACATCCAAACCTCATCAAGAAATAAAAAATCCAGTTCTATACATTATGTTTCCCTAAACCTCTCTCTTTATTTAGAAATCAAAGCCCAATTTTTATTTAAAATGAATTTAAAATTCAAGAATCAGAAAGAATTTTTTTATCCTCAAAGATTTTATAAAATGGGTATTTTCTCTGCGTTCACCCTCTTTGAAGGCCACGAGTCTTTTGGTGGTATATTGAGCAAGATGCTATTTATAGAAAATCATCGAGCAGGATCTCTCGAATGATTACAAAACACCAATAAAGACATTTACAAAGTAAAGCACACAAGGACTTTAGCAAAAGTAAAAGCACAAAAGGACTTTAACAAAAGTAAAAGCACATTGACAAGGACTTTAACAAAAGACAAGCGAGTCACATGGATAGGTGTAGCAAAGCTTGTTCATAAGTCGTTATCATGGAGTGGATGGATAGCGAGATGGTGACCGTCTCTTGTGTCTTTTCATATTGTCGTTTGTGCCAGCAGTTTGTAGTTGGTGGAGGTATACCTCGACTTATTTTTCTTCATCGATCATGTCTTTGAGATGTAGATCTGACAAGAGTGCAGGTGGTGACGATTATAGAGGATTTTCGATTATGGAGAAGGGAATGAAAGTCTTCCGTGGATCTGAACATCTTGGAATAAGACATTGGTGTAGTCGGGGCGTTGTTATGACAAGGGATACCACGAGGGCTTGAAGTTGAACACAGATGCAGCCTTGTGTTTTGGGAATAATTTGTGCGTGATGGTCGATAGAGGTGTGGTGAATATCATGGCGGGAAGGAACATTGTTTAGTTATAAGGTAGGCTTTGAGAACATAAGTGAGATCGTCATGAATGAGGGTATATGGATGAGGATAAGTTCTCCGTTCGTATGCCATGTCTTGTGTCGATAGTCCGCGTTTGGGTCTTTGGAAGTAAGGCACAATGAAATGGTAGTCCATGTTAACTTCTTGATTACGGCATTTTGTCTAATCCGTGAAAGTAATCAAGCTGCGGGGAGTTGTTTACGCCACCAGTGATGGGAATACCATTCGAGGAGAGTCCATGGGAGTGCGGTGAGAACTTCGGGGAGTGGTAAGGTGAGTTAGAATGGTTTGATGGGAAGAACCAACTTTG
This sequence comes from Citrus cavaleriei, assembly GCA_030448925.1. NCBI lineage: Eukaryota > Viridiplantae > Streptophyta > Magnoliopsida > Sapindales > Rutaceae > Citrus > Citrus cavaleriei. The sequence continues at coordinate 55,373 of JAUJEN010000110.1, forward strand.
TAGCATACAAGGTGGTGAGGCACCACATGTACAAGTTCATCTTCATAGATGGGCGAGAGGAGAGAGTGAGTCTGTGAAAGCAGGTGTTCCATACGAATTAGGAAAACGGTCGGGTTTTTTGGTTTGAACATTAAAGAAGAACCTGTAAAGGAATTTCTTTGCAAAATCCTGTAGCTGGTAAGCCAATTGGAAAGAGATGTTCATGGGAAAGTTTCTCTGGTTGAGAGCTTTGAAAGGAAGTTGGCAATTCATAGCTATGACTGGAATGGTTTGGATTGAGGAAATGAGTGAGGGTTTATTTATAACTGGACGTGTGAGGAAGTCTGGAATGAGGTTTTGGTTGCCTTTTATGTGTTGAACAGTCAAGTCATACTTAGCAAACTAGGTTTTGAGATTCAGCAGTTGCTTGTCAGGGAGCAACTTATTTTTGAAGTCAAAGATTCTGGGAAAAGAAGAATTATCCATGTTGATAAGAAATGTGTGGCTGATTAGATGAAATTCGTTTAATTCCATACTTGACTGCCAAGATTTCTTTGTAGATCACATGGTAGTTCTTTTCAGAGTCTTTGAATTGTCCACTTGCGTAATGCAAATGGCCGCATTGATTTCTTCGAGAAGAATGGTACTCCAGTAATCATCGCTGGCATAAGTCTGGAGGATGCGGTGTCCATTTGTGGGAATCTTGAGTGGAGGAGGGGATTGTGCTATCACGCTTTGGGCTGGCGATGGAGGCCTATTTTTTGAGCATCGTGACAAGCGGCTTGTGAATTGCAAGCTTTTGGGATAAAATCACGGACATAATTAACAATCCAGGAATTGTTGGATCACTCCGTTGAGATGTGTGTCCGGAAACTTTAATAATTCAAGCGCGATGTGGACGGTGATATTGGCCATCTTTAATCACCATGCCAAGAAAGTCGATTGATTCTTCGATCTTTGCTTTTCTTTTCGGAAAGCATGATGCCGTAATGCTACTGTGAAAGAAATCGAAAGGAGCTTAGTGGCTCGTGGTAAGAAAACAACAAAATATCATCAATGTAGACCAATGCATGATGAAGAACAGGACTAAAGATTTTTGTCATGGCTTTTTAAAATAAGGAGGGAGCGACTTTAAGACCAAAAGACATAACAGTCTATTGATAATGGGCATCAGGGATGCAGAAGGCAGTTTTGTGACGGTCAACTGGTGAAATACCAAGTTGCCAAAAACCAGCTTTCAAATCGAACTTAGAAGATCGATCCGCGAAGATGGACAAGCGAAGTGCTGGATTTTGGAAGAAACTTATCATCTTTAAGAAAAAATTAAGTGGGCGATAATCGATAACTAATCTCTTTTTCCACGAATTAATTGGATCGTTTTCAACGTAAAAGGCTTGACAAATGATATGAATAAAGTAAACTCAATAAGACCTTGTTAGATGGCGAGAGCATTCTTGCTTGTGCAGCGGGAAGTCTGAAGGAGCATACCGGGTGTGATGCTTTTGTGGGGTTTATGTCTTCATTGAGTTTGAAGGAAGGTGAATGAAGAATTGTTCATTTTCCAAGAGGTGAAGGATGGTGGAACTGTGAATGGTTTTCTGGACAGAACTCTAAGAACTTTTGTGAGATATGACTGTATGGAGATGGTGTTTTTGAAAGGGCATACAAACGGAGAGTATCTGTATAGGGTAAGAACATTTGTTTGTAGTGAACTCTAGAACTGGTGAGGAAGAGGTTTTTAACCAAATGAAGAATGTCAAAACCTATGAGTAAATCTTTATCTGGGAGTTTGTAGGCTGATCTTTTTTATACAATTGGAAAGAATTGAATACGATGAGTTTTTGGTAATCAAAGTTGTTTAAAGTTTCACCGTTAAGCTGCGAAAAGTTTGGAATGGTGTTCCCAACGATCGATGGAAGAAACGGAAGGATCAATCATACTAGTATACGCACGGTGTCGATAAACCCGATAGAGAACAGGTTTATGGAATTTAGAAGGAAGGATGGACATCTTGAGAGAAGGTCAGAATGGTGGAAACATGGTTGTGATTTGAGCTGTAGAGATGGCGGAAATATCTTGAGTCGAGGATTACGCTATAAGGAAAGCGGTCATCTTGGTATTACGAAAAATTTGATTCGACATCCTCATTCTCAGATAAGAGAGAAGAATGTTGAAGATGTTGGATAAGACGAACGAGCTTTGCAGTTATAAAGGGACAATTTGGGCAAAGTGGCGTTCTTCTGAAGAAACAACGGTTGGATTTTTTCTTTCGGTACTGAGAAACATCTTTCTTTTTGAAATATCGAAAAGGTTTTTTGGAGGATGATTTCTTGTGGAAGTGTTTCTGGAAATGTCGTTTCTTTGTGGTTGGACAAACACATTTCTTTTCATCCTTACACTCGATTTTGAGATAAGGTTTGTGACAAGCCTGAGAAAAGGATTTTTTGTCTTCCATGAGATCTTTGAAGAATTCTTTTTGCTCACAGATTTTATCAAGAGATAGCATGGCCATTTGAAAAATCTTTCCCAAAGAGATATCAGTTATGCTCAGATTAGTGGCTGTGAGTTTTCTTTGAAGATCTGGTTGTAATTCAGAAGGAAGAGAGGCTATGAAGACATGTTTAAGAGATGGCTCATTGAATCCATTCAGCTTGTAAAATAGAATACTCATTCTTTTGTAATGAGCATCTAGAAGGTGTCTTTTGAGAGGCGGCTTCATCTAGTGATATGCTCTTTCACATGCGCATCGATTAGGCGGTTTTTCATGAATTGTTCATGAATAAGATTGAGGCGTTCAATTAGGGATTCCATGAATTGAATCATACATATTCTCTAAGCTTTCCTTGATCCGTAGAGAACCCGTGGATCGGGCCATGAATTCATGAAGAACGGCTTGGGGTTGAGCATTAGGTTTGGTACCTTGGAGATCAATCCATGCAGCAAATTCTTGGAGTCTGGCAGACCATTTGTGATGAGGAATGTCATCAAATGTAAACCAAGATGCTGAAGATGGTTTTGTTGGGTGTTCATGAACTGGTGGTGGCATAGGGTCTGTTTGAGATGCTTGATCAGAAGGATGATCTTCAACAATAGGTGTGGAAGTAGAAGCACTTGGATCTGCAGTTTCAGTGGCCATTAATATGCCAGTAATGTCAGCATATTCGGACTCAGAGTCAGTTGAGGTTTCGTCTGTGTTTTCGGATGAGTTTGAAGAAGACGGGTTGGATTCAGATGGGTTTGACTCATCGACTGTTTCTGGCTCAGAGGAGTCAGAAGATTGATTCTGGACAATATGATAATGATACTGATCCATCGGGTCTTTGTCTTTCTTAAGAGGCTCTGGAATGTCCTGTGGCAAATCGTCTGGAGGTATGGTGGAGGTAGAGGAAGAGGAAGGGACCTTTGGCTTTGGTTCTGAAGTTTTGACTTTGGATTTTGATTTTCTGGGTGAAGATGGTTGAGGAGTCGATTGAAGGTACGAGAACCCAAAGAACTGATTATAAACAGGTTGTTGAGGCCTGGATGGTGTGTAGAAAAGTGTATAGGTTTCAAAGAACGAAGGAGATACGGGTGTTGGCTATGGTTGAGTAAAAAGAGAAGGTCGAGTCTTTTCAGTATCAATTCTTGACAATTTGGCTTTGAGTTTTCTGATCTCAGCTTTTTTTTTATTGAACTCTGGACCCCAAATGTGGTTGTTGATCATTCGTCGGAGATCGGTGTCGAGTTCGGAGATCCGATCTTGGAGATGTATATACATCTGATCAAGACGACTGCTGATTGAATCAACTTTAGTCTTAGTCTGAGAGACTTGACTGGCAACACCATCAATTTTCTTACCGAGTTAATGAAGAGTTTGATTATGAGCACTGGTGTTTTTGGTTTGCCAGTTTAAAACAGCTTCATACTATTTTGGCTCTTCAGGTTGCCCAGAGGCTATAACTGGAGATTGGACAAAGGGTTTGGAGGTAACTCGGGTTTGTGTGTGTGTCTGTTTTTCAAGTGGAGGAAAAGATTCCTCATAGGAGTGGCTTGAAAACATAAGGCAAGATCTGATTGGATGGACATGAGGTTTGGGATCTGGTGGAGGTTGTGGAGGAAAAGATTTGCAAGATGATGGTGGATAAGAAGATTTTTTCTTCTTTTCTTTCTCGCATAACTTCCAATTCTCGTCAATATCCGTACCATCAAAGCAAGGACAATCCGGATTGCATATGGGCTTGAGAACATCCGTATGAAATGACCATTGATTTTATCTGGATATCTTTGGATACCCCGGAGGAAAAACCATGAATAGGAAGTTTCTTTTCTTGACCAGTTTGAGCTAGTGATCATAGCGATATAGGAAAGTGTGGATAAAAGCAGGCTTGGTGTCGGGAGTTTGAAAGGCAGGTTTGACTTGACCATTTAATTGTCAAATGTTTACGTGGTTTGTATTGGTTCAGAATTTTGGTGAAAGTGCTCATAATTGGTTAACCATTCAAGAGGCATGAGTTTGAGCAATTCTTGTTTCTGGATTTGTTTAGGGATTTGAATGATAGTTGAAATTGTGTCTATGTCAGCTAATATCATCAAGGCATCAGAAGTAGTGTATGGTGTGGGAAGATCTAGTGCATGATTTTGTAATCGATACACTATTTGGTGATGGAGAGTTGCAATCTTTGATGTGGGCGTTTGTTCTGCTCCTTGGAGTTGGATCTGGACCTTAAGAGTTGTTGGAAGGTTAGGGTCTTCAAGGGAGAGGTTGAAATTTGGGTAAAAGGTTAATAAGACACTGCCAGCATGGAGGGTTGTTAGAACGGTTCCTACAACAGCGTGTTGGTACTGTTTGAACCTAGTGTCTAGGAGAGAAATTCTAGCTGTGACAGGTAAGCCTTTTCTGCCATGAAGAGTGAGAATTAAGCGTACACCTCCAAGATGGAGGTGCGTGTACCCTTCTCGTTTCCAGTTGGCGACGAGATCTGAGGGTATTTCCATAGTGACATATTGTTCACTCTGAGAGGCTTGTAAAGCACACTGATCTAGTCTTGATGACTGGATGTATTCTTTTGGGATTGGTCTTTTAGTGGAAATTAGAGTTCGGATACTTCTAGTGAAAGAAGTTTTCTGTCTGTAGAGATTGTAAGGACTCATGATGGGAAACTGGGACTCATTGATTTGAGCAGATTCTGGAATATAGGAATATTCAACAAGATTCTCAATTTTGGAGGCTATGTGCTTAGAACATGATTTGGGAAGAGATAGAGTAGAAGAAAGAGAGATATGGGATGAAGATGATGAAGGAGATGAAGTTGATGTTGTATTTGTTTCCATGGTTGAGGAGGTCTTCTTCTAGGAGATCAAATAAGATTATTCAAATTACTAATGATACAATCAAATAAGGAAAGTCACAATAATGGCATGAATGCCTTACATTAATTCTGAAAAACAAGCGTTATTAATAAAAATAGAAACTAGGCAATTAAAAGATAAATAACTGATTTATCTCGCTATTTGCCTCCTTAAAACCAAGAAAGTAACCGAAAAGGAGAGTATCTTATTTTTAAGCCATAATGTGCAAGCCAACTTGCTGATTTTATGGAAGTAAATATTCAGAAACTTCAAGAGCTTAAATCACATGTTTAGTGGTTTGAATATCATGTGCAATTCCTTTAATGGGCCTTCACGAATTTGATTGAGCCTAAGTAGCTTGAATCATCCCATTAAGCGCTTCTTTGAATTTTGTTACATAAGCTCTTATGAAGGGTCCGATGGGAACTTGAATAGAATCTGAATATACCTCATTGTGCTTGTGCCAGCGTTGTCTCAATCTCATCATTCTCTTCCTATTGGAGAAAACTTGTCCTCAAATCATCTTTTGCATCAAAAGAACTTAAATCATAAACATTAAAAGTAGCACTTGCATTGTACTCATCGAGCAAATCTAACTTGTATTCATTTTCATTGATCTTAGAGACTTGGAAAGGGTGATCCTTGAGTAACAACTTAAATTTCCTTTGTTTCATAAATAGTTCCTTGCACATGTGCACAATCGCTCAAAGATTAGCTTGTATCACCCTTTGTTTCCTAGTTTAGCATATTGCTCGATTTTCTGCTCGATGCTGAACTTTGCCATTTCATGTATCTGCTAATAATTTCAGTCTTTGTCTTTCCATCTAAGTTAACACGCTTGGAAATAGGTAATGGAGTTAAATCCAATGGAGTTAAAGGATTAAAACCCTAAACAATTTCAAACAGTGAATACTTAGTAGCAGAATGAAAAGAATGATTATAAGCAAACTCAAAATGTGGCAAACAATCCTCCTAAATTTTGATGCTCTTTTTAATGATAGCCTGAAACAGAGTAGATAATGTTCTATTCGTAACTTTTGTTTGACCAACAGTTTGAGCTGGCAAGTAGTTGAAAATAAATACTTAGTCCCTAACTTAGCCCACAAAGTCTTCTAGAAGTAATTCAAGAACTTAGCATCCCTACCAGAGACAATTGTCTTAGGCATACCAACAAATCAGCAATATTGGAAGCATCATCTATCTTGTGGCATGAAATTAAATGTGCCATCTTAGAAAATCTATCCATAACCACCAGCATTGAGTCTTTCCCTCGTTTAGTCCTAGGTAAACCTAACATAAAATTCATCAAAACATTAGTCTAAGGCGCATTAGGTATTTGCAACGGGGTGTATAAACCATAGGGTTGCACTTTCGATTAGGGTTGGCGAAATCCAGATCTGGATGCACGTACAATCTGCACCAGATCTGGGCGGATATTCCGAATATCCGAATCAGCAAAACTTAAAATTAAATAATTAAAAATATAATTTAAAAATTCAACATTTAATTAATAATATCAAATAAAATTCAATTATAATGCAACAATTAACAATTTAACATAAAATAACATATAACATCAACATAAATCCACAAATAAAAATATCACAACATAAATCAAACATAAAAAAAAATACTAAATTCTAAGTGCATAAAAAATTCTAAGTGCATAACTAATTAAAATCCACAAATAAAAAGTATAACTAAATTCAAGTACACAACCATTAAAATGCCCAAATAAAAATATCACAACATAAATCAAATATAAAAAATAATTAAATTCAAGTGCATAACCATTAAAATCCACAAATAAAAAACATAACTAAATTCAAGTACACCACCATTAAACTCCACAAATAAAAAACACTACAAATCCATGAAGATTCCAAGCTTCCAATCCAAAACATCATGCCACGATATCGTCAATCATCAGGATCCTCCACTCCTTCAGCATTCATAATTTGTTCTACAAATTGTTTAGCGGCTCACGACCTAACAATGAAAGCATAAAAAATAATTATTAAGTGCTATGCTAGTACAAAAATATAAAAATATAATAATATATGAATAAATAAAATAAGTGATTTTACCTTTGATTTCAGTCCAATACCAATTCTGAGCACACATCAATGCCTCCACAGTGTTTTCATGAAGTCTATTACGATGAGTACTCAAATGCCTAACTCCGGTGCTAAAAGCGGACTCAAAAGCAACCGTAGACACGTGAATGGCCAAGAAATCTCTGGCAACCTCAGCAAGTATCAGATAGTTGCCCTTATTATTCTTCCACCAAGACAAAATATCAAAATTGCTAGTAGTAGGCAAAACTCCCTCATCTAAGTAAGTCTTCAACTCAGACTTAGCTTGCCTATAGTTGACTTCTTTAGAAACAAATGAGTCTCATTCACCGGCCATACTTGAATCCTTAAAAATAGGAGCTTGTGGCATACCTCGAGAAGAACTGCCCATCTCAAAATGTCCTCCATCTCCACTTGTTGCATGCTTTAATTCACACTCTTTCACCACTTCACTGAGAAGGTTAAAAACCTTTTCAGCTTGATAGGTTGTGACATCTCCATAAATCTTAGGAAACAAGAAGCGAATCATCATCTTCTTAAACCTAGGATCCAAGATACTCCTTATAGCCAACACTCCATGAATAACATACCAATACTTCTCAGACTTAGCAATCATATTTTCAACCATTTGCGTAATCCCCATATTGGGTGACTCCTTCCATGAATTCATTGACAATCTAATCTCACAATTTTAGGAATATGTAAGTTGGAAGTGGGATATCGAGATCCAGAAACAATTTCGGTTAACATACAAAACAAATCCAAATGGTCACATAAAACTTTTGCCAAATCCCACTCTAACTCATTAGGCAAACATTTATACTATTTGTCCAGCTTACAATCAGTAAGCAGTAGTGATCATTAAGTAAGTTGAATTCCATTGAGTTTTACAATCAAGAACCAAACATTTGGACTCTTTAATACCTATTTGGCGCATTGTAGCCTCACAATGTTCAACTCTTCTAGGTGTAGCAGTCCAATAACCGACACTATCTCTTATATTTTCAACACCTTTCTCCATTACAGACATCCCATCCCTCACAATCAAATTCAAGATATGAGCACAACAACATATATAAAAAATTCTCCAGCCTAAAATCAATAAACTAGGTGAAAATTTATCCAACAACATATTAATCATCGCATCATTGGCAACACAATTATCCACAGTCACAGTTGACACTTTCCTATCAATATTCCAATCCATCAAACAATCATAGAGAACATTACATATTACTTCATCACTATGTGGAAAATCATTAAAATCATTAAAATCATTAAAATAAGCATAATATAAATAAGTATAATAAGAATAATGAGCATAATATATAAATATAAAAATTAGCATAATATAAATAAGTATAATAAGCATAATATAAATAAGCATAATCATTAAAATCATTAAAATAAGCATAATATAAATATTAAGTGAAACCTCATAATGCGACTCCGTAACACCCACATAACCCTTTGTTTTGGTTGCTAGCCGTCCACATGTTGCTAGTAATAGCAATCCTGCTCTCACAAGTATCCAACAAATTCATTGTCTTGGACCTCTCAACATCATAAAGCTTTAAAATTTCATTCTTGATGGTGTTTCTACTTATTGTATCAAGTGATGGTTGAACCAACTTCATCAAATCACGAAACCCTTGATACTCAACAAATGAAAGTGGAAGCTCGTGCAAAATGATCATCCTTGCAATAGCAATCCTCACCATCGCCATATCACATTTTACTTCGAAATAACTCTCAACGGTAATGGATCCATCATTTTTCTTGGCAAGAAGCATTTGGCCAACATCCTTGAAATTCTTTCTTAAACAACTAGTAAAATGATTTTTTTAAGTGTGTAGTTCCACTAGAATAATGTCTGGTCAATACTTTACTACAATAGTTACAAACTGCCCGATAATTCCCATCCGTGTCTTTGTACCTCTTGAAATGATTCCATACATCAGAAGTTAGCCTACCACCGTTAGATTGAGCCGATGTAGACCCTTTCGCTACACCTCATTGTCATTACCTCTTTTTTGTTTAGCACCATGTGTATGGCCACATACCACGGCCACGACCACTACCACTTTCTACATCCAGTTCAACTTCAACAACATTATCATTTTGAAGTTCACGAACATCCTCCAATCTAACATCGACATTATTAACACTATTTGGAGAGAATGAAAAATTATTTCCTTGTTCCTCTTCCACCATGTTCAATTAATCCCAAAACTAATTAAAGTAACTCATAAAGTGAGTTACCATATGTGAAAAAAAAATGAGATTAAGCATTTAATTAAATAATTAAACAAATCAGCAAACACAATTAATCAAAATTAAATTAAATTCAATAAAAAAGAAATTAAATTAAGCCAGTAGCATTTTAAAGTTTAAATAGATTTCCAGTAGATTACACTCATTAAATACAATAACCACAATACCAACTTATTAAATTAAGCCACTAAGCCAACAACATTTTCAAGTTTAAACAAATTTACAATTAAATGATCAACCACAGTACCAAATTATTAACAAAAAAGAAACCATGTATTTAATAGAAAAAATAGAAAAGTAATTGAAATAAGGGAGCAAAATCATTGTTGGCAAATTAATTTCTTGGACGGTGAGGCTTGGACGACAGCATCACAACGAGCCTTCAACAAGCACCGTGAGGCTTTGACGGCGAGGCTTCAACGACAGATCAGGCGAGGCGAGCTTCGACGGATCAGGTGAGCTTCAACGATAGATCGGGTGAGGCTTCAGAGCCAAAGGAAGACAGCGGTCAAAAGCGAGACCGAGTGAGGTGAGTGTGTGTGGGAAAGTTGAATGAAGACTGGAAGAGAGGCAGCAAGGGACACCGACACTTAGACTTTTTTTTATTCAAGTTAATATATATTTTAATTTAAAAGAAAAAAACTAGATCCGGATATCCAATTTTTTGGATGCAAGTGCATTAGGATCCGCATTCGAATTCATGCGGGTTTGAGTTTCTCAAATCCATATCCGCATTTTTAAATCTTTGCGGATGCAGGCCGGACCTAAATTTTACTGCCATCCCTACTTTCGATTGGCTTGCATTCAAGTGGCACATTTATCATAAAGTCTCTTATCATCTCATTTCATATATGACCAATATAAATATTCCTACAAAATTGCTAAATTCTTTAGAACTCTAAAATATCCCATCAATCTTCCTCGATGGGATTCTCTCACCAATTTATCTCTCAAAGAACAATTAGGCATATACAATTTATCTTGATTGTAACGAATAATATATGGAAATGTTTCTATGAATTCAACCTAATGGGCATGCCTCTTGTTCAGCTTTTGTTGCCCTTTAAGGCATTTTAAAGACTACAGTGTTAATAATGAGAAACCCTTCTAGATCTAGCTAGATTGATAAGGACCCAAGAAGGCCAATATGATCAGAATTCGGATAAAAGATCCAAACCCTTGAGAAGCTAAGTCTCAAGAACCCGAATTTCTAAATAAGACACCACAAAAGTTAGCAACTCCTTCGATAAGTCAAAAGTTATTTCAAGAACAAGTTGAGAAAATCCTTTCCAATGATATCAGACTCAAGATTGTTAAAAATTCCTCTCAAAGAACATAAAAGAGTGTTTATATAAGGTGACTAACCCTAATTTAACTTAAAAATATGAAGAAAAAAAACCCCTAAAATTAAAACCCAGATCAGCATTATCGTGACCCTCAGAGCAACTGATATTAAATGGACCGTAACTTGAGCAAATGATGTCGGATTTGGGCCCACAATATATTGTTTTGAAGCTCTCAACGTAAAGAATGCGGCTACAGCTTTAGAATTATTTTTCCAGCCCTTTTTCTACTTCAAGCCCATCTTTAATATTGGTCTCTTACAAATTGAATTTTAATTAAATTCATCTAAAGTAGCTTGAACAAATCCTTACATTGCTTCCTTGATCTTCTTAGCTCGTGCTCTCGTAATTGGTCATTCTGGAACAAACAACAAATCTTTAATGCTCTGAGCACTCTGGATCACATCATTCCCCCTCTCCTCAAAAGGATTCATCCTCGAATCTAAACCTGCATCAAAGAGAGAAAGGTTAGAAACATTAAATGTAGCAGACACGATACACTCACCTAGAATATCCACTTTATAAGTGTTGTCATTGATATGCTCAAGAATTTGAAATGGACCATCACCTCGAGGGTGCAACTTAGATTTCCTCTCGGCTGGAGACCTTTCCTTCCGCATGTGAACCCAAACTCAATCACTGGCTTAAAAAACAAACATTTCCTACCTTTATTAACTTGAGCAGTGTATTGCTCATTCTTCTTCTCAATGTGAAGCCATGCTTTCTAATGAATAGACTTTAGCAACTCTGCTTTCTTTTGACCATCCGAGCTAGCTCTCGCATCATTGGGCAAAGGAATCAAATCCATTGGAGTCAATGGATTAAAACCATAAACAATCTCAAATAAAGAATAAGAAGAAGAAGAATGAATGCTTCTATTGTATACAAACTCTATAAAATGGTAAATAGTGTTCTCAGGACTTTCAAATTCTTATTAATGATAGTGTGCAAAAGTTGAGATAAAGTTCTATTGACCACTTCAGTTTGGCCATCAATATTAGAAAATGAAAGTTTAGTACCAAATTTACCCCATAATATTGTTGGGTGATTTCTATTACTATGGGTGTCAATGTGCAAGTGTACACAACAAGTAATATGCTAATGAGTATTCAGATCGTCTCCACAGGGATTGATGTTTTCATATTTGCTACAGCAACCTCAACCGTGCAGTTTTGTTCTAAATGAAAAAAAAACAACTAATAAAACTAATGAACTTAAATTGAAATAAAAATGCAATAAAGAAACTTCTCATGTCACACACAAGGATGTAACCAATGGAAATAGAGTAGTTGAGTGAATAAACTCACTTAATGGCATTGACTATTTTTCAATTACCGTACCGTTGCTACAACATCTACTACAAAGATCAAGTGTAATCCTCGCATCCTCACCGTTCTGTTGGATATCTTATATCTAATGCAGCCTAACAGTGACCAATTATTATGCCAACATTAAATATATCATTAAACGTTCAAGGTTTACCCTAAAAGCTGAATCTCTATGTCTAGTTCTTCACTAATTTTAGATCAAGTATTGCCCTATTCAAATTGAGATTAACTCAACTTGGGAAGCCTAATATAAAACCAAGTATTGTCTTAATTAGATCCACTAAGTCAGACCTTTTTTAGGCTCTTTCTTAGCAAGCATCCACTAAATGGGCGGTTAGCCGAAATAGGAAATTGAAACAAATACAATTAAGAAAAATATGCAGAAACACACATATGTCAGTCAAACATCCATCAAAGTTGTTTATCACTCAACCACAATCAAATTTAGTTCACAATTTATGATAAAACAGTAAATAAAATTGTTTCAACCATCTAATACATCCCCATAAATGAATAAAAAACAAGAAAACAAGATAAAGAGTTGAAGTCCGCTTAATCTTGTGATCTCTTCTTCTTGTTCACTGTGATTACTCTGTTACAGCCCTCAAATCCCTCTTATTTTCTATTTTTCTTTTGTTTTCTCTGTGATTTTGCTTTCTTTTCCTTTACAGGCGTGCTCCTTTTATAACTCAGAATTAGGGCAACTGAAAGTGTGTGGCGCATATCCTACATTTTTGGAAACTTTAGATAAGTATCTTTTAGTTGTTGCGCGCAAAATCTAGTTTGTCATTGCTCTAGGATTGCTACAGCAACGGCTACAGCATTGCACTGTTCAAGACTTGGTTCAATTCCTCTGTAGTCTACTTCTTTCATTGTCTCTACAAGTCTGTTGCAGTGGCATTCCTTCCCTAAAACTTAAGGTTTCGGTCACCTACAATTATGCATATAATCTAAGAACAAATTATTCTAAAACAACTCAATTTATTAAAAATAAACTAAAATGGATGCTCATGTAAATTGTAACTAAAATGCAATAAAAGCACATAATTTACTCTCTAAATATTACTGATTTAAGTCTAAAAGTGTCATGATAACTCTCATTTCATAGAGTTATCAAATACCTTCCAAGAGTGACTAAGGAACTTAGCGTCTCTATCTAAAACAATACTCATAGGAACACTATGGAGTCACACTACCTCCTTAAAGAACAAATCAGCTATATTAGTGGCATCATCTGACTTATGATATGGAATGAAATGTGTCATCCTACTAAATCTATCTACGACAACAAAATAAAATCTCTTCCCTTTCGAGTCATAGGTAGCCATAAAATGAAATCCATAGAAATATCTACCCAAGGCTCACTAGGAGCTGGTAAAAGTGTATACAAACCATTTAGTAAAACCTTAGACTTGGCCTTTCTACATGCAATGCATCTATTACATATGCGAAAGGCATCCCTTTTTATCTAAGGCCAATAAAAATGCTCATGCAATGTCTCGAAGGTTTTCTTAACCCTAAAATGACCCATCAAGCCATCACTATGTGCCTCTCTCACTAACAACTCACGCATAGAACTATTAGGCACACAAAGCTTGTTTTCTCTAAACAATAACCATCATGCTTATAAAATTTACCGAATGATCCTTTCTCACATGTAGCAAACAAATAAAAAAAATCAGAATCATTGGCATATAACTCCTTAACATATGCAAATCCAAGCATTTTGGCATCACACTCAATCTCAAAAGTGCGGTTAAAATTAGGTAATGCTAGAACATGTGCAGAACATATCCTTTCTTTAAGATCAATGAATGCTTTATCCCGTTCAACATTCCAAGTAAATGCAACATTCTTTTTAACAACATTAGTAAGAGGAACGACAATAGTGCTAAAATCCTTAACAAATCGCTGATAAAAATTAGAAAAGCCATGAAAGCTCCTTACCCCAATGATGCTCTTAGGTGTGAGTTGTTGAGTACTAGAAAGTATATCTTTATAAAGGAGAAAATCATCATTTTACACTCGAAGTCCAGCTAACATTCCTACTTTTATGTATTTAAGTCCCTTGTGATTTAATTATGAGTGTTTTATTATAATTAAGTATTTTATGTATTTTAGGGAGCATCATGGTCATTTCACAATGAATAAGAAATCAGACAGCAAAACGGACAATAATTATGAACTCAAGACAGTCGAAAACTTTAGAAGTATAAAATGATATATGGCACTGTCCACATGTATGAATTTGTTCACATATACAGACCAATGACGTGGCAGCATTCGATTGAACGAATGATGTGGCATTGACTGCTTATGTGGCGTTGACTGATGAGTTGGCGTTGACCGATGATGTGTCACGATCCTATTGGACTAAAATAATTATGTGGAGTTGACCGAAAAAAATGCGTACGATACATGCATTACAATCAATGACACTCGATGATGTGTTCTATCCAATCAGAACTTGCCACGTGGTGCAATCCTGAGCGTCTAAACTATTTTAATCTGATGGCCATTATTTACTCATTGTATCCCCCTAATTTGACACCCCTGAATTCATTTTTTAGCTCCATTTTCTGTAATTCCTTCTCCATCTTATATTTTCTTTGTATTTTAATAAATTTCTATTTTACCCCTAGTTCAATTATAAGTAGCTAATTTTCTTTCAAGCTTGGGTTGAAGGTGAAGTCTAACCATGTTCCATAGGCTTTATTTGGTAAATTTACTTTCTCTTCCCCTCTTACTTTTGTGGATGTTTTGACTTTTCATCGATAGATAGTAATAATCTTGTCTAAATACCGCACTCGTATAACTGGCTCCCTAGTGCAAGATTATTACTATTTGGCACGATAAGCCCTTAGCACTATATTCATTACAGTGTGGTTCATGAGGAGTGGAAACCCCCCTCATGATTTAATTGGCACTAATAATGAATATTAAGCCCATGGTGCATGTTGATGCAGATCCAGATACCCAAGCGCTTCATTTCAATAGATTTTACTTTAATTTATTCCCGCTATTCTAATTTAAATTTTAGGATAAGCCAAATCACTTTCACAACAAACCCAACCACCCACTTAGAAAATTAACTCTACATGCAATTAAAATTCACTTCCTCGTGGAATCGACACCCATCACCATTGATATGTTCTACAATAGATTCATGCATTTGCGAGTTCAATAAAATTTGCACATGTTTTTGGCGCCGTTGCCAGGAAGGTAAGTTATTTTAATTCGTAGAATTAATTTTTTTTATAAAATATTGTTATTTTTAGTTGTTTTCTTGTAATGTTTTTCACAAAAAAATAAAAGAAGAAGAAAGTGAATCTACATTTTGAGGTAAGTGTTTCTTTTCTTTTTCTCATATTTAAATTTATGTAATTTAATTTTCAAGTTATTTTTCTTTGTAATTTTTTATTTTTCTTGTTAATTTATTAAGTTATTTTAATTTTAGTTAATTTATTTCACATATTTTTTTATAGCACTTGAGTGTGTTTTCATAGTAAGGTTGTAACAAATGGATAAGGTTAAGATAATTTCACCTTCTTCTTTATTTTTATTAGTTTTGTTCTCTGTTTTTTTTGTTTGCATGCATGGTCGAAGGTCGCAATTTCTAATCTTGAGCCTATAGACTTTGAACTGGAAAAAACACTTCGCACACACAAACACATTGCAATTAAAAATAAAATTGATATGGATTTGCAACAACAACAACAACCACCACAGTAGAGGCCATTTAAGGACTACTTCAGTCCCTTAGCTAATTTGAGCACATCATGCATAAGATATCCAAATGTAGTTGCTAGGAGTTTTGAGCTAAAACCTAGTGTGCTAAATTGTCTCCCAACATTCTATAGCCTAGAAAATGAAGACCCATATAATCATCTGAATGATTTTCATACTGTTTGTCAAACTTTAAATATAAGAATTTTTCAGATGATGACATTAAACTTAGATTATTCCCATTTTCTTTAAAGGATAGAGCTCATTCATGGTTCAATACTTTGCCTGCTAATAGCATTACATCGTGGGAACAAATGGTAACAAAATTTTTGAATAAATATTTTCCAGTGCATAAAACCAATGTTATTCGCAGGAAAATTTCAGAGT
Source organism: Citrus cavaleriei (assembly GCA_030448925.1). NCBI lineage: Eukaryota > Viridiplantae > Streptophyta > Magnoliopsida > Sapindales > Rutaceae > Citrus > Citrus cavaleriei. The sequence continues at coordinate 71,813 of JAUJEN010000110.1, forward strand.
TTACTCAGAGAGAAGACAAGCAGTTTTTCGAAGCATGGGAGCGATTCAATGGCTACTCTTGAAGTGTCCACATCATGGGTACGAGAAATGGCACCAATGCTAATACTTTTTGGAGGGATTTTTGCCGCATGTGCAAGAATGACTAATGGCAACAAGTGGAGGAGAACTAATGTCAAAAAGTGCATCCGAGATTTGGAATTTCTTCCAGCGACAAGCAGATAATTTCCAACAACGGAGTTAATCACTCAGGAATATCAAAAGAATTAAGGGAGTGAATGAGGTTCACATTGGTGAATAAAGTTCAGAAATTAAAGAAGTCAAAGAGATAATTGAAGGTCTTTCTCGACAAATAGCATCGTTAACAGCTGCTAAATCAACAGAGCCAGATGACCATGACTCATACCCAGATCAAGCTAATGCCATAGGTGTATTGAGAAAGCCATCGAACCACAACCCTTACTCCATCACATATATTCCTGGATGGAGATTCCATCCCAATTTTTCATGGTCTCAAGGATTCCAATGAACGGACCAAAGCTCCAACTCCACCAATGCAACCAATTCCTCAAGTTCCTTAAGCCTCTCAGCCACCATTTAAACCATACAATCAGAACCCGAACTACTCTCAATCCAGATTGTGGGAGGATGTATTCCAGAATTTCAAGAATCTTACCTACCCATGATCGAAAGCAACAAACCGCACTATTGATGAAATATGAAATGAGATGAGGCATACTAACTCACAAACCCAATCAGTTTCAAACCTCGAAAAGATGGTGGAACAGCTTGCCTTTTCAGTTTAAACCTTAGCGATGACTGTGGAGAAAGGAAAATTCCCAAGTCAACCAGTGCCTAATCCTAAAGGAGTGCATGAAGCAAGTACTAGTTCACCTCAGCAGCATGGAGAGGTCAAAGCTGTCATGACCTTACAAAAAGGAAAAGAAGTCGACCACAAAATGGAGATGCCGGTGACAAAAAAAAACTCCAAATTGTACCTTTAAATACTGAGGATTCATCATCATAGGAGAAAGAAGAAACTAACCCACAAGAATACGTTCCTAAAGCTCCATTTCCTCAGAGGTTAGCTAAAGGAAAGAATGGAAAATCCACAGGTGAGATTTTTGAAATCATTAAACAGGTAAGTGTTAACATCCATTTGCTTGACGCTATAAAACAAGTGGCATCTTATGCCAAGTTTCTTAAAGACTTTTGTACTAAAAAGAGAAACATTCACGTTCAAAAGAAGGCTTTTTTAACAGAAAACGTTAGCTCTACACTCCAACACAAAATTCCTCTAAAATGGAAAGATCCAGGCTCCCCCACTATCTTATGTAGTATAGGGAAACACACAATTGAGAATGCTTGGTTGGATTTAGGAGCTAGTGTAAATCGCTTACTCAAGATTTGTGAAACTTGGACCGGAGAATTACACCCAACTCTACCGACGGTCCCTGAAAATACCTCGTGGTATTGTAGAGGATGTGCTTATCCAGGCAGACAAATTTTATTTTCCTATTGATTTCATTGTAATTGACACTCAACTAGTCCGGGATTCAAGGAAGCACATCCCCATTATCCTAGGCCGACCTTTCTTGGCAACTGCCGATGTTCATATTCAATGCAGGACTGGAAATATGCAGTTGACTATGGAGCGAAATATCTTCAACATAGCCAAACAACCTCACAATACAGATGATGAAATTGTTGATGTGGATTTAATAAAAGAATTAGTTGATAATACTTTTCTTTCAAACCTTAGTGACGACCCTTCACTTTGGTTTGAATTTTGATATTGACATATCAGTCGATGAGGTCAACGCCGTACTTGATTCAACACCATTCATGGACACTAATAAATATAAATCAAGAGTTGAACAACTAGCACCATTAAAGAAGAAACTCAGCCCATCATCATAATCACCACCAAAACTCGAGCTCAAACCATTACTCAACACTTTGGAATATGCGTTGTTGGGAGAAGAAAGCACTCTGCTAGTAATCATTTCATCATCCCTAAATGATGAACAAAAAGGTAAGTTGTTGGAAGTTATAAAAGAGCATAAACGAGCATTAGGATGGACCATAGCCGACATAGGTATAAACCCAGTAGACTGCATGCATTGCATTCACCTTGATGAAAATGCTAAACCTACTAGGGAAATGCAACGTCGGTTGAACCCTAACATGAAAGAAGTTAGAACTGAAGTCCTTAAACCATTAGACACAGGTATCATTTACCCAATTTCTGAGAGGTCATGGGTCAGTCGTGTGCAAGTTGTCCCTAAACAGTTAAAAGTCACAGTAGTTACCAATGCTGATAATGAATTGATACCCACTAGAGTGACTACAGGGTGGCGTGTATGCATTGATTATAGAAAGTTGAATTCTGTCATATGTAAAGACCATTTTCCTTTACCATTTATTGATCAAATGCTTGATAGATTAGTAGGTCAAAAATTTTATTGTTTTCTCGATGGCTACTCAGGATATAATCAAATTCCAATAGCACTAAAAGATCAAGAGAAAACCGCTTTCACTTGCCCTTTTGACAATTTTGCATATAGGAGGATGTCATTTGGATTATGTAATGCACCTACTACATTTCAACGATGCATGTTAAGCATTTTGTCTAATATGGTTGAACGATTTCTTGAAGTCTTTATGGATGATTTTTCTGTCTTTGGTGATTCATTCGATTACTAGTTCTGCAGAGATGTATTGAGAAGAATTTGGTCTTGAATCGGAAGAAGTGTCATTTTATGGTAAAATAAGGTACTGTTCTCGGTCACATCATTTCTAGCAAAGGTATTGAGGTTGATAAAGCCAAGGTGGATCTCATTTCAAATCTTCCTCCACCTAAAATAGATAGAGAAGTAAGATCTTTCCATGGGCATACTGGTTTCATTAAAGATTTTAGCAAAGTTTCTAGACCCTTATACAATCTACTTGCTAAGGATGTATCTTTTGTCTTTGATGATTCATGTCTTGTGGCTTTTGAAAAATTAAAGCAGTTGTTGACATCATCACCCATCGTTCAGCCCCCAAACTAGAACTTACCATTTGAGCTCATGTGTGATGCATTTGATTATGCAGTAGGAGCAGTATTAGGACAAAGAGTTGATCAGATTCCCCACGTCATTTACTATGCTAGTATGACATTTAATGATGCATAGTTGAACCATTCAACCATTGATAAAGAAATGCTAACAGTAGTGTTTGCATTAGAGAAATTTCGATCTTATCTCATTAGTTGTAAAATAATTATGTTCACAGATTATGCTGCTCAACATAAAAGGCTTGACAAGCCCAACATAAAAGGCTCACAAAGAAAGATGCAAAAGCTAGACTAATTCGTTGGGTGTTACTTTTACAGGAATTTGACTTCGAATTGAAAGATAAGAAAGGCACAGAAAATGTTGTAGCTGACCATCTCTCTCGTCTCAATTTTGACACAATTACAGAACCATTAACATTGAATGAATCATTTACAGATGACCAATTGATGAGTGTGGAAGTATTACCATGGTATGCTGATATTGTTTATTATCTTGTTACAGGTCAACTTCTAGAGCATTGGACCAAGTAAGACAATGCCAAATTTTTTATAGAAATAAAGAATTTCTTTTGGGATGACCCTTATCTGTTCAAGTATTGTGCAGATCAAATTGTCAGACGATGTGTCCTAGAAAATGAATTTCAAAATATCCTTTCATTCTGCCATGAAAAAACCAATGTGGTTTCTATTGGCCAACTATATTTCGAGATGCTTGCACTTTTTGCTCTTTATATGATCTCGTCAATGAATGGGGAGCATTACATGACGTATGATGCCACTAAATCCAATTTTAGTGGTTGAGATTTTTTATGTATAGGGTATTGACTTGATGGGATCATTTCCCCTTTCTTTTGGTCATCAATACATATTGGTTGCTGTTAACTACGTATCGAAATGGGTGGAAGTAATTCCATGTAGAACCAATGATCACAAGGTGGTGATAGGATTTTTGAAAAGCAACATTATTTCACGCTTTGGATTCCCTTAAGCAATAATCAGTGATGGTGGTGCCCACTTTTGTAACAAATCATTCAAAGCTATTTTGACAAAGTATTCCATCACTCACAAAGTGGCCCATATCATCCGCGAACCAGTGGCCAAGTCAAGATCTCCAATCGAGAAATAAAGCACATATTCGAAAAGACGGTGAGGCTAGACATAAAAGACTGGTCATTGAGACTCGATGATGCATTATGGGCATATAGAACGACAATCAAGACCCCGATTAGGATGTCACCCTATAGGCTAGTGTATGGAAAAGCTTGCCACCTACCTTTGGAACGCGAGCATCATGCGTACTGGGCCATCAAGAAATTCAACTTTGACATGCAGCAAGCTAGCTCAAAAAGAAGATTACAGTTGGCAGAACTTGAAGAAATTCGCAATGATGCATACGAAAATGCCATTATTTACAAGCAGTGAATGAAAGTCTTTCATGACAAGCAAATTTTGAGAAAATCTTTCACCCCAGGTCAGAAAGTGTTTTTATTCAATTCTCACTTGCACCTATTCCTAGGTAAGTTACGCTCTCGATGGTCTGGCCCCTTTATTGTTCACACTGTTTTTTCATATGGAGCAATTGAAATTAAGGATCCAAAGAATGGTGTCACTTTTAAAGTTAATGGTAAAATATTAAAGTCATATATAGAGTACCAACCACATGGAGAGGACACCGAAATAAATTTGAGTGACCTACCAAATTTGAATTAAGATTTTTCTTTCTTTTCAGTGATTTGATTTTTTTTCCTTTTCTTTCTTTTTACTATTCTTTTGCTGATTGAAATCATTTTTGCATAAGTGTGTTTGTTTAACCATTAAGTGTTGATTTTGTAAAACACATCATATTTGGGATCTACAACCACCAGAGTTAGTACCCCATGTTGAGGCTTTAGAAAGACAACTCAGAGAAATTGAGGGAGGTATCTACGACATCCAGTTGGAGCTTAAGGTAAACGCAATAAGAAGACGATTGTGAAATTAATTTTCTTTGTGTGCTTTAGTTTGTTACCCCGGTTACGTGGCGGAAAACGGTACTCCGTGACAATCAAGTCGGTTACTCTAGTTTCTCATAATAACTGATATTTTGAGGCAAAGGTATGGACATAAATGAGATTTTAGCAAAGCTTCACAATCGATTCCCTCCACTTCCTCAGAATGTCCTCTTTACAATATATAAAGATCGGTCCGAACGCATGCAACTGCCTATGAGGAATAACATACCAGAATGGCTGTGAATAGTTTGAACATAGACTTGACTCGGATTCCAGTGGGAATGATTTGGAGGTGTTTGATTTGGTGGAGGATGTCAAATCCTAACAAGATATCTTTATTAGGAAGAGTTGAACCAATAACCTTGGTCCAAATGACACAATTTGGGAAGATTTGAATGCCAATGGGTTTCTTGGTAATCAAAGAGGTGGATTTTCAACACACTACGGTAGGCTTCGTGTCGAAAAATGTCCACTAGCGTAAGTTTATAAAGTGTTGTTACGTGCATGATTTTGGCAAAGAAAGAAAGAGTAAGAAAGAGTCAAGGATTGGAAGATGAAGTAGGCCATGAATGAGAAATTCTCTCGTCTAGAGATCAAAATCGTACGCCTCAAGCACAACTTTCACATCGCTTTTATTATTCACGTTTTCCAAAGATCCGCACCACTCTCTTGTGGACTCAAGATCAGGTATATGAATGGTTCACTGCACCACATATAGCTGTGATTGAAAATGACATACAAGACGTCCTGAACAACTACCTTTGCCAATTAAACCACCAACCTCCGCCACTTAAAGATCTTTAGCATTGAGGGAGCAGCATTTCATGTTGAGATAGTCAAAGACCGCAAGGGTCGCTATGAATTGATCATGAAGAGCACTTGAAACCTCCTAAGATCAACAAACTTGGTATTGGCCTAACGAATCAAACCAATCTCTTAGAGCACCCGGAAATGAGTAGCAAATTCTCTAAGGATTGAGTTGCTCGTTTAGCATCCGGAGGTCAATCCAGCATCTCATTGAGTCCACGCCATTTACGAGGAAGATCATCAAATGTGAACCATGGCCATTTGACGATTTTCGCTGATGGATTGGTTTGGGTTGGAGGAGGTTGGTTTGCGGCGTAAGATTCGCATATCTTCTTCAACTTCGTAGGAATATCAACATATGGTTTGGCTGGATCAAGTTGAGCCATCGATTTTGGTAATATCAAGATAGGGCTTTTCGTAGTCACCGTGGATGCTGAAAATTCTGTCGGTTCTAAACAAGATATCCTTATTAGGAAGAGTTGAACCAATAACCTTGGTCCAAATGACACAATTTGGGAAGATTTGAATGCCAATGGGTTTCTTGGTAATCAAAGAGGTGGTGAAGAGTTTGCCATTGACAGCTTTGTAGTGCGAACACTGTTTCATCATTGGGTTCATCTTGTTCAGAGAAATAGTTCCAATCTTTCCCTAGACAACATCTCCCTTGGCAAAATCTTCCAGCTTGCCAAAACTTGTCTTGACAAACTTTGCGAGCAAAAACAGTTTTTCAAAGAACTGTTGAAAGACAAAGAACCTTACTTGCAAATCTGAGATTCCATCACCACTCCCAAACCCAACACCTATCGTCCAACCACTGGCTTGCATGATGTTTTCCTCTACCTCTTCCGATTACTCTTCCTCCTTTCCTCCTTTGGAGCCCCACACAGACTCTCAACGAAATGTTGTGTCCAAACCCTTTATCCCTTCACCTATTACCTCCATCGCCACTGAGCCCCTAAACCTTTTGAATCACCCTTAATCGGCAAACTCAAAATGCCGCCCAAAATGATACCATCTCAATTCAAAAGTTGAGAACATCAATCAACAAATCGAGACAAAAGTTATCGCTATGCAACAGATCCACCAAAATCTTCAATCCAGAATTGGTCAACTCGATTCAGAATTACGAGCCATGCTTGCCCACAGATACAATGGTCCAGAATTTGACCAAAAGGAACGGGAAATCAGGCGCTTAAAAGCCGAACTTGCTCATATTGAATCTGAAAAACAGAGACCTACCCTTTTTACCACATCTCCTCCTATCCCTTCCATCGGTCCAACTTATCATCCTTTTGCCTCTATGCTTTCTCCTATTAAACAGTATGACTCATACTCTTTTCAGAGACAATCCTTTGCCACCACCACCTAAACCTAAACCTAAACCCAAACCTAGACCGCAGCCTCGACCTGCCCTTCTCCATCCTTCCTCTCTGACCATCCCTGGCCAACCATCTCCTAGTTCTACACCGGCATCACCTCTAGCTCCATTACCCGTCCCTTCCCAATCCAAGGATAAAGAACCCATGAACCAATTTACTGCTCACACAGTCACCCATTCATCTACAGACGATCAAACTTCTGATTCAAATCTAGCTGTTTCAGATAGCCATACCGACACGTAATTTTTCAAAGATCCACCAAGGACTCAAAAAGTCATACGCCGATATTACCAAAATCCTCGATGGCTCAACCCATCAACCTACCCTGTGCCAAACCTCCCAACCATATGTTGATATTCCTCCAAGTCAAGAAGATATGCCTGAATCTTCTGCCACAAACCAACCTCCTCCAACCTAGACCAATCCATCTAGCCAAAAATCGTCAAATGACCCATGGTTCACATTTGATGATATTCCCTCTCATAAATGGCGTGACCGACTCAATGAGATGTCTGCCTGGATTGACCTCCAGATGCTAAGAACAGGAGCCACAACTCAATCAGTCCTTAGAGAATTTGCTACTTGTTTCACGGGTGCTCTAAGAGATTGGTTTGATTCGTTAATACCGCCAATTACAAATATGATCTTCCGTGTTTCTCTTCATGATCAATTCTCGACCTTCTATAGTCTTCAACGCCAGACTATCTCAACATGAAATGCCCTCAATGCTAAGGATCTTGACTTCCATTATAATGTCCCTGTTTCTATAAACTTAATGGATTCAATGAGACATTAAAGCATGTCTTTCTGGCTTCCTTCCAAGAACTCCAACCGACATCCAGAGACAACTCACAAAGATCCAATCTTTCCTAGACAACATCTCCAAAATCTTCCAAATTGCCAAAACTTGTCTTGACAAACTTTGCGAAAAACAAATAAAAGACAAAGAACCTTTCCAAAGTGCTTGCAAAAGCCTTATTTGCATCAAATGCCACAAGAAAAGGATTACATTGCTCAAAAACGCATTTTCGAAAATTCAAGCCTCCAAAATTTTCATCCAAACTCGCAGATCCCTAAAGCCCCACCGCTTCAGAAGAAATCTTCCTTCCAGAATTCAAACGAAGCAATCATGTTTCATCTGCAGAGAAAAGGCCACTATGCCAAAGATTGTCCCAACAAAAGAGAAAATCCATCCTAAGGTTAGCTTCAAGCAACCATTACTCTCCCGCCAAAGATGAACCGAATTCTATTTCTCAACAAGATGAACCCAATGAAAAACAGACTACGTAATTCCTCCGACTCGATAAAGGACCCTCAAGTGATTTTTCACCAACGCTTTTCCTCGACACTACAGCCTTATCCCATCCATCAAACTCCAGATCTTGCCCTCAAAATTCCAAAAGCCCATTCCAAAGAATCTTATAGACACTCCAACGCAAAGACGTTAAACCCCATCTTCTTCCATCGTAATATCGGACCTTTGAAGAACATTTCAAAGTTCGCCAATGGCAAACTCTTCACCACCTCTTCGATTACCAAGAAACCCATCATTCAAATCTTCCCAAATCAGTCATTCGACCAAGGTTATTGGTTCAACTCTTCCTAATAAGGATATCTTGTTAGGATTTGACATCCTTCACCAAATCAAACACCTCCAAATCATTCCTACTGGCATCCGAGTCAAGTCCATGTTCAAACCATTCACAGCCATTCTGAAACTTTACAATTTGTCTGAAACTCCCCAGTCTTACCAAGATATTTCAACTAAACTTTTGAGTTTCTGTCCAGAATCCCATTCTGAGTTCACCCATCCAAATCCTCAGGAAAATAAGTCTTTCTTCATTGTTACCTTTCAAACTAAATGAAGACATTAACCCAACCAAAGCTACCCATCCGGAATGAGTCCTTCCGACTTACTCCCAACAAATGTTCACAATTGTTAGGTTTAATTGAGCCCACAAGTTCTCAATGGCTTGCCCTTTACGAAAAGCATTCTGAAATTGTCCGAGGAAAGAAACGCCTAGTCATTAACTACCAGCCACTAAACATGTTTTTACAAGATGACAAATTCCCTTTACCTCGACGACAAAGCATGTTCACTTTTCTCAAGAATGCCCAGATCTTTTCAAAATTTGATCTCAACTGGTTTTTTAACTAGGCATCGAACCTCCGAACGCTACAAAACCGCCAGATTCCCAATGCCCATTTCCAATGGACCGCCCTACCTTTTGACTCAAAACCGCCCATCTATTTTTCAAAATCCATGGTTCAACTCTTCCACTTATCCCATCATGCATTAATTTACATTGATGATATCTTGCTTTTTTCAGGCTCACATGATGAACATCGCCAGCTGTTAACTCAATTCTATGATCTTATCCACAGTCATGGAATCATGTTATCCGCCAAGAAAAGCACCATTGCTACAGATAATATTGAATTCCTTGGTATGATCAAGATCAAGTAAACAAATCAAGTAACCTGTTGACAAAACATAAATGCCACATTGATTTCTTTACTGAACAATCCTTTGTACCACATCACTAAATAAATTGATATCTCAAATGTCCAATCAATTTAATTACTTCTTGCTTCGACACTTACCGTTTTCTAATAATCATTTTAACATACTAATTACGCTGACACACTCGCCGAGAATTCTATGATCATGTCAAAAACCCATCAAGAGATGTATTGTACAAATTAAATATTGTTAATCTATAATCTCACTACTTATAATTGCTTCCACCAAGATTCTGGGTAATCTTGCTACAAATGTATGTCACGCTCATTGGTAACTCAAATGAAATGACAATAAAAAACATGAAACTATAATTAACTAAAGATTGAGATTGCAAAAAAATCAATGCCTATGAGATTTAATAAGTTTGACAATCATTTTAAGGTTAATTAAATCTCATATGTGATCCAAATGTAGTCAAACCACATTAGTAAATTCACATGATTAAGACAAATCAATCAACGAATTTATTACGCCTAAACATAAATAGAGCCAACTCTATACTTGTATTTATGTCTTCTAATCCATACGATGATGATCACATAAATATATATAATATGATTAAACGAACCTTATTCAAAAATATCTATGCAATTAAAAATATCTCAAATATTTTATTAGTCGAAAATAAATAAATTAATATGCTTAAAGAGCACATAATCCCAACAATCTCCCACTAGCTCTTTAAAGCATATCCGCATATTGCACATGCTCTGTGGTTCTAAGTGTAAGTTATAAAGGTTTCCACTAATGGCCATTGTAATAAGATTCGCCATATAGCATCTAATTCCATTCGAGATAATCATATAACCTTTCTACACTATTCCTTTTATAAAATGATATTTCCTCTCAATTTGTTTTTGTTTCTTGTGGTTCCTTGTTTCCTTATAATGAGCTACCACACCACTATTATCACAAAATATTTTAAGGGGTGCCGTTATAATAGGTACCACCTCAATATCTTTAGAACTCATGAGCCATACAACTTTTTTGTAGGCCAGCCACATATTCAAATTTTGAGTCTGAAATACTAGTGTACAACCCAAGAGGGGGGCTGAATTGGTACTTTAAAAAATTATCCTATCAAAGCCAGACAACAATCCAATCTAATGCCTTAATAAATTCAAAAGCTATAAGTTCAATAAACGTGCAATAACAAATGAGTAAGAGAGAAGACAAACAAACACAGGAATTTTTACGTGGTTCGGCAATCCCCGCCTACGTCCACGCCTCCAAGCGATCCAAGCTTGATGATTTCACTATCCAAACCTTCCTAGGCTTCAAACGTTTACAATTGACTTCAAGGTGTCAATAAACTTTTACACCAAAGAGATTATCTCCCAATCTCTTCACTCAAGTGTCTCACACACTCAAACACTCACAATTAAGATGAAGAAATGAAAGTTACAATAAAAAAACTCTCTTGAAGAGTAGATGTACAAATTGAAGAACAACAATGATTCAATGAATAACTACTATAATCGAGAGCTCAAGATATGTTGTATGCTTTTAGTTTTTGATTGTTGAAGATCTCTCATAGGGTGAGGAGTGCCCAGCACTTATAAGCTAGCACACAGCCAGGATCCCAACCGATGTGGGATGAGGTGCTTATCTTTCACACACATATTCCCGGAACACCGGCTCGATACTACGAGAGTGTACGTATGCGTTATACTGTAACTACAACGTTAAACTGATTGACCAAGAGTCCGCTTTCCAAATGATATACCAGTAATCAAAAAACCTTTAAAACATTTTTCTCAGTTATACAACCCAAAACAGACTTTTCCTTACAAAAAGCAGGTACCAAACCAGATAAAGAAATGGTCAAAAGTTTTTCGATGCACGTGATCCCATTAGAAGGCAAGTAGCATACTTCCTTAGTTTTCAAAACGATGAAGGTGTTGGCTTAGAAATGCATCCCATGGTCTTGGAACTCGAAATCGCAGTAGTCTGGTTTTTCTTCCTTGATGATACCCGTGGACTTGGGTTCGATATGGCGGATGGAGTGGATCATGAGGAGGTCATGTTGGACCCAAGGAGGAGATATCTTTATGAGGTTGGTGGTTTAATTGGCATAGGTAATTGTGAAGGACATCTTGATGTCATTTTTCAATCACATGCGCGGCAACCATTCATATACCGATCTCGAGTCCAAAAGAGGTCATGTTCTGACGTTGGAATGATAAACCGATGTGAACATTTGTGCTTGGTAGGGTATACGGTCAAGGTTGTATATTGTAATTTTTCTTTCTCCACCATGGTATGGGGAGAACCATTCAAGTAATGTCCAAAGAGAGGTGGCTTGTCCGGTCAAGGAGATGCTCCCAAAGAGAGAAATGGGAAGGATTAACTTGGTCAGATAAAGAATCATAGCACCAGTACCATAACACATCTTCGGTGTTGTCTCTGGACGGATCAAGGGTTAAACCTGTAAGGAACAGATTTTCCAAGGAGGAAATGGAAAGGTTCTCAGAATAAGTATTAAAGAGAAGCTTTTCTTGCAAACTCGGATGGCGTAAGAAAAGTGAAAAGTTTTCAGAGCTTCATGAGTAGGAGATAATTGAAAATGATAGAGGTGGAAAACAAAAGTAGAGGTTTTCGGTTTGAAGTCGAAAGATATCGTGACGGGGTTCTCGATCCCTTTATATGCTTGACAAAAGTCATACTGAAAACCAATCTTTAACTGAAAGTAACATTTTTCTGGGAACAGCTTTTACCTTTGAAATGGAAGATATCGGGGAAGGTCGAATGTCCATTCGGATGAGAAAACGGTGTCCAATCAAATGATACTCAAACTTTTCGATGCCATTCTCACCGCTTAAGATTTCTTCAACGCTTACGGTAAAGGCTTCAGCAGTATCGTAAAATGTCCACTAACAGGCGATAAAGTGTTCCTTGTCATCGAGTTCTTCGAGGATGGCACCCCATGATTCATCACTTTCATGTCTGTAGAAGATGCGCTTGCCATCCGTAAGTTAACTTTAAAGGAGGCGGATTTTAAGCGATCCGCTTAGGTAAGGATAACAACAGCGGTCAAGATTCCATTCCTTGGGCTTTTTCAATAAAGTTGGTGACGATGAGTGTAATGATCCAATGGGATGAATCACTGATGTAATTGATAATGCCGAAACCGCTTGAATTTGCCTTTCGAAAGTCATTGATCCGAAAAGCAATTTCGGGTAATGCTTCCCCGGTCAGTAAGGTCCATCTTTATAATCATACCAAGGAATTCAATATTCAGAAGAATGGTGCTTTTCATGGATAACACGATTCCATGACTTTGGATAAGATCATGTAATCGAGTTAACAAATTATGACGTTCATCATGCGAAATTAAAAAAGCCTCGAAAAAAATATCATCAATGAAATCAACGCATGATGCAAAATTGGGTCAAGATTCGGACCATGGATTTTCGAAATTGGACGCTGGAGTCCAAAGGGTGACGGTCCATTGAAATGAGCATTGGGAATACAAAATGCTTTGTAATCGCTCGGAGGGTTCAATGCCTAGCCAAAAAACCGATTTTAAATCAAATTTCAAAGATCCGCATTTTTAGAAAGGTGAATACATGCTTTGGTAGCGAATTTGTCATCTGTAAAACATGTTTAATGGCCAGTCGATGACTAGCGCTTTTCCTGACAAGTTCGTAATGCTTTTCAACATAAAGTGCTTCGCCCCATCGAACTCAGGACTCACTCAAACCACAACAATCGCGAATATTCTTCTGGCAGAGGTAAGGACTCATTCCCGATGGGTACTTTATAGTTTATGTCTTCATGGTAACTTTCAACGAAGAAAGACTTATTTTTCCACAAGTGGATTTGATGGAACTTGAACGGGATCGATGAAACTCAAAAGCTTCGCTGAAATATCCCGGTAAAGACGAGTTTCGCATGTTTGCAGAAGTTTTAACGTCTAATGGTTCGAATACTGACTTGACTCGATTCCGTTGGGAATGATTTCGGAGGTGTTTCGATCCGTGAAGGATGTCAAAACCTAACAAGATATCCTTATTAGAAGGGTCAACTAATAACCTCGTCCAAATGACATTACTCAAGATTAATACCAATGGGTTTTTCGGTAATCAAAGAGTGCAAGAGTTTGCTATCGAAATGTTCTTCAAACCGGGTCCAATGTTCATGGAAGCAATAAATGCCAGACGTCACCAAGATCTATAGCACTAATCATTTGAATGGGCCTTTGGAATTTCGAGGCAAGATCCTGAGTTCAATGGACGGATAGAACCGTAGTATCCGGAGAGTAACCGCGGAAAATCACTGAGACCGGTCACCGAATCGAGGAATTTGAGCGCGTAACACCAAGCTTCATCATCGTTCATCTTGTTCGAGAAATAGAATCTCCATCTTCGCGAGAGAATTGTCAAGATGTCAACTAACAAGATGGATTTTTCTTTGGGACAATCTTTGCATAGTGGTTTTTCTCTTGCATGAAACATCCGCCAATTGCTTTCGCTTGACGCCTCCTCGAAGAGGATGATTTCTTTCTCGAAAACCTAGGGCTTTCTGGATCCGCGAGGCTTCGATGAAAATTGGAGTTTCAATTTCAAAATGCCGCTTTTCTTTGAACTGCATTCGCAATCCTTTTTCTTTGATCCGCAAATAAGGCTTTTTGCAAGCACTTTCTAAAGGTTCTTTGTCTTTCAACAGCTTTAAAACTGCTCGCAAAGTTTGTCAAGACAAGTTTTGGGCAAGATTTTGCCAAGCCAGAGATGTTGTTCAGGAAAGATTGACGCTGTGAGTTGTCTCCGATGTCGGGTTGAGTTCTTCGGGGAGGGAAGCAGAAGAGATGCTTCAATGTCGCTCATTGAATCCATTGCTTTTATAACGCCAGGGACATTCGCTATAAGTCAAGATCCTCAAGATCGAGGGAGCAAAGATTTCATGTTGAGATAGTCCTCGCCCTTTTCAAAGATCGCAGAAAGGTCGCCATGAATTGATCATGAAGTACAAAGAAAGACTGAAACTTCCGGAAGATCAACAAATCAGATTATTGGCCTAACGAATCAAACCAATCTTCAGAGCACCCGTGAAAACGAAAGTAGCAAATTCTGATCGATTGAGGTTCTCGTTTAAGATCCTGAGGTCAATTCAGTGTACATCTCATCGAGTTTGGCCACCATTTACGACGGGAGATCATCAAACGTGAACCACGTGGGCCATTCGACTATTTTGCCACGGATCTCCGGTCGAGGTTGGTTCAGGCGTAAGATTCGTGCATATCTTCTTCAACTTCAGGAATATCAACATACGAGGTTCGGCCCGGATCAGCCGATCGTCGAGCCATCGTGATTTCGTATCGACTTTTCGCAGTCACCGGGATGCCAAGATTCAGATCGCTTCGTAGGGCTATCAAATGATGATTCAATCTGTCAGTTCGTAGTAGATGAAGGACCGTGAGCGTAAAGCTTCTTATCCTGACGGTAGA
Source organism: Citrus cavaleriei (assembly GCA_030448925.1). NCBI lineage: Eukaryota > Viridiplantae > Streptophyta > Magnoliopsida > Sapindales > Rutaceae > Citrus > Citrus cavaleriei. The sequence continues at coordinate 87,015 of JAUJEN010000110.1, forward strand.
TAACGGAGCTACGCGATGGCAGTAGAACTGTGAGATACGATATGGAAGAGGGCGTGAGGTCATGCTTAGGCTCGCTTTAGGCTTGGGGCAAAGCGATTTACTTCAAAAGAGTAATGAAATATGCCAAATAACTTGGAAGGTTCATACTGCTTAATGTGAGAAGATAGAAAAGGATAAGTTGACCGATACGGATGAGCTGGAAAGCAAGGGTAGTCTCGGTTATATTCAATCCGAGTAAGTTCAGCCTCACCGATTTCTTTTTCGTCAAATTCGACCATTGTATCTGGGCAAATGGCTCGAATCAATCGAGTCACCGGAGTGGAAGATTTGGATCTGCATTTCAAAGAATAGAGTCAACTTTTGTTCAATTGCTCAGTTCGCAAACCATGTTCTCAACTTTTAAGAGTAATCCAAGGTAGGAAAACATCATGTTTGAAGGTCGACAGTAAGGTGTGTGAGAAAGGTGACGTAATCTCGAATCCATTTCGAGTTCTTTTGGTAAACTGCAACGGAGTGGGGATGCGAGGATCTTATGGTTTTCGGTCACAATGACAAGAGGTTTTTCTTTTGGGTTTCTTTTCCTCATTGCATAATCATCATCGCCTTCTTCCCAATCATCCCAAGGGACACCGTCACATACCTCGAATCCAAGCATCCCATAAATGGCTGGCTTGGTGGATAAATACAGAATTAAACCTCAGAATGGTGATCTTCCGGCACAACAATACCGCGATCATCAAGAAGGTAAAGCGAGAGTTTGCAGGCTCTCGGATACTCGAGGCGTTAAAAGCCATTCGATCTTGTCCATTTTCTCTTCAAACATACTTTCGTATTCAGAGTTGTATTATCGTGGAACCGTTTCATTGGAGATCCATTCAAGAGCAAGCTCACGATGTCGGGGAATCCGATGATTGTCGGATCTTTCTCGCTACACCACGGGGTATCGTAGTTCGGAGCCAGATCTAAGGCATGATTTGCTCAGAGACCAAGGTGTAAAGCGGCAATTTTGCGTAAGAATTTGTTCAAAGACCTCAATCAACTTGGACTTTCTGCCAGGCAAATCTGACTGAGAAAGGTCGAAATCGATGAAGCTTAGTAAACACTTCCCGGGCGGATGCCACAAAGATTCGGTACTGCTTAAACCGCATCAAGATAGCAAGTCGAAGCGACCTAATCCTTTTCCCACGGTAAGGATTAACTGATGCCTCCAAGATGTAGATGAGTGTAACCTTTCGCTTCAAGCCGAAATCAACTCGGGTATTTCAAGAGTACATATCGCTTCAAAGGGTCGCTTTGAGGAATATCGATCCAAAGCGGTAAGACTGATATATTCTTGGAGGTCTTAGTGGATACGAGTACTGACATCAAAAAGAAGCTTGTAGCGGTAAGAGTAAAAGTACATTCATCGATCATGGATTCGTGACAAGTATTCTACAAGATTTTCAATTTTATCGACGCAGAAGATTTCAAAGAAAGAGTAGAAAGAGTAATCGAGTCGTAAGACGGGGTAAGCCATGAACAAGTTCTTCTCACATCAAGTCTATGGATCAAAAAAGAAAAAGACTTAAATTATACCATTTTGAGCATGAAAACAAGAGTTTAGAAAACAAGTTTCAAGAACTTCTCATTCATGGCTTCCACTTCATCTTCAACTCCCTAAGCATTTTTCTTCTACTCTTTTCTTTCAAATCTCAGCACTTCTCATACCACCAATAAAATTGAAAATCTTGTATTACTCCTACATCCCCGAATCCTGCATCAAAGAATCTTCACCTCTCCTCCTCTTACCAACTCTACAAACGCCTAGCTTTTTTACCCGCAGATCCGTATCTTTATATCCACCGACGACCTCACCCTAGCATTAATATATCCATTTTCCGGCTCGATCAATGTTCTTCTAAGCAACCCCCTCAAATATCACTCGAAATACCCTCAAAATTGATTTCAACCTGGAACGGTAAGGTTTTACTCATCTCCATCTCGAGGCATCGTGATTAATCCTTACCTTCATGAGAAAAGGATTACCGTCACCGTCGATTTCACATGCTGATAATTAAACAAGCATCAAGATGTCAAGTATTGGTACGCCCTCACAACCCTTCACGCCGGAAGTGTTTTACTCACTTTCTATCCCAATTTCAACCTTTCTCTTCAAGATCCAAATTTGCCCACAACCTTGAAAGTCCAAGTTCGATTCAACAATAAATTTCTTCTAAAATTGCCACTTTACACCACCAACTAGTTCATGCTTTCAAAATCATGCTCTTAGATTCACTTCCATTCCTAACACCACTGATACCTCTACGGTGTTAGCGTAAGCAGAATCCGACCATTCGATCCCCGACAATCATCCAGATCCCACGACAAATTCCCGACATGAGCTCATCAAGCTTATGCCTCTTGAATGGATCTCCAACTAAACAAGCCCACAATAATACACGCCCTATTCGCATCTCAAGTATGTTGAAAGATTTACGACAAGATACCAGATGACTTTAAACCACCTCCTGTTCACAAAGAGCCTCCTCATTCCTTTACTTTATTCCTCAATGATCACAAATTGCTCGACAACAAGAAGATTCCGCCATTACAGTGGTTTAATTTCAAGGTTACCTGCTTATCCAACCAAGCACAACGGCTACCATTTCCTATGGATGCCCTCGTTCCATGTGACTCCAAATTGTCCCCTGCTGGGATGACGGAAGACGATGATGATTATGCAACCACAAGGAAAAAAGAAACCCAAAAGAAAAAAACCTTCTTGTCCCATGTCACCATCACGACTCCTAAACCACCATCGATCCTCCACATCCACCAAATTTCCCATTACCCGCTACTACCAAAAGAACTCAAATTGATTACAAACACTGCAACTGAGATTCCATCACCACTCACACCGACACCTATCGTCTAACCACTACCTATCGCCCAACCACTAGCTTGTACGATGTTTTCTCTACCTTCCGACATTTTCTTCCTTTCCTCCTTCGAACCCCATTACTGATTCTCAACGAAACGCTTGTCCAAACCCTTATCCTTCACCTATTACCTCCATCGCCAATTCTGAGCCCCCTAAACCTTTCTTTTGAATCAGTCCTCAACTGGCAAACTCAAAATGCCAGGGCCCAAATGATACTTGCATCTCAATTCAAAAGCTTGAGAACATCGCTATGAATCGAATAGATTGAGACAAAGCTGACTTTATTGCCGCCTAAATGCAACAGATCCACCAAAATCTTCACTCCCAATCAACCTGATTCAGAAAGTTACGAGCCATGTTTGCCTGTATACAACGGGTCCGACTTTGACCAAAAAGAAAGGAAATCAGCGCTTAAAATGAACTGCTCAGATTGAATCAAAAACAGACTCACCCTCTTCACCACTTCACCTCCTATCCCTTCTATCGGGTCCAACTTATCATCCTTTTTCTATGCTTTCTCCTATTAAACAAGATAAACCTTCCAAGTTATTTCATGACTCATACTCTTTTCGTAGACAACTCACACCACCACGTAAACCTAAACCCAAACCTAAACCGCACTCGACCGCCTCTTCATCCTTCCTCTCCACCATCCCCCGCCAACCATCTCCTAGGGCTTCTATTAACGCCATCACCGCTACCCATTATCCGTCCCTACCCAATCCAAGGATAAAGAACCCATAAACCAGCCATCACACACAACAATTGCTCATCTACTACAGACGCACCAAACTTCGATTCAAATCTAGTCGCTTTAATCTTCAAGATCCACCAAAGGACTCTAAAAAGTCCTGTACCGATATTACCAAAAATCCTGGCTCAACCGATCAACCGATCCAAAGTGCCAAACCTCCCAACCATATGTTGATATTCCCTCCAAGTTGAAGAAGATATGCCCAATCTTCGCCACAAACCAACCCTCCTCCAACCTGCATAACTATCTAGCCAAAAATCGCTAAACGGCCCATGGCTCACATTTCTCTCGATGATCTCCCATCTCATAAATGGACCGACTAATGAGATGTCCGCCTCGACTCCGATGCTAAGAACAGAGCCACAACTCAATCGGCCTTAGAGAATTTGCTACCTTCGTGCTCTAAGAGATCGGTTTGATTCACAACAATACCGCCAATTACGCTTTTGATCTCCTGTAAGTCTCTGCTCATTGCATTTCATGATCAATTCCGGCACCCTTCGCAGTTTCGCTCAGACGAGATTATCTCAACATGAAATGTCAGCCCCTCAATGCTAAGGATCTTGACTTCCACTATGTTTAATGTCCTCCGCTCTATAAGCTTAATGGATCTAAATGACATCAAGTACGCCTTCGCTTCCTCCCAAGAACTCCAACCCGACATCCAGAGACAACTCACAGCATCCAATCTTTCCCTAAACAACATCTCTCTTTTTAAAATATTACAGCTTGCCAAAACTTTTCTTGACAAACTTTATGCAAAAACAGCTTTTTCAAAGAATCGCTGAAAGACAAAGAACCTTTTCCGTCAAGAAAAAGCCTTATTTGCAGATCAAATGCCACAAGAAAAAGGATTGGAATGCGCTCAAAGAAAAACGCATTTTCGGAAATTAAAACTCCAGAATTTTCATCCAAACTCGCAGATCCCAAAGCCCTACTGTGTTTTTCGTAAAGAATCATCCTTTCCAGACGCCAAACGAAAGTAATTAGTTGTTTCATCCGCAAGCAGAAAAGGCCACTATGCGCCAAAGATTGTCCAACAAAGAGAAAAATCCATCCGTTAATTGAACATCTTCAAACAACTATCACTACTCCCGCCAAAGATGAACTGAATTCACTTCTCCTAACAAGATGAACCTAACGACGTCAAACCAGACTACTAAAATTCTCCGACTCAGACAAATGGACCTCAAGTGATTTTCCACCAACAAGCATTTCCTCCTCGATACTACAGCCCTATCCCGTCCATCAAACTCCAGATCTTGCCCTCAAAATTCCAAAGGCCCATTCCAAAGAATCGGTCTTATAGATATCGTGCCTCAACGCAAGACGCTAAACCCCATATTCTTCCATCGTAATATCGGACCCAGCCAAGAACATTTCAAAGTCGCCACGGCAAACTCTTCACCACCTCTTTCGATTACCAAAAACCCATCGTATTCAAATCTTCCCAAATCAGTCATTTGGACCAAGGTTATTGGTCTCAACTCTTCCTAATAAGGATATCTTGATTCGACATCCTTCACCGCATCAAACACCTCCAAATCATTCCACCGAATCCGAGTCAAGTCCATGTTCAAACCATTCACAGACATTCTCGAACCTACAACTTGTCCTAAACTCCCAATCTTACCGTGATATTTCAACCAAACTTTTCGAGTTTCAGTCTCATTCTCGAGTTCACCCATCCAAACCTTTGTGGAAGTCAGTTTTCTTCATTAAGTTACCTTCAAACTCAACGAAGACATTAACCCAACTAAAGCTACCCATCCAGAACGAGTCCTTCTCGACTTACTCCCAACAAGAATGTTCACAATTGTTAGCCCAAGGTTTAATTGAGCCCACAAGTTCTCAATGGGCTTGCCAAGCCTTTTATGTTGAAAAGCATTCTGAAATTGTCCGAGGAAAGAAACGACTAGTCATCGACTACCAGCCATTAAACATGTTTTTACAAGATGACAAATTCCCTTTACCTCGCCGACAAAGCATGTTCACTTTTCTCAAAAATGCCCAGATCTTTTCAAAATTTGATTTAAAATCAGGTTTTTGGCAACTAGGCATTGAACCCTCCGAACGTTACAAAACCGCTTTTTGTATTCCCAATGCTCATTTCCAATGGACCGTCCTACCCTTTGGCCTCAAAACTGCCCCCTCCATTTTCCAAAAATCCATGGTCCAAATCTTCCAACCCATTTTCAGCATCATGCATTGATTTACATCGATGATATTTTGCTTTTTCAGGCTCATGATTTAACATCGCCACCGTTAACTCAATTCTACGATCTTATCCAAAGTCATAATCACAAGTTATCCGCCAAGAAAAGCACCATTGCTACAGATAATATTGAATTCCTTGGTATGATCATAAAAGATGGACACTACCAGCCAGGAAAGCACATTGCCCAAGAGTTGCTTCACTTTCCAGATCAGCAACTTTCCAAAAGGCAAATCCAACAGTTTCTCGGCATTATCAATTACATCCGTGATTTCATCCCGCATGTGGATCATTACACTCATCATCTTTCCACTTTATTGAAAAAGAAGCCCCCAGAATGGAATGCTGACCACACAGCTGCTGTCACTACCCTAAAGCAGATCGCGCAAAATCCGCCTCCTTTAAAGTTGATTATGATGGCAAGCGATCTTAATTGCATCGCAAGTGATGAACACGGGTGCCATCCTCCTCAAGAACTCAACGACAAGGGAACACTTTATCGCCACGCTAGTGGACATTTTTCCGATACACGTACACTACCATAGCGTGTTCAAAGAAATCTTAGCAGAAAGAATGGCATCAAAAAGTTTGAGTATCATTTGATTGACACCATTTTCTCATCCGAATGGACACACCTTCCCCAATATCTTCCATTTCAAAGGTAAACTGCTCCTCAAAAATGTTACTTCAGATTAAAAGATTGGTTTTCCAAGTATGATTTTTCAGTCAAGCATATAGGATCCTAACCTCATCCCCGATATGCTTTCCACTTTCCAAACTGTAAAACCCTCTCACCCCGTGCTTTTCCACCTCCTATCATTTTCCAATTATCTCCATGGCTACATCACTACCCCCGTAAGCTTCACCAAGAACACTTTTCCCTTGAATAAAACCTTTTCTTCTGGCTTCGCCATCCAAGAGCAAGAAAAGCTCTCTTTTCGCTTTTATGAAAGCTCTACCTTGTTACGTAACCTTTTCCATTTTCCTCCTTCCACCCAGTAAAACTGCTCTCATGTGTTTAACCTCGATCCGGCCCAGAAACCACATCAAGATGTAGCATGGTACACTGCCTAACAGCTTTTTATGCAACCAAGCTAATCCTTCCCATTTCTCTTACTTTCGAGCATCTCCTGACCTGCATAAAGCCACCTCTTACCGACATTACTTGAACGGTTCTCCCCATACCATGGTGGAAAAGAAATTGCAAATAACTGCCGAAATATACAACCTCGACCGTATGCTAAGCACAAATGTTTACCTCATTTTTATCATTCACGTGCTATACTTCCAACATCCGACACCAACCTCTTTTTGGACTCAAGATCGTATACGAATGGTTCAATCGCACCACATATACAGGATTGAAAATGACATCCAAGATGTCCTTCACAATTACCTCTCCGCCAATTAAAACCACCAACCTCCGCCACTTAAAGATATCTCCCACACCTCCCAGTCCACAACACGACCTCCCTCACGATCCCCACTCCATCCGCCATATCCAAACCCAAGTCCACGGTGTATCATCATCAAGGAAGAAAACCAGACTACACCGATTTCGCTCCAGATTCCCAAGACCCACGGGATGCATTTCCCCTAAGCCAACACCTTCACCAGCTTCCCCAACCGACAATGGACGAACTCCGCCCCTCCGAACTGGACCTCAACCCAATCTTCCAAACGCACCAACCATCCAAAGTCGATAAAGCCACCCAAACTTCCCCTCAAGATACTCCAAAGTGTACTCCTTAGACTATAATCGCTCTTATCCACCATGCCGCTGGTCCCTCCTCAGTAAGCATCCAAAGCTCTCCAAAACTTTCTTCCAAAAGCACCTCACTCCTGATAATGAAAGCTCATCCCAAGACGCAGTACATGAATCTCCGCTTCCATAAAGTTTTTGTCTTGCTGTTTTCAATAAAGTAGTCTTGTTGTAATAATGATACGCATCATTTATTACTTGCTTTACTTTAAGCTTTTGTCAGTCATGCTTAATTATTAAAGCACTTTGTCTTTGTAATAATTAAAGTACATTAAAAAGATAGTGGGTCCCGCCCCATCTTATCTTTGGCTTTTGCTTTTAGACAGTGTGTCCCCTATCTTCTCAAGAATCCTCCTCTATATAAAGGATTCTCCCTCGCTTGTAATATAGAAGAATAATAGCAAAGAAATAAACCCGTGTTTTCTTCCAATGAATCCCTAAAACTCTTCTCTCTCTCGCAAAACGAAGTTCTAAGAAAGAAAAAGAATAAAGGATTAAATTTGTTCATTTTGAAAACCTAAGAAGTACGCGACTCGCTCTAGTAAGGATCCTGCATTGTAAAACTCACCATTTCTTATCCGCACCGCTTTAGACTAAAGGCATGCTTATTATAACCCGAAAAATTTTAAAGGTTTCGACATAGCATATCGTAAACCCGAGCTATGGACTATCGTCCAAAGAACAGCTTGACAGAAGTTCGTATAACAACGCCACTTTAATTTTAATCTACCACGATCCGAAAGCTCAAGCAATTTTTCCTCGGGTAAAGGTCCATCTTTACGATCATACCAAGGAATTTAATATTATCCAGAGAACGGTGCTTTTCTGGATAACACGATTCCATGACTTTGGATAAGATCATGAATCAGTTAATGGCAATGTTCATCATGCGAGCCTGAAAAGCAAAATATCATCAATGTAAATCAATGCATGATGCAAAACGGAAGATTCGACCATGGATTTTTGGAAATGGACAAAGGGCTGAGTCCAAAGCGGTAGACGGTCCATTGAAATGAGCATCGGGAATACAAAAAGTTTTGTAACGCTCGAGGGTTCAATGCCTAAAAAAAACCCGATTTTAAATCAAATTTCGAAAAGATCCCGCATTTTTGAGAGTGAACATGCTTTGTCGGCAGGTAAAGGAATTTGTCATCTCAGAAAAACATGTTTAATAATATGACTAGCGCTTTTCCTGACAAGTTCGTAATGCTTTTCAACATAAAGGCTCGGCTTCCATCGAGTAACTTCAGGACTCAATTAAACCTCAACAATCGCGAACATTCTTGTCAGAGTAAGTCAAGGACTCATTCTGGATAGTTTTGGGTTTTATGTCTTCATTGAAGCCGTAACTTAACGAAGAAAGACTTATTTTTCCACAAGGGATTTGATGAACGCAGAATCGATGTAAACTCAAAAGCTTGAAATATCCCGGTAAGACGGGGAGTTTCGCATGTCAGAGTTTCGTAACGTCCGCGAACGGTTTGAATACTGACTTGACTCGATTCCAATGGGAATGATTTGGTGTTCGATCCGTGAAGGATGTCAAAACCTAACAAGATATCCTTGTTGAAACCAATAACCTCGTCCAACGACACACTTAAGATTAATACCAATGGGTTTTTGGTAATCAAAGAGGCAAGAGTTTGCGCATCGACAAAATGTTCTTCAAATCCTCCAATATTCTCACTGGAAGAATGGGGAGTATGCTACACCAAAGATCTATAAGCACCAATCACGGAACGGGCCTTTGGAATTTCGAGGGCAAGATCCTGAGTTCATGGACGGATAGAACCGTAGTATCGCGAGAGTAACGCGGTGGAAAATCACTAGACTCACCGCAGTCGAGGAATTTTGTAGCGAAAACTGCTTTCATCATCGTTCATCTTGTTTAGGAGAATTCATCATCTTTAAGCGAGAGAAGTTGTAAGATGTCTCAACTAACCGGATGGATTTTTCTTTTCGGGACAATTCGCATAAGGTTTTTTCTCGCAGATGAAAACATCTCGCTAATTGCTTTCGCTTGACGCCTTCAAGAGGATGATTTCTTCGAAAACCCGTAGGGCTTTCGGATCTCATGGTGCTCGATGAAAATTTTGAGTTTCCAAATGCCGCTTTTTTCTGAACCGCATTCGCAACCTTTTTCGTGGCATTTGATTCGCAATAAGGCTTTGCAAGCACTTTTGAAAGGTTCTTTCTTTCAACAGCTTTGAAAAACTGCTTTTGCTCGCAAAGTTTGTCAAGACAAGTTTTGGCAAGTTCTAAGATTTCGCCAAGAGATTGCAGTGAAAGACGCCGCGAAGTCTCCTGATGTCGGTTGAGTTCTTCTGGGAGGGAAAGACATGCTTCAATGTCGCTACATCAATCCATTGCTTTATAACAGGATATTCGCCATAAAGTCAAGATCCTTAAGATTGAGCAAGATTTCATGTTGAGATAGCCTCGTCTGCAGCTTTCAAAGATCGCAGGTCGCCAAGGAATCGATCATGAAGTACAAAGAAGAGCACTTCGAAACTTCCGAAGATCAACAAACCGAATTACGATTGTCCTAACGAATCAAACCAATCTTTAGAAAGCACCAAACGAAAGAAAATTCTCAAGGATCGATTGAAGCCCTCGTTTAAGATCCTGGAGGTCAATCCAGTGCATATCTCATTGAGTCGGTCCACGCCATTTACGAGACGGGAGATCATCAAACGTGAACCACGGGCCATTTGACGATTTGCTGTACGGATCGGGTCGGGAGGTTGGTTTCAGGGCGTAAGATTCGCATATCTTCGCCAACTTCGCAGGAATATCAACATACGGTCGGGAGGTTTCGCCTGATCAAAGTTGATCGTGAGCCATCGATTTTGGTAATATCAAGATAGGACTTTTCGTAGTCACCGTGGATGTCAAGATTCTGATCGCTTCATAGGGCTATTCAAACAAGATTAATCGTAAGCTGGTCGTTCAGGTATTTAACGAACCGTGAATGCAGAACCGGTTTATGGGTTCTTTATCCTCGGATCGGGTAGGACGATAACGAGCTAGCGGTGATGGCAGGTAGAACTGTGAGATGGTCCAGACGGACGAAGAGGGCGTGTCGAGGTCATGCTTTAGGCTTTCAGCTAGGGCGGCAAAGCGATTGTCTCTCGAAAAGAGTATGAACATGCCAAATAATCTTGGAAGGTTCATACCGCTTTAATAGGAGAAAGCATGAGGCAAAAGGATGATAAGTCTGGACCGATGTATGGATAGAGCGGTAAGGGGTAGTCTCGCTTTTTCGATTCAATCTGAAAGTTCAACTTTTTAAGTCACCGATTTCTTTTCTTTCGTCAAATTCTCGACCATTGTATTCAGGGCAAGTGGCTCAGAATCAATCGAGTCCAATTGGAGTGAAGATTTCGTGGATCTCATTTGGGCAAAGAATAGAATAACTTTGTCTCAATCTGCTCAAGAATCGATGTTCTCAACTTTTGAATCAGATGCAACAAAGTATCATTTTGGGCCCCGCATTTTGAGTTTGCTACAACAGGACCGATTCAAAAGGTTTAGGGCTCTGGCTGGAGGGCGGATAAAGGGTTTGGACACAACATTTCGGGGTTCCAAAAGCGAGGAAAGCGAAGAAGAATCCAAGAGGTAGAGGAAAACATCATACAAGCCACGACAGGAACGAGTGTGAGAGTGGTGATGGAATCTCAGATTTCAGTTCGCAATCCATTTGAGTTCTTTTTCGTAAATTTGAAATGTGACGCGAGGATCCGATGGCTTTGAGGTCACAGCATGACAAGAGGTTTTTTTTTCGGCTTTTTTCCTCAGGGTTGCATAATCATCATCGCTTTCTTCCCAATCATCCCAACAGGACAATTTCACACATGCTCGAACCAGGCATCCCATAGAAATGGCCATTTACAAACAGGTAACCTTGAGAATTAAACCTCAGAATGGGCAGATCTTCCGCTACCGTCCAATACCGTGATCATCAAGAAAGCGAGAGCCAGTGAGGCTCTTCGCGAGCACTTTGGAGGCGGGTTAAAAGTCATTCGATCGCTCCATCTTGTCGCCTTTTCAAACATACTTTCGATGTCCGAATAGAGTCAGATTATCAGGAATCGTTCATACGGAGATCCATTCAAGAGGCATAAGCGAGCTCATGACGGGGAATTTTTCGGATCCGACGATTGCCTGATCCGGTCGATTCTCGCTAACACCACGAGGGTATCGAGCTGTTCGAGCAGATCTAAGCGCGCGATTTTGAAGTCCCAGAGACCTGGTGCAAGGTGGCAATTTTGGCAGAGAAATTGTTCAAAGACCTCAATCAACTTGACTTTCGGCGTCGGGCAAGGATCTCAAGGTCAAATCGATGAAGCGAGTAAAACACTTCCACGGCGACAAGACTAATAACGATTCGTACCGCTTAAACCGCATCAAGCATAGAAGTCGGACCTAGAATCCTTTTCTCCCATGAAGGATTAATCTGATGCTCCAAGATTTTAGACGGTAAAACCTTCGCTTCAGCTTGGAAATCAACTCGAGGGTATTTCCGAGTGACATATCGTCAGGGTTGCTTGAGAACATTGATCCGCACGGAAGACCGGATATATTCTTTAGCGAGGTCGCGGATATAAGAGTACGGATATCATGTAAAAGAACTGGCTTTAGAGTAAAGGAGAGTGTAAGATTCACCGATCTCGGATGTGGAGTATTCTACAAGATTTTCAATTTTATTTATGGTAAGGCAAGATTTCGCAAAGAAAGAGTAAGAAAGAGTAACAGAGTCAAGACGGTTTAAGCCATGAATGGTAAGTTCTTCTCACCAAGTTTCATGGATCAAAAGAAAAAGACTTAAATTATACCATTTTCGAAGATGAAAACAAGAGTTTAAAACAAGTTTCAAGGAACCAGATGGTTTCGATACCACCGGATTTGAGTTTTTATAGTTTCGAGCTCAAAACTAGTCATATGCAATATTTCAATATAACCGGATGCCGCATGACATCCCATACCGCTTAACGTTATCATAAACCACAATTTCAATTTCAACATCCGATGCCATAAATCCTAAGTGCTTAAATTCCGTAAACATTCTCAATCCGCCACTGCTTGTCGATCCTGATACCATACAATAACTCGCTATAGGAACTATGTTTCAAAATTATAATAAAAAACTCCAAAATATTATAAAATTTTCAACAGTCCAATTTTAGATATTACTTTATTAATCCTAAAACTTTTTTAAATTAAGATATGACCCAAAATATGTGAAATTATAGAATGACCCAAAACATTTAAATATTTTCAAATAGGTCCAAATCCGAAATTCAAAACAATAATTTATTAAAATCAAAGATTATGAAAAATAACTTAACTCCATAAAAACATTTTCTTATTGTAAAAGCACAATACATAAAATCTTTGTTTAATCAACACATGTGGTTTGTTATCATCAAAATCAATATCTATAGCCATATAGGCTAACAATCTCCCCATTTTTGATGATGACAAAACACATTACAAAAATTTAATCTAGTTATGAAAAGCTCCCCCTTAATCAATGCAAGGTTTAAAGACTAGTTTCAAAAAGATTTAAAATTTAATCTAGTTATCATCAAAATGCATAAGTGCATATGAATATTTTTCATAACAAATGAATATTTCCCCCTTACATTTTACATATCTCCCCCTTCATCATCAAAAAGAATAAAAGCTCCCCCTATCAATCATCAAAGTCTCAATACAAGCACATTAAGTCAAAAATATCCATAAGCATAAGGAAATCCATATAATCCATAACAAACAATCAAAACAAATCCATATCATCCAAAACAAATACATAATCCAAAAGAATAATAACCATCCATATAGTCAAAAATAAAAGGACATAAAGCAGTAAATGATATGTAGGTGTGTCCAAATACAAGCATAAGAGACTACTAAGGTGGTGAGGATGGTGGTGATGGAGAAGGATACGGATATGGAATGCCAAAGTGCTCAAAAAGAAGGCGCTGTCCATGAATGAGTCACATCAAACTCACAGACAGAGAGTGTCCGCACCTTATCCATAAGCTGCTTAAGAGTAACATCTTCGATGTGGAGGTCATGGAGGTGACGGTTTAATGCAGAGGCACCAGAGTCAAGCAATCACGGAGGATCTTGGCTCACGCCTCAAACGAGAGTGAGAAACGGGTAATGATCGAACTGACAAAGATTAAGTGGCCGATCATCACTGGAGCAAGAAAGGTGAACTTATTATCAGTGACTTTCACCCAAGTGCCATTACGCCACTCAAAACCTAAAGAACTAACAACCTCATCCCCAATGCTCTTAGATGGCCTACATGATGGTTCTTGGATAGGGACGCTAAAGTATTTGAGGATTCGGGTGATGAAATGACCATACGGAAGGGAGCGAGTAATCAACTTAGGTATACTGATCATGTTTTGGACAATGGTGTATCCTAAGCCGACTGGACGATGTCTAAGAATACAATCAATCAAGGCAACAACCATATGAGAAACCTCATCCAAATGGCCTGATCTAGGAAGCACAATACTCTGAATAAAATGAAGTAATATCCGAGTTTGAAGACAAAGACATCGTAAAATGGATAGTACAATCTTCATCCGAAGGTCAATACGACATATATTCTTAACAAAGATCAATATGAACATAGTCATCAATATCGAGATTTCAGTGAAAATATTTCTAGCCATCGCTGAAGTTTCTGGATGAGTTCAACTCAATCATCAAACTCAATCAAACTCTCCAACCGTGATTACTCGATTCTCTTTCTCCGCAGAACAATCCATATTCGAGTAAAACACTATCAAGTCGGGATATACATTTTTCTCAAAAACAAGTGCATTAAGCCAACCAACATCTTCCAACAATTGCAATAAAGTTCTATTGCTAATACTAAGATTATTTAACCAATCCGGTAAAACAAAAAAGGTTTGGAGTACCTCACGAGTCATGAATTGTTGGTGAAATCATTTGGCTAGATGTTTGTGGTTCTGAAAGTGCTGGACTCAAAGTCATTGATTGAGGTGCCCCTACTTGTGACCGTTGGTTTATCGAATCGATTCTTTGCTTTTCTTCAACCTACCGTGAGCTTGACATGGTGAGTTTGTTTGATTCAAGTGAAATAAAGTAAAAGATAATAAGAATTGAAAGAGATTTTATCAAAACGCCAAGAGGAAGAAATCTAGAGAGAGAAGATTCGGCTTTAAACCCTAGATTCGATTTCGGATCTATTGATTTTGAGGCCGAAAAAGGGTTTGAAGGATGATTTTTGATACAAGAACGGATGGGAAGCAAGTTTCATGGATCGATTTGCATAAAAAATAAGTGAAAATGATAGATTTTGGAGAGAAAAAGAGAGAGAAATAATCGGTTTTAGAGAGAGAAAGCTAACCGGTTTACCGAAAGAGGGGAGAGGAAGATGAACAGTATATATATGCCCGAATCCGGCTTGCCGGATTTGCCTAACCGGTTAACCGGTTGCGGGCAGTGAGTTTGCAACTCAAATCCGGATTTCCGGATTGAGTAACCGGTTATCCGGTTTTGTCCAGTAAAGGTTATTTCGAATATGGTTTTCCGGATATCAAGTCGGTTGGATCTAGAAGATAGCAAGTTAAACCCGGCTTACCGAATGAATCCGCGCCAAAGTGCAGCTCGAATATGGATTTTCGGATTTACATAACCGGCTATCCGGTTAAATCCAGTGAAGGCCATACGTGAATTCGGTTAGCCGGATTTAATAACCGGTTTATCCGGATTGTTCCAATAAGTACCAAACAAAATCTAGTTTTCTGAATTTTATAACCGGTTGACCGATTCTTTCCAGAAAAAGAGATAACAAAAGCGGTTTATCGGTTTTCCAATCCTTTCTCGAATACGACTTTAACGCAATCTTAGACTTGTATTATACACACCATTTTATTTTTGGCTTTTAAAATTGATTAATTTTAAATCATTTTGAGATTTAAAACTTTTCAATAAGACATTTAATGCATGAAACATAAATTCATAAAATAACAAGCATATCAAGCTATCTAATTCATGAAGCATAAATCCATATAATAACAAACATATCAAGCCATGTAGTAAAACATAAGTCAAGATGCAACATTCATCATTCCAAGCTCATGTCTTATCTTTATAAAATGCTCTTCGCTAAGAGGTTTTGTAAAGATATCCGCAAGCTGATTTTCAGTAGAAACAAATTTAATTACAACATCTCCTTTTTTAACATGATCTCTAAGGAAATGATGTCTAATTTCTATATGCTTAGTCCTAGAATGTTGAATGGGATTCTTGGATAGGTTAATAGAACTAGTATTGTCACACAAGATGGGTATTTGATCAAGATTAATACCATAGTCTCTAAGAGTTTGTTCATCCAAAGAATTTGTGCACAACAACTACCTGCGGCAATATATTCTGCCTCGGTGGTTGAAAGCGCAACCGAGTTTTGTTTCTTACTAAACCAAGTGAATGGCCTAGGAAGTGACATGTTCCACTAGTACTTTTGCAATTTTCCATGCTAAACTAGCAAATATCTTGTCGATATAGTCCGCTTGAGACAAGGCTAAAGTTTTATTCTTCCGGTCTCGTAATAATTTGATACCAAGAATATAACTTGCCTCTCCCAGGTCTTTCATATCAAATTATTTTGCTAACCAACTCTTTATTGTAGTCAATACTCTTATATCGTTTCCAATTAGGAGAATATCACCCACATAAATAACTAAGAAGGCTACATATTTTCCCTGAATTTTCTTGTACATACATGGTCTATCAATATTTTGAATGAATCCAAACAAATTAATCGCTTGATCAAATCTGTTGTTCCATCACCGGGATGCTTGCATACCATGTGTTCTTGGCCTTTTTGTATGAATCCATCTGGTTGCTGCATGTAGCTGTCTTCTTCAAGATGCCCATTAAGAAAGGTAGTCTTGACATTCATTTGCCAAATTTCATAATCTAGCACTGCAGCAATGGAGAGCATAATCCTAATAGATTTAAGTATATCAACTGGAGAAAAAGTTTCCTCATAATCGATTCCCTCTTTCTGAGTATACCCTTTGGCTACTAATCTTGCTTTAATTTTTTCCACCCTTCCGTCTACTCCTCTTTTTCTCTTGTAGATCCACTTACACCCTGTAAGTTTTATCCCATTTGGTGCCTCTACAAGTTCCCAGACTTAATTGAAATACGTAGATTCCATTTCTTGATTCATGGCATTTTTTCAAAGTTCAACATCTCTGTCTATTAGAGCTTCGTTATAGCTAGTGGGAACTTGTACATGTTCATCTGAGATAGCCATATAGGTTTCTCCCAATAACATGTATCTCGCAGGTAACCTAATTACCCTCCCACTACGACGAGGTTCTAAAAGTGATTGTTGTTCAGGGATAATCCTGTGTTGATCAGCCGGTTGTTGTTCTTCTTCTTGCTCTATAACAGGTGTTGAAATCTAAGCATCAACCTGATCTCTACTGATTTCTCTATTTTTACCTTACTCTTAGGTTATAAGTCATTTATGTAGTCTTCCTCAAAGAAAGTAAAGTATATGTCTATAAATGCATTCCTATCTTGAGGACTATAATTCAAATTTTCCTTTATTCATTTAGGATCCCTAACACATGCAAGCTTCTGAGCACAAATCCATCTTCTTTGCCTCTAATTCTAGTACAAATACTAGTAAACTCCAAATACGAATGTGTCTCAAACTATGTTTGTGGCTTTTTCATAATTTCTTGGAGTAGTAGACACTGAGGTAGATGAAATTAAGTTCAATAAACTTTGCAATTTTAAATACTAGTATCTGGAATAAAAAAGGTAAATGATAAACCACTTAGCATATATCTTGTCTTATCTAAAAGAATCTTGTTTCTCCATTTAATTACACTATTCTATCATAGTGTTCATTATATGTGGGAGTTTATCCCACTTGACAACCAAATGGAGCTTGAATTCTCCAAAGAGATATTCTTTGTTTCGATCAGATCGAATTCTTTTATGTTCCTATCTAATTGCTTCTCTGCCTTATCCATGTATCCTTTTGAATTTCAAAAGCGATGGAATCATGACGCATTTAGACAAATATAAATGAAATGAATATTCATCAATAAGATTCATAAAATACTCATAACCTCTAATAACATGCAAACTGATTAGTCCATATACATTTGTATGTGCTAAGTCATCCAATACAATGTTATGCTTTTAGCTCAAAAAAAGCATCCTCGTCATATTACTTTTCTAAATAAGATTTATAGAGTGACAATGATCAATCTTAATAGGCCAACAAGCCTATCATTAATCATTTTCTTAAAATCTTATTATAGTTTATATGACTTAAGCATAAATAGCAGAGGTGAGATTGGTTAGAAGAAACATTTCTTTTCTTAGATAAATGCATATACTCTTTATCATTATATCTTCCTTTGAATATATCAATGGACTTATATGACATAAATTGTCTTTATAAAGAACCAAAATAAGTAATAAATAGAGGATCCAAAAATAACAGTATACTCCTGTTTATTCAAACAAGTCACCGAAATTAAATTCCTCTAATATATGGAATAATAAAGACAAATATCAAAACTAAAGTTTTGTAAAATTGATCCAGCATTTCAACTGATATAAACTAGCATGTCCTCAACTGCTGTTTGAAGCTTTCTTCACTTAATCTCTTGGTTTCCTGAAAACCAAATAAATGAATTACAAATAAGATTAGTTATCTCAAAATTCACTATTGCATGAATCAATAGAAATCTGGACTAATTAGGAAGCTTAAAGATTTCTTATACCTAATTTTAATAATCTTAGGACAATCTTTCTTCCAGTGACCCTTCTGTCCACATTTGTAACACTTACCTTTTGGCCTGCCATCTCTTTTAATGGACAATTTTCTCATCTCAACTCTCTCTTGCTTATTCTTGTCTTTCGACTTAGGCCTTGAAGAGAATCCTTTTTCAGGAAGTTTCCTACTATGATAAAATTCTTCTATAGCATGTAGTTTGTGCAATAATTCAATTAAGGTCATATCTTTATTGTTTAAGATATAGCTTACCTTAAACTCTTTGAATGTATCAGGCAAAGATTCAATCACCATATTAATCTTTGTTTTATCATCGATTTGAACACCATAAATCTTTACTTCATTCAAATAATCCATCATTTTTAGGACATGATCACGAACTCTTGTGCCTCTTCCATCTTAGTATCTGTAATACGTTTTAACGCTGCTTCTCTGGCAAAATGAGTATTCTGCCCAAACATCTTATGAAGACTAGCCATTATTTCAGTGACTGTTTCCATGCTCCGATGTTTCTTATGCAGTTCCATAGAAATCAAAGCCAATATATAGTGTTTAGCCATTTTGTTAGCTTCGCACCATTTCTCATAAGGCTCCCTCTGATTTCTATAATCGTATAGCGTTGGTTCTAGAGGGGATGGCTGGGTCAACACATATTTGCAGCCCTTAACAGTGAGAATATTAAATAGATTGTGTTTTCAATCTAAGTAATTTTCGCCAATGAATTCATTTTTAACAAGGATAATTGATAATGGGTTGATAGAAGACATTTTCTGAAAAAACAAAATAGACATGCATAAACACTTTGAAACAAATAATGTTCACAATAAATAATCTAAAATGAAAAAAGCCAAAAATGCTTTTTATTTTATTGTAACGATAATCTAGTACTGTTTTGGCAAGCTATCCATTGGGGAAGTCAAGTCTACACTTACTAGACCCAATTATCCATTGGATTATTTACTTTCATGTAGAGACAATAAAAATTATCGTTATCATTTTGGGCCTAAATTTGTTAACAAAGCTTCGTTGGGAAGGTAATAACAAATTTTAGTTGAGTGTATAATCATTGTTTTAATCTACATATCTTCCATACCATGCCGCTACCGTTAGGGTGATCAACAGATTGAAAAATATTTCGATCTTATTTGTAATATATATACCCTAAGTAGGGAGCATCACCGTATCATAAAGTCGAGGTATATATATAATTTTATTATTGAACTAACAATGGAGCCCGTGGAAAGAATTATCTTGAATTTTTCCTCTCCCACTCAATATTTTAAAGTTTGTTTTTCCAATATACAGATTATATCATATATTGTTAATTGCATGCTTCCTACAATAATATTATGTAGATAAAATCTAATATTATTAAGCCCATGCAAATGTCAAACAATATATGTCTAGATTCATAATCTATAGATGTCATGTATTATGATGCATAGAGTGGCACCTCATATTCTATATGACATGTTATCATGGCATGTTATCAACCAAACATAGCATATAGATTAAAAGCAATTAAACAATCTCAATTCATGGTTTTCCTAAGGAAAAATTGACTTTATCTACAAGCCTAATATCTATTGGGCTTTAAGTCAACATCCATCTTCCTTCTTTCTCTTCGTTGTACTTGCTCTTGTCCATAACTATTGCCTTGAGGACTTTTGTGCTTTTAAAATTTATCTTTGGTTCAATTTCTAAATTTAAATTTGGGCAACTTTCAAAAAAAAATCTATTGGCTCTTTTTTTTTAAATACTTAAATACCTCTTTTTTAAAAAAATCCAAACCCAATTAGTTTAATAAAATAAACCCAAATTTATCATTAAAAATTCTTGAGCCAAATAAATTTTATTTATGATCTACCAAATTTTCATTTATAACCCAATTTTAAAATCCCTTAAATGGGCTCGGGACCAATATAAATAAATCTGGACAAATAATAACAATTGGGCTTATCAAATTTCTATTTAATGGGCTTGGACCCTATATAAATAAATTTGAATTTTTCGGCCCAAAACCCTAAATCACTTATTTTTCTTCCAGTCGCCACCAACATATACGGTTGGACTTAAATGCAAAATAATTTCAAGCCTTGGCAGAAAACATAAATTAGTGAGACAATAGGGTGTCTAATGAAAAAATTCAAAAGAAACCCTCCATCCCTTCATGCTTTTCGCTGCCAATTCCAGAGGTGCTGCCGTTTCTTCTTCTCTTTGCCGCCATCAACTTTTCTTTGTTTTCTTGGATTCTTTACATCTGGAATCACGCTTCCAAAGGTATTAATTCAAAAATCCATATAAAATTGAAACAAACGTCAAATCTTATGAAACAAAATTTAATCAATAAGCCCTACATGTCTAGTTTTCACAATATAGAGTTCTTAAGAAAAATCATTCAAAAAATATATGTTTGAATTCGAGATACTCATACTCACAATATTGATTATTAAAACCCACAATATATCAGAACCCTAAACAGAACCTAAACACACCTTAAATCATGTATTATGATATGTAACAATATAAAATCATGCCCTAGATAGAATGATTGGAAATCTTGTAGAGAATAAGGAGAGTAAACTTATCAATCGCTTTGATTCTCTCCTAAACAAATGTTTTAATTCCTAGGTTGGATTGAAAATAAAAGGGGTTAGGGGGTATTTATAGGATTTCTTAAGGCTAATGGATAGCTAGGATTTTGACACCATAACTGTTGATCAATGGTTGAGATTATCCTTAATAAATATCTTACTAAATTCTAGAATTCTTATCTATCTCTACAAACTTCTCTTACAGCATCACTTATGTCATTGCTTATGTCATTATTACTTAGTCATTGCATCATCACTTATGTTATTACTTCTCTTAGAATTAAATATTATTTGTTATTATTATAATTTTAATACTTAAAGGGGTTTGTTAGCTCAAAATAAATTCCATTATATTTAAGTGAGAGAATTGAACCTTACAATTTCCTCCCCTCTTTAAAAATTGTGTCCTCGAAATTTAAGGATTACCTTATGCATAGAAGAGTTGAGGGTACTTTTCCAAAATTTTTGCCTCTCGGTCCCATGTGGCTTCCTCAACAGAATGGTGCATTCAATGTACCTTAACTAAGGGAATAATTGCTCTTTCCAATCAACAATCTCAATAGGTTGCTCCTCATATGGCATGTCTTTTGATATCTGAATTGGTTGATAGTCTAGCACATGTAAAGGGTCTGCTATATACTTTCTTAACACGGACACATGAAACACATTGTGAAGCCTAGATAGACCCGGTGGTGAAGTTATGCAATAGACCATAGGCCCAATTTTCTCTAAAATCTCAAATGGTCCAATGAATTTAGGGCTAAGCTTCCATTTCTTTCCGAACCGAAACACCCCTTTCCATGGTGATACCTTCAAGAAAACAAAGTCTCCTTTTTCCAATTCTAACTCACATCTACGACGATCTGCATAACACTTCTGTCTGCTCTGAGTTGTTTGAAGACGTTCTCTAATCAACTTGATTTTATCAACGGTAATCTGTACTAATTATGGACCCAAAAGTTTTCTTTCACCAACCTCATCCCAGCAGATTGGGGACCTACACTTTCTTCCATATAATGCCTCAAATGGTGCCATGCCGATACTTGAGTGGAAACTATTGCTATAAGCAAACTCGATCAACATTAGATGTTCTTCCCAACTACCACTCAAGTCTAGTACACAAGCTGGAAGCATATCCTCGAGGGTTTGGGTAGTCCTTCCAGATTGTCCATCTGTCTGTCAATGGAAAGCAGTGTTAAATCTCAATTTTGTCCCCATCTCTTTGTGTAAGCTAGCCCAAAATCTTAAAGTGATCTCTATCAGACACTATTGACACTGAAACTCCATGAAGCCTTACTATCTCTTTAATGAATAACTTAGCTAGTTGCCTAACATTGTCTGTACTCCTCATTGCCAAGAAATGAGTCGATTTCGTCAATCGATCAACAATTACCCAAATGAAATCACATCCCTTCCTAAAACGAGGTAATCCATAGACGAAATCCATTGTTATATGTTCCCATTTCCACTGCGGAATAAGAAGCATTTGCAAAGTTCCTGTTGGTCTTTGATGTTCGATCTTCACTTGTTGGCAAACTCTGCTTTAGATCAAAGTTCCTGCTGGTCTTTGATGTTCGATCTTGACAAAAGCAACAATATCTCTCTTAATATTTCTCCACCAAAAACTCTGCTTTAGATCACGATACATCTTAGTACTACCAGGACGCATACTATAAGGTCACTCATGAGCTTCTTTTAAGATCTCTGCCTTTATTTCTTCATTTGCTGGCACGCAAAGCCTTTGTCCTACCCATAATGCATCTCCATTGTCAAGTCTGAAATTGGGTTGATGTCCTTTGTTCACCTCTTCACGGATTTTATTAAAGTGGGTTGGACTATTAAATGTGCTAACAAGTCTGCTTGCCCATGAGTAACTACCTCGATCCCACATCTCCTCAAGTCCTTTACCAAATGATTTTGCATGGTGATAAGATGTGCCATGCACCCAAATGATTTCCTACTAAAGGCATCAGCTACCACATTTGCCTTTCCTGGATGATAATTAATAGAGGAGTCAAGATCCTTCACTAACTCCAACCATCTTCTCTGCCTCAAATTCAATTCCTTATGAGTAAACAAATACTTCAAACTCTTATGATCAGTAAAGATCTCACAAATCTCCCCAAACAAATAATGTCTCCAGATTTTTAGAGCAAACACTATAGCAGCCAACTCCAAATCATGAGTCGGATAGTTTTGTTCCTGGCTCTTTAACTACCTAGAAGCATACACTCTAACCTTACCATGCTGCATTAGAACACAACCCAAGCCCTTTCTAGAGGCATCACTATAAATCACAAAACCTCCACCCTCAGAAGGGAGAGTTAAAATAGGGGCAGATACCAAACGACTCTTGAGCTCTTGGAAGCTCTTTTCACACGCGTCATCCCAAGTGAACTTCATGTCCTTCTTAGTCAAATTAGTCAATGGTGCTACTATACTAGAAAATCCATTCACTAAGCGTCTATAATAACCTGCCAATCCTAAAAAACTCCTTATTTCACTCAACATTAAATGGCCTTTCCCAATTCACAATTGCCTCCACTTTGGTTGGATCTACCGAAATACAATCCTTCGTCATAATAGACCCCAAAAATGCCACACAATCAACCTAAAACTCACACTTCTTAAACTTTGCATGCAACTTCATCTCTCGCAATGTTTCCAACACAATCCTCAGATGCGATTTATGCTCCTCCTTACTCTTAGAGTAAACCAATATGTCATCAATAAAGATAATGACAAATTGGTCAAGATAAGGTTGAAATTCATCAAATCCATGAACATTGCAAGATCATTAGTTATCCCAAAAGGCAAAACCAAGAATTCATAGTGCCCATAACGAGTTCGGAAAGTTGTCTTCGATACATCCTCACTTCTGATTTTCAATTGATGATAGCCATATCATAAATCAATTTTAGAAAACACTGCTGCACCTCGTAATTGATCAAAGAGGTCATTAATTCGAGGAAGAGGGTATTTATTCTTGACAGTAACCATATTCAACTGTCGGTAATCGACACACAACCTCATTGAACCATCTTTCTTCTTTACGAACAAAACAGGAGCACCCCAAGGCAACACACTAGGACGGATGAAACCCTTATCTAGTAAGTCTTGCAGCTGGACTTTTAGTTCTTTCAACTTAATATGTGCCATCCGATATGGTGCCTTAGAAATAGGGGTAGTATTAGGAACTAGTTCTATAGTAAACTAAACCTCTTGATCCGAGAGTAGTCTAGGAAGATCTTCAGGAAATACGTCAACAAACTCTCTTAAAATGGGTATGTCTTCAAGGCATGCCCCATCGGAATGGTCAGCAACTACATACGTTAAAAATCCTTCACACCCCTTTTTTAGCATTTTTGTTACCTTAACTATAGAAATCAAACCTCTATGACTCCTATGATTCCCTTGAAAATGAAATTCTTCCTCGCTAGGTAGGCGAAAAATAATTTTCTTAGAAAAACAATGTATTAAAACATGTTAAGGTCCTAACCAATCGATACCCAAAATCAAATCAAAATCGTAGATCTTTAAGGGTAGGAGATCTACAAGAAATTCTCTATCACACAATCTGATCAAACATGACTTATAAACACGATCTATTAATTGCCAATCCCCCATAGGGGTACTAATTGACACGTGATCATCAAGTGATGTGATAGGCACATCAGCATAATGGGCAAACTCACAAGATACAAATGAATTTGTAGCACCAGGGTCAAAAAGAACTTTGGCTTCTCTAGAGAATAAGGACAAATTACCTGATACTACATCATTGGAAACCTCAACATCTTTCTCTGTTAGCGCAAAGAAACGCCCTTGCACCTTTGGTTTCTTTCTTTGCCCTTCACATTAGTTTGAGTGTTTGCAGTCTCGCTACATCTCTTTAGGCAATCCATAATCCTATGTCCAGTTTCTCTACAAGCAAAACAGACTCCAGTTTTCCAATAGCAGGAACACCCTTTGTTATCCCATTTGTTACATCCACCAACATGCTTCTGAGACTGGGTGCCTTGCCCATAAGAACTTTCATTTCGAGGTCCACCTTGTCGATTCTTTTTATTCCTCTGATCTCTTGTAACTTGAGCTTCAAGAATATCTTTCTCAACAAGGATTGCTCGATCTACTAAATCGGCATAATTATTAAGCTTAAGGATGGTCAATCGCACTTTGATGTTTGGACGTAACCCTTCTAGGAACTTCCTACACTTACTACCCTCATTAACGACCAAGGTAGGAGCAAAACGAGATAGAGCAGTAAATTGCTCCTTATACTCCGTAATAGACTTTGTTCCTTGAGTCAGTTTCAGGAAGTCATCCTCCATCTTATATCGAACTCGTTTAGAAAAATACTTTTCATGAAAAGCCTCCAGAAATAACTCCCAAGTAATAGGTGCATCTTGCAACCCAGCCCCCAAAAGACGGGATTTGGCATCGCACCAATGGTCTGCGTCACCCTGAAGGACAAATGAGGCCAATATCACCCTCTGATCATCATTACAACCCATTGCCACGAATATCTTCTCCATTTGTTTTAGCCATGCCTCTACAACCATGGGATCAACAGTCCCTGAAAGGTAGGTGGTCCCAATTTCTTAAATCGTTCTAAGTTCACCATAGCTCCTTGATCTCTTGCGCCACCTTGCCTTTCAACTGGCACATTCTCCTGTACCCCAACTCTACCTCTAGCCATATCTTGTATCAGCCTACTTTGTTGTTCCATCAACCTAATCATTGTATGCATCATCGAATTACCTTTGTTATCCATCTCGCACAAGGTTAGGTCGGCATCATCAGTGATACCTAAAACATTTCTCGAGCTAGAGGCATTCCTAGCACCTCCCCTACATGACATCTTTTGACTAAAACACGAAGAATAAAATAAATAAAATGGTAAATAATTCATAGTTAAATGCCGTACTAGTGCCCAAAGTATTGAATAAGTAGTATAACTGAGAAAAGTTAGTGATCGACAACAAGAGCAAACAAATATTTCATTCTACGTTAATGCTGAAAATCCTATATCGAAGAGTTAATATAACGTCACAAGCAACCAAAATAGAATTACTAATTATAAATGATTTACGACTCGCCATAAAGTTATATTCTCTCCGTTAACCTCAATATAGTCTACAGAGTCTCGTGCCTTCTTTCTACAGCCGCAAAGTTCATAGGTTTACTTAATCAAATAGGGAAAGGATCTAATTCTACTTTTCTTTCCCCAATCGTGACTCTAGCAGTCCCATTTTCCTTAAGAGTTTTACGAGGTAGATTATCTAGGCATGAAGAAACCCATCTTTTGCTATAGCAAGGCTTAAATCGAGGTCTTGTCCAAAATAGGCGATGTATTACAAGCTTATTTTTGTTATCTCCCTTGCCATAAACACGTAGTCCTTGTATAGCTTCATTGAATTTCTTCTTTGAAGCTCTAGGTCTTTGTAGACAACTCTAGTCCGTCTAAGTCTGTCATCCATTCGCTGCTTATGAAGTCTTCTAAGATCTTTGAAAGGAACTCCACCTAAGATAAACTATTCAGTCTTGTCAATTTCTGTCCATCTTTTATTCTTAGCACTTTTCATATCCATAATGTTCTTCTTCATCTCTACAAAACAACTGTAATTAAGTCTATTAGACAATCTAATTAGACCTTAAAAGAAAGTCTACAGAATCCTAACCCAGTGCTCTGATACCACAATTGTAACACCCTAAATCTAACACGTGTAGAGCATGTGGAGAAGGAGGTTACTTACAAATCGTAATCCTTAATAAAAAATTTTAAACTGAAATACCTCAAATTATTATTCAAATAAATCCACAAATTCATACGTCAAACATTAAATAATCTCTCTTGAAATACAAATAACAAAAGTCTCAATACTCCAAATTATAAATTCGTAACAGAAATAATATAATAAGAAACATGAGTCTATTCCTCCTCTTATTCAAACGAAAACGAAATCTCTAACTCCAAAGCTAAGCACACCTCTCAAAAGAAACTTAATCTGCAAAAAGTAATAACGAAGGGTGAGCCGTCAACTCGGTAAGTAAAACCATTCCTAACACACTAAGCTTATTAGTACCGAAAATATTGCAAGCCTTCCTTTTTGTAAAACATATATCATAATTCATAAATTTCATAAAACAACATATTTCAATAAGATAACATAAATTCATGGTAACTCAGACTATGAAAAAAATAACCAATTATAAAAGCAAATCGTATAACGCATACACAGAAAACAGATAGTTAGCTCATGTCACATAATACGCTTATAGTCCCTGACCCAAATTAAATCTTGTGCACACTCGTAATCGGATACCCAAGATTGGTCCGTAATATATATATATCGATAATACGATCGTAATCATAATCATAATAACTATGGACAATGAGCCAAAACATTTAAATTAACTTTTCATATGTAATGACTTGTACATGGCACTTTGCATTATATGTGGCACTTTGCGGTGCTTTGGCCCTCAAGAGGTGGCCCCCATATAGTCTCAAGAGGTGCCTCCCTTACAATCATAAATAATTGAGATCATACATAGGCACAAAACATTTGTATCAGATTCCTGAAAGTCCATAGCAACAATTTAGGCTTGCAAAAAATTTCATAGACAAAATTATAAAAAGTAGTCATGTCATAAAATAATTTACATATTGAAAAGCATTTATAAAATATTTTTTTAAAAGAATTTAGATTTGAAAACATTTTCATTAACTGATTTTGTTATGAAAATCCATTAATCTTCTAAGTAGTGTAAAAACTCTTATAATAATATCAAAATATTTATACATATCCAGTTTATTAGGAATGAAGTTACTTACCTCGATAAAAGGATTTGAACTAACACACCTCCAAGCCTCTAAAAGCCTCAATAAGCTCCAACACCTTAACAAATATAAGATATAACTATCAATAACTTATCGTAAGAATCTGATTTTCTAATTCATACCCGTACTAGTCCGGTTCTCAGAATTTTAACTCTTAATCTAGAAATCAAAATGACATAATATTCTATGGAACCATTCTAGATATCCATGGGTACCTCATGTAAAATTTTCAAGAGGATCCGATACTAAAAACATTTTCAAGACTATTTATTGCTTGAGAAATTCGAAACAGAACATGTTTTGAGATTTTTATAAAATCAGATACTTATCAGAAAATTATGAAATAAAAGCGAGGAATACTAAACACATGTATGAACTCCTATATAAAATTTCAGAATGTTTTAAGTTCATTTAATAATACAAATAAGTTTGTGAATATGATCGCCTTGCTGGAATCACAGTTTTCCAGTGTATTAGTGTCTGATTTAAAAATCCATATAAAGTTGACAACAAAGTCAAATCTTATGAAACGAACTTTAATCAATATGCTCTACATGTCTAGTTTTCAGAAATATAAAGTTCTTAAGAAAAATTGTTCAGAAAATATATGTTTAAATTTGAGATACTCATATTGTCCATAATTTGTCCAATGTGCTTAATGCACCAAGGGTTGATTATTAAGACCCACAATAAATCAAAACCCTAAACAGAACCTAAACACACCTTAAATCATGTATTATGATCTGTAACAATCTAAAATCCTGCTAATATAAACCCTAGATAGAGTGATTGGAAATCTTGTGGAGAATAAGGAGAGTAAACTTACCAATCGCTTTGATTCTCTCCTAAACAAATGTTTTAGTTCCTAGGTTGGATTGAAAATGAAAGGGCTATGGGGTATTTATCGGATTTCTTAAGGCTAATGGATAGTTAGGATTTTGCCACCATAACTTTTGATCAATGGTTGAGATTATCCTCATAAATACCTTACTAAATTCTAGAATTCTTATCTATCTCTACAAACTTCTCTTATATTATCACTTATGCCATTACTTATGTCATTATTACTTAGTCATTGCCTCATAGTATTTTGAATAATACTATGAGGTGGTATCATTAGTATTTTGAATAATCTTATTTGATCTCCTAGAAGAAGATTCCTCAACCATGGAAACAAACACATCTTCAACCTCTACATCATCTTCATCTCATATTTCTCTTTCTTCTACTCTATCTCTTCCCAAATCATGTTCTAAGCACATAGCCTCCAAAATTGAGAATCTCGTCGAATATTCCTATATTCCAGAATCTGCTCAAATCAATGAGTCCCAGTTTCCTATCATGAGTCCTTACAATCTCTACAAACAGAAAACTTCTTTCACTAAGATCCAACTCTGATCTCCACTAAAAGACCCATCCCAAAAGAATATATCCAGTCATCTAGAGTAGATCAGTGTGCTTTACAAGCCTCTCAGAGTGAACAATATGTCACTATGGAAATACCCTCGGTTCTCGTCGCCAACTGGAAACGAGAAGGGTACACGAACCTCCATCTTGGGGGTGTACGACACTCACTCCATGGTCGAAAGGGCTTACCACAGAATTGCTCTCCTAGACACCAGGTTCAAGGAGTACCAACACGCTGTTATCGGCACCGTTCTGACAACTCTCCATGCTAGCAGTGTCTTATTAACCTTTTACCCAAACTTCAACCTCTCTCTTGAGGATCCCAATCTTCCAACAACCCTTAAAGTTCAGATTCAGCTCCAAGGAGCAGAACAAACACCCACATCGAAGATTGCAACCCTCCATCATCAAATAGTGTATCGATTACAAAATCATGCACTAGATCTTCCCACACCATACACAACTTCTGATGCCCTGATGATATTGGCAGACACAGACACAATTCCAACCATCATCCAAATCCCCAAACAAATCCATAAACAAGATCTGCTCAAACTCATGCCTCTTGAATGGCTAACCAACTATGAGCACTTTCACCAAAATTCGAACCAAGATAAACCACGTGTTACGACGACCAAATGGTCAAGTCAAACTGTCTTTTCAAACTCCTGACACCAAGCCCGCTTTCATTTTTCTTATACTGCTATGATCACAGCAGTTCAAACTGGTCAAGAAAAGAAACTTCCTATTCATGGTTTTTCATCAGAAGGGTATCCAGTATATCCTGATAAAATCAATGGCCATTTCTTATGGGATGTGCCTGAAGCCCATATGTGCAATCCGGATTGTCCTTGCTTGGATGATACGGATATTGATGAAGAATTGGAAGTTATGCGGAGAAAGAAAAAGAAGAAGAAAAAATCTTCTTATCCTCCACCATCTTGCAAATCCTTTCTTCCACAACCTCCACCGGATCCCAAACCTCCTGCTCAACCAATCAGATCATGCCTTATGTTTTCAAGTCACTCTTATGAGGAATCATTTCCTCCACTTGAAAAACAGACAGACACACAAACCCGTGTTACTTCAAAACCTTTTATCCAATCTCCAGTTACAGCCTCTGGGCAACCTGAGGAACCAAAACAATATGAAGCTGTTTTGAATTGGCAAACCAAGAATGCCAATGCTCAAAATCATACTCTTCACCAACTCGGTAAGAAAATTGACCGTGTTGCCACTCAAGTCTCCCAGACTGAAACTAAAGTTGACTCCATCAGCAATCGTCTTGATCAGATGTACCTACATCTCCAAGACCGCATCTCTAAGTTAGATGCCGATCTTAGACGAATGATCAATAATCATATCTGGGGTCCAGAGTTTAATAAAAAAGAAGCTGAGATCAGAAAACTCAAAGCTGAATTGTCCAGGATTGATGCTGAAAAGGCTAGACCTTCCCTTTTTACTCAACCACAACCTACACCAGTATCTCCTCCAATCTTTGAAACCTCTCACCTTCAACCAACTCCTCAACCATCTTCACCCAAAAAATCAAGATCTAAAGTCAAAATCTCCGAACCACGTCCAAAGGCCACTTCCTCTTCCTCTACATCTACAATCCCTCCGGAAGACTCACCACAAGCCATTCCCAAGCCTCTTCACAAAGATAAAGACCCAATGGACCAGTATCATTATCGTACTGTCCAGATCCAATCTTCAGTTTCCTCTGACTCTTCTGAGCCTGAAACAAATCACTCATCTTCGTCCTCATCCTATGCCTCATCACAAGCCTCCACTGACTCTGAGTCTGAATATGCTGACATTACAGGCATATTAATGGCCACTGAAACTGCAAATCCAAGTGTCTTTACTTCAACCCCTATTGTTGATGACAATCCTTCTGACCAAACTTCAAATGCACTCCAAGACCGCCACCAGTTCATGAACACTCAACAAAGCCATCTTCAGCATCTTGGTTTACATTTGATGACATTCCCCGTCACAAATGGGCTGCTAGACATCAAGAATTTGCTGCTTGGATTGATCTCCAAGGTACCAAGCCTAATGCTCAACCTCAAGCCGTTCTTCGTGAATTCATGGCCCGCTCCACGGGTTCTTTACGAGACTGGCTAGAAAGCTTAGGAGAATATAGACAGCTCCAATTCATGGAATCTCCGATTGGTACAGCACTCAATCTTATTCATGAGCAATTCATCGGTGAAAAAACTACTTCCACTGAAGCAGATAGAAAAGAATACCATCAGATGAAATGTTGTTCTCTCAAAAGACACCTTCTAGATGCTCATTACAAAAGAATGAGTATTCTATTCTACAAGCTAAATGGGTTCAATGAGCCATCTCTTAAACATGTCTTCATAGCCTCTCTTCCTCCTGAGTTACAACTTGATCTTCAAAGAAAACTCACAGCCACTAATTTGAGCATAGCTGATATCTCTCTGGGAAAGATTTTCCAAATGGCCATGCTATCTCTTGATAAAATCTGTGAACAAAAAGAATTCTTCAAAGATCTTATGGAAGACAAGAAACCTTTCTCTGAAGCTTGTAAAAAACCTTACCTCAAAATCGAGTGTAAGGATGAAAAGAAATGTGTTTGTCCAACCACAAAGAAACGACATTTCCGGAAACACTTCCACAGAAAGTCATCCTCCAAAAAACCTTTTCGGTATTTCAAAAAGAAAGATGTTTCTCAGTACCGAAAGAAAAAATCCAACCGTTGTTTCATTTGCAAGAAACGCGGTCACTTTGCCCGAAATTGTCCTCTGTTCGACTTATCCAACATCTTCAACATTCTTCTCTGTTATCTGAGAATGAGGATGTCGAATCAAATTTTTCAGAACAGTCAGCACAAGATGATCAAACTGCCTTTCTTATCGCAGAATCTTCTGATTCTGAAGATATTTCAATCATCTCTACAGTCCAGACTGTTAATCATGTTTCCACTATTCCTAGACCTTCTCTCAAGATGTCCATCCTTCTTTCCAAATTCCATAAACCTGTTCCTGTTATCGGGTTTATTGACACTGGTGCAGATACCAGTATGATTGATCCTTCTGTTCTTCCCTCAGACTGTTGGGAACACCATTCCAAACTTTTCAGAGCAGTTAATGGTGAAACTTTTGAAACTACCTTGATTACCAAAAAACCCATTGGTATTCAATTCTTTCCGAATTGCATAATTTGGAAAAAGATTGTAGCCTCCAAACTCCCTGATAAAGACTTGCTTATAGGTTTTGACATTCTTCATCTGGTTAAAAACCTATTCCTCACCAGTTCTGGAGTTCGCTACAAACAGATGTTCTTACCTTATACAGATACCCTACGTCTGTACACACTCTCTGAGACACCATCTCCATACAGTCACATCTCACAAAAGTTCTTAGAGTTTTGTCCAGAAAACCATTCACAATTCCATCATCCTTCACCTCTTTGGAAAAATGAACAATTTTTCATTCACCTTCCTTTTAAACTCAACGAAGACATAAACCCCACAAAAGCTTCACACCCGGGTATGTCTCCTTCAGATCTCTTGCTAGCTAAGCAAGAATGTTCTCAGTTACTCCAACAAGGTCTTATTGAGTCTACTGATTCAGATTGGGCTTGTCAAGCCTTTTATGTTGAAAAACGATCTGAATTAGTTCGTGGCAAAAAGAGATTAGTTATTGATTACCAGCCACTTAATTCCTTTCTTAAAGATGATAAGTTTCCCCTTCCAAAAATCCAGACCCTGTTTGTCCATCTTCAAGGGGCTCGTATCTTCTCTAAGTTCGATTTGAAAGCCGGTTTTTGGCAACTTGGTATTTCACCAGTTGACCGTCACAAAACTACCTTCTGCATCCCTGATGCCCATTATCAATGGACTGTTATGCCTTTTGGTCTTAAAGTCGCTCCCTCCTTATTTCAAAAGGCCATGACAAAAATCTTTAATCCTATTCTCCATCATGCATTGGTCTACATTGATGATATTTTGTTATTTTCCTCTGACCATGAGAGCCACTAGAAGCTCCTTTTGGATTTCTTTCACATTGTGCAGGCACATGGCATCATGCTTTCCGAAAAGAAAAGCAGCATAGGAAAGGAATCAATTGACTTTCTTGGCATGGTGATTAAAGACGGCCAGTATCAGCCTGGTCCCCATATTGCAATTGAATTATTAAAGTTCCCGGACAGACATCTCAACAGAAAGCAGATACAACAATTCCTCGGGATTGTTAATTATGTCCGTGATTTTATCCCAAAGGTTGCAATTTACACCACCGTCTCAAGATGTTAAAAAAAAAGGTTCTACGGGGCCCTGCATGTAAGCTAAAGCGTGATAGCACAATCACCTCCTCCACTCAATTCCACAAGTGGACAACGATCCTCCGATGCCGATGATTATCGAGTGCCATTCTCCTCAAGACATCCATGGCGATTTCGTGCTATGCAAACAATTCAAAGACTCTGAAAAGAACTACCATGTGATCTACAAAGAGATTTTGGCAGTCAAGTATGGCATTAAAAAATTTGAATTCCATCTCATTAGCCACAAATTCCTTATCAACATGGATAATTCTTCTTTTCCCCGAATCTTTGACTTCAAGAACAAATTGCTACCTGACAAGCAATTACTCAGCCTCAAAACCTGGTTTGCTAAATATGATTTCACTGTTCAACACATAAAAGGCAACCAAAACCTCATTCCAGACTTCCTCACCCGTCCAACTATAAATAAACCCGTACTCATTTCCTCGATTCAAACCATTCCAGTAATAGCCATGAATCGCCAACTTCCTTTCAAAGCTCTCAACCAAAGAAATTTCCCCATGAATATCTCTTTCCAATCAGCTTACCAATTGCAAGATTTTGCAAGAAAGTTCCTTTACCGGTTTTTCTTTAATGTTCAGACCAAAAAACCCGACCGATTTCCTAATCTTTGCATGGAGCACCTTTTTCTCACAGGTCTCACTCTGTCCTCTCTGTCCATCTCTGAAGATGAGCTTTGGTACATGTGGTGTCTCACTAGTCCTGACTCACCTGACCACTCCGGAATTCTCACCAGACCTCCTATGGACTCTCTTTGAATGGTATTCCCCACTCACTTGGTGGCGCAAGCAACTCCAACATTTGTGTACCTTTCATGGATTAGACAAAATGCCAGACCAAGAAGCTAACATGTGGACTACGGTCTTCATCGTCCACATGCCTTATTTCCAACATCCAGAAACACGAGACTACTGGACACAGGACATGGCATATGAATGGAGAACTTACCCTCATCCTTATACCCTCATCCATGATACATCGGTCTCCTCTGTTCTCAAAGCCTATCTCATGGAACTTAACAATGTTCCTCCACCAGCCATAAACATTCACCACACCTCTATTGGACCATCACACACCCTTGAAGTTATTCCCAAAACACAAGGTCAGATCGGTTCAAGTTCAAGTCCTCAGGGAATCCTTGTCATGGAACAACGTCCTGACTACACCAATGTCTTATTCCAAGATGCTCAGGACCCATGGGAAGACTTTCAGTCCCTTCTCCATACTAACACTCCCCATTATACTGTCACCAACCCAGACTCTCCTGCTGCATCTACCTCACAGCACATGTCTGAAGCGGATGAAGAAAAGTACCAGCAAGCTGAGGCGTATCTCGACCAGCGACAAAGGCGTCGGCACAAGCGACAATATGAAAAAGCCACAGGAGACGTGTCACCATCGCGCTATCCATCTACAAAACAAAGCATTCATTGCCTTGGTGTTTTAAGATATGTTTTTCTTTTCTAACTCACTCCATTGACTTGAAGATTTTGGAATATCATCTCGTACTTCATTTTTAGTCATAGGCATGAATGGACCATCACAAACAACTTCCCAAATATCATAATCTAAAGCATGCAAATAAATTATTATCTTAATTTTCTAATATGGGTAGTCATTACCATCAAAGAATGGTGGTCTAGTTGTGGACCGTCCTTCCCTCAAGGTTGAGTCATGTTGGGTAGCCATGGATCTTTTACTCCAAATAGTTAAGCCTAAATAAGAGCACCTCGCTCTAATACTAAATGAAATATTAACAAGGCAACCCAAGAGGGGGGTTGAATTGGGTTTTATCAAATGAAATAATTTTATCAACTAAGAGCCTTAATACAATTCAAAAAAGCAATGAATTTCAAAATAAATAAATAAATGTTCAATTAAAAATAAAAAGGTAGGGTAAGAGAGAGCAAACACGTGATTTTTACTTAGTTTGGCCAATCGTTCCTACGTCCACGCCTCCAAGCTCACCAGGCTTGAGGATTTCACTAAGCAAGCCTTCAAGGCTTCAACCACACTTACAATTGACTTCCAAGGTGTCAATAAACCTTTACAATCACTCAAAGATAAAGATTACAAATAAATATTCTCTCACACAATTTTTTTTTATTACAAATGATAGCTCAAAGTGTGAATAAAAGAAATAAAATCAAGTTTGAAGCTCGATAATAGTTGTGTACTCAATAGCAAGCTCAATGATAATGGTTGGATCTCCTTTTGTTTGAATTTGATTGAGTCATTTTATAGTTGGAGCTAAAAATTAGCCGTTGTTGACTTTCTCCACACAATCGGATCGTCGTTATGCATTTATCGGATCGCTATTTTGACTTGAGTAAGTGACAGTTGGGCCGAAATTCAAATTGTCATATTGTTGTTATCAAGATATTAGATTATTGTTATCGCTTCATAATCCTATCCAAATGTGTCGGTTATCTGTTTGGCATAAACAATTTACCGTTTGCAAGATGATTGGTCTTTGGACTGTTATCGATTTACCGTTATCAATAAATGGTTTGTCGTTATCTGAAACATGCTCTCTGGAATGCAATCGGTTCACCGTTATCAATAAACGATTCGCCATTATCTTGAAACTTGTTCTCTGGAATGCTATTGGATTATCGTTATTCCTAAACAATTTGCCATTATCTAGAAACTTACTCTCTAGAATGCAATCAGATTACTGTTATTCATAAACGGTTCACCGTTATCAAATTGTTACATTCTGGAATGCTTTCAGTTTTTCATTTTCTAATAAACGGTTTGGGTTTTCTTAAATTTTATTTAACCTTAAAAATTCAGTGTACCGTTTAGTTATTAATTCGCTTAAAAATTCTGATCCGATTAACAAAATTTTCAGACTTATAAATTTCAAACTTGTTTGTGATCATCAAAATCATTAAACATATATGTTTGGTTTTAAAGGCAGCTTTCATTCATCTCTTTCTTTCATTCTAATATGATGATACTTGCTTTTCAGATCAATTTTAGAAAATACACAAGATCCATGTAATTCATCATTTATATCATCTAGCCAAAGATTGGGATGTTGATACTTTATCGTTGTGATGTTAATGGCTCGACATTTGATACACATCCTCAATGTTCCGTCCTTCATACGAACTAGCAAAACTCAAATTGAGGCATGCTTCTGGGTCGGATTTATCTTGGAAAGATGTGATCTTCATCTTTATGCCACTAGAACCATCATCATAGTTCCTAGCTCTCCTACTCCATCCATCTCCCCTATAACTCCTACAGAAATCCTTCGCTTCATCATACTCATTCCAATAGTAGTCATTAATCTCTTTTCTAGCCAGAACTCTCCTCCTCATATGTGCTTGGGGA
Organism: Citrus cavaleriei; assembly: GCA_030448925.1. Classification (NCBI taxonomy): domain Eukaryota; kingdom Viridiplantae; phylum Streptophyta; class Magnoliopsida; order Sapindales; family Rutaceae; genus Citrus; species Citrus cavaleriei. The sequence continues at coordinate 123,986 of JAUJEN010000110.1, forward strand.
ATGGGTTGTGGCTGCTCCGCATGTGTGTTCTTTAATTAATCCAAACACTCATGTATGTGCTCTAATTCAACCCTCACTAGTTGTTGAGCCATTTCCTTTGCTTTTCGTTCTTAGTTGTGAGACATGGCTGAAATCTGCAAAACAATGTTAGAAATAATGTGGAAACGATCTCACCATACTCCCTTACATGTTTTACTCAAGAAAATGATTCACTCAATTCCACTCATGTTTCACTCAAATTAGTTGGCTTTTACCCTCTAATACACTCATACTCTCTTGCCTTTTTCCACTCATATTAATTCTCACTTGGTTCTTATCAAAATAATCAAACCAATATTAAGATTCCAGCCGCAATTCACAAAGATTATACTAAGGAGATTCGGATTTAAAAAGCAAGAATGCAATGAACATGTACGATAAGGTTTTGGAAGCACAAATTATCAAAATTTTAACAATGCCATGTATCCACATTCTCACTGATTTTACGGTATCAGAGCCTTCAAATTCTGATTTTCACTTCTCAAAATGGTATGATCAAAGTTTGCTTTTTGTTTTTTTTTCTTGTTCGAGCTTTTAACGACAGAGAGAATTTCATACTGATGGCATCAACTTCCTCCAATGACACTTCTATTTCTTCTGTCATTACTCTAGTTTCCCTTTCTTCCACCCTCTCCTTACCCAAATCTTACTCCAAACACACTGCTAGTAAGATAGAAAATTTAGTTGAATATTCCTATATCCCTGAATCTGCTCAGATCAATGAATCTTCTTTTCCTCTTTTTAGTTCTTATCACCTCTATAAACATCCACACTCCTTTCCTCGCAGTATCCGAACCCTTATTTCCACCAAAAGACCACATCCAAAAGAATATATCCAGTCATCCAGATTGGATCAGTGTTCCCTTCAGATTGGGAAGAAGATGATGTTGAACCGCAGCGGAGAAGAAAACCAAAAAAGAAAACACCTAAACCTCTGTGCTCACACAACCAACCTAAACCACCTCATAATCCTCCACCACCACCAGCTCCATTACCCATCTACCAAAAAGAACTTAGATGGATTGCAAAAAATTGCAAGACTGAAGTTCTTCCACATATCCAGAATTCCAAACCACCCATACAACCTATGGCTTGTATGACGTTTTCATCCACCTCCCAAGATTATTCCTCCAATTTTCCTGCTCTAGAAACCCAGACTGATCAACAATGAAAGGTCATAACCAAACCCTTTATTCCTTCAGCTATAACTCCCACAGGTCACTTAGAAGACCCCAAACCTTTTGAGGTTGTTCTCAACTGGCAAACCCAAAATGTCAGAGCTCAAAATGAAACCTTGGTTGATATCCATAAAAAGGTTAATCATATCAGTTTACGAATTGATCATAGTGAGTCTAAGATGGACTCGATTACTTCCCAGATGCAGCAAATTTACCAAAATCTTCAATCCAGAATCTCTCAACTAGATTCAGAGTTAAGAACCATGCTGAGTCATAAATATTATGGCCCAGAATTTGATCAGAAAGAAAAGGAAATCAGAAAATTGAAAGCAGAACTTGAACAAATTGAGTCAGAAAGGCAAAGGCCAACATTATTTACCACCTCTCCACCATTACCTACCATCAGCCCAGCCTTCCATCCCTTTGCACCTATGCTTTCTCCCATAAAACCCCAAGACCCGTCCAAATTATTTGGCATGACACATACTTTGTTTCGAAATAATCCTCTACCAAAACCATCTAGATCTAAACCTCATCCTCGACCAAGACCAGATAAACAACCTTTTCAACCACCTTTGTCAATCCCAGAACAGCAACCACCCCTTTATACCCCACTTCCTCCCCAACGAACACCAACTCAGGCCAAAGATAAATCCCCAATGCAACAGTACAGTGCACAGATAATCCCAGATCCATCTGATACAGACCAAACTTCTGATTCAAATCTAGCCGTTTCAGAAGATCCATCTGCATCTGAAACAAAATCTTCCCTAGAATCTTCCATTTCATCTAGTGATTCTGAAAAATCTTATGCTGACATCACTAGAATTCTTATGGCCCAACCTGAAGAGACCGAGCCTGCTCAATCCTCAAGAACTGACCCATTCTTTGAAATACCCTCAGATATTGATGAAGATCCACCCGAAGCATCCTCAGCTCCAAATCGGCCTGCTCAACCCCAAAATGATCATAAACCTTCAAATGGTCCATGGTTCACTTTTGATGATATCCCTGCAGCTAAATGGAGAGACATATTATCCGAAATGGCTGCTTGGACAGATCTCCAAATGTTAAGAGCAAATGCTACTACAACATCAGTCCTTAGAGAACTTGTTACCCATTTTACGGGATCTTTAAAAGATTGGTTTGATACTTTAGGAGAGTACAGACAATTACAGTTTGTGCAACTACCTAATGTCTCAACTGCTCTTTCTATCATTCACGAACAATTCATTGGAGAATCAGCCGCAGTCTTTGAAGCTGCAAGACGAGACTACCTCAACATGAAATGCTGCTCCCTCAACTCTAAAGATCTTGATTTCCATTACAAACGGATGTCAATCCTATTTTATAAGCTCAATGGGTTCAATGATCCAACTCTCAAACATGTATTTCTGGCATCATTACCTGAAGAATTGCAACCAGACATACAGAGGCAGCTCACGAGTCTCAATCTCACCATTGACAACATTTCCTTGGGAAAGATCTTTGAGATCGCCAAAGGATGTTTGGAAAAATTATGTGAACAGAAACAGTTCTTCAAAGAACTGTTAAAAGACAAAGAGCCTTTCCGTAGTGCTTGCAAAAAGCCTTACTTACAGATCAAATGCAAGAAAAAGAAAGATTGTGATTGCAGCACCAAAAAGAAGAAGCATTTTCGAAAATTCAAAAATTCAAAAATCCAGATTCGTTTCCTTGATCAAAATCCAGGCGAAAACCATATAGGTTTTTCAGGAAAAGATCTAGTTCTTTCAGAGAACAGAAAAGGAGAAAGTCAAGCCGATGCTTCATTTGCAAAAAGAAAGGCCATTGTGCTAAAGATTGCCCCAACAAAAAGGATAAAGCAATCAGACTTCTTGAGCATTTACAGGCCACCACTGATTATTCTCCCCACAAAGATGAAATTGAGTTCTACTTCTCAGAACAAGAGGAGCCTACTGATGAAACAGTGTTCGCACTGCAAAACTCATCCGATGATTCTGAAAATGATGAGTTTCAAATTGTTTTTCACCAACAACTTTTGTCTCTAAACACTACCATCCCTATCCCTTCCATAAAACTCCAAATCTTACCTTCCAAATTCCAGAGACCAATTCCCGCCATTGGACTTCGTGATATCGGAGCCCAAAGAAGTATGTTAAACCCATACATTCTTCCATCTCAGTCTTGGCAACATTATGAAGAAGATTTCAAAGCCGTTAATGGACAATTCTTCACCACCAAGTTGATTACCAAAAAACCCATTGGTATTCAAATCTTTCCAAATTGTGTTATCTAGACAAAAGTCATCGGTTCTCATCTGCCTAATAAGGATATGTTGTTAGGATTTGATATCATTCACCAGATAAAACACCTCCAAATCATTCCTACTGGAATCCGAGTCAAGTCCATGTTTAAACCATTCACCAATGTTCTTAAGCTTTATGGTTTGTCTGAAACCTCCCAGCCCTTCCAAGACATTTCCACAAAGTTTTTGAAATATTGTCCTGAGACTCATGCTGACTTTCACCATCCAAATCCCTCTGTGGAAAAATCCCCAGTTCTTTGTTCAATTACCTTTCAAGTTGAATGAAGATGTCAATCCAACCAAAGCCACCCATCCAGGAATGAGTCCTTCTGACTTAGTCCTAGCCCAAAAGGAATGTTCTCAGTTGCTGGCCCAAGGTCTTATTGAACCCACTAGTTCTCCATGGGCTTGTCAAACTTTTTATGTTGAAAAACATTCTGAGATTGATTGTTAGAGGAAAAAAATGATTAGTCATTGACTATCAACCTCTAAACATGTTTTTACAAGATGACAAATTCCCTTTGCCAAAAAGACAGAGCATGTTCACTTATCTCAAAAATGCTCAACTCTTTTCAAAATTTGATCTTAAATCTGGATTTTGGCAACTTGGAATTAAACCTTCGTAACGCTATAAAACCGCTTTTGATTCTAATGCCCACTATCAATGGACAGTTTTATCCTTTGGTCTTAAAACAGCCCCATCTATTTTTCAAAAAGCCATGGTCCAAATCTTCCAACCCATTTTGCATAGTGCATTGATTTACATTGACGATATTTTATTATTTTCAGGTACACAAGATGATCATCGCCATTTGTTAAATCAATTCTTTGATATTATTCAATCTCATGGAATCATATTATCATCTAAGAAAAGTACAATTGCCACAAATAGCATTGAATTCCTTGGAATGACTATTCAAGATGGTCACTATCAGCCAGGAAAGCACATTGCTCAAGAGCTCATCCACTTTCCAGATCAGAATCTTTCCAAAAGGCAAATCCAGCAGTTTCTTGGTATTATTAATTATATCAGGGATTTTATTCCTCATGTTGATCATCACACCCGCCAGCTGTCAGCCTTGCTGAAAAAGAATCCACCTTCGTGGAATAACAACCACACACTTGCTGTCACAATGTTAAAGCAAATTGCGCAAAATCTGCCACCATTAAAGCTCATCACCGATGGCAGGCGAATATTGCAGACTGATGCAAGTGACGAATCATGGGGGGCCATCCTCCTTGAAGAAACAGATGGCAAAGAACACTTTATTGCCTATGCCAGTGGACACTTTTCTGACACACAAATCCATTACCACAGTGTGTTCAAAGAAATTTTAGTTGTCAAGCATGGTATTCAAAAGTTTGAGTATCATCTTATCGGCTATCACTTCCTTGTCAGAATGGACAACTCAGCTTTCCCCAACATCATGAATTTCAAAGGGAAAAATGTTCCCGAAAAGATGTTGCTTCAGCTAAAAGACTGGTTTTCAAAATATGATTTCTCTGTGAAGCATATAAAAGGAGACCACAACCTTATTCCTGATATGCTCTCGCGACTTGGCAAACCAGATAAATCCTTGTTTTTCATATCCTCATACTACCATTTTCCTGTCATCTTCATGGCCACTTCACTCCCCTCACAAGCCCTTACCCAAAAAACTTTTTCCCTTGGGAAAACTTTCACCACAGTCTTTGCCATACAAGAGTTTGCAAAGAAAGCTGTATTTAGGTTTTTCATGAAAGCCTATCTCTTATCAGACTCATTTCCGTTTTCAACTTTCCATCCAGAAAACTTGTTTCTTATAGGTTTAACCCTGGATCCTTCCAGACATTTCAAGACGAATTACGGTGCCTAACTGTTCTCTATGCCACCTTAGAACATTTGTTCAATCCAGACAAATCAACCTCACTCATCTGGACGCTTCTTGAATGGTTTTCTCCAATTCCATGGTGGAGAATAAAACTCCAACAATTGTCCTAATTTCATAATTTGGAACGTATGCCAGCATCAGAAGAAAAAATGTTCACATCTGTGTTCATTATTCATAGACCATACTTCCAACACCCAGACACACACTCCTTCTGGACTCAAGACCAAGTTTTTAAATGGTTCACCATACCTCACCCATCCATCCTTGAACAAGACGATAAAGTTCAAAAGGAACTCTATGATTTCCTTTGTGAACTAAACCATCAACCTGCTCCACACAGAGACATTTCTCACACCTCCCTCGGTCCACAACATGATATCATCATGATCCCCACTCCTTCAGCAATTTCAAAACCTAAATCCACGGGCATTATCATCAAGGAAGAAAAACCCGACTTCACTGATTTTCTATACCAAGATGCACAAGACCCATGGGAAGCATTCTTGCCCTTAAGCCAACATCTCCAAAACCTCCAACAAACTCCACCAACACAAGCCTCAGATGATCCAACAAATAAAGCCAGTTCTAGCACACCAACCAGCTCCAATAAACACCCATCCTCTTCTTGGCGTAAGATATTTTGCCCCTGGCCACCCTGTCGCCCAGATCATCGACATCCACCAGAAACTCCATGTCCATCACTCAAAGTCCTCTTTTCAAAAGATAAAGGCAAGACCGACAGCTCATCTGATGAAGACTACATGAATCTCTCATCTCCGTGATTCATGCAAGTTTCATTTACTTTTTCAAAAGGTTGTAATAATTAACGTTTGTAATAATTAAAGCATGAGTCATGCTTTAATTTGTCTTTAGTACTTTTGCTTTTGCTTTTTATAATTTGTCTTTGGTACTTTTGCTTTTGCTTTTTATAATTTGTCTTTGCTTTTTATAATTTGTCTTTAGTACTTTTGCTTTTGCTTTTTATAATTTGTCTTTAGTACTTTTGCTTTTGCTTTTTATAATTTGTCTTTAGTACTTTTGCTTTTGTTTTTTAAAAGTTTGTAATCATTAAAGCATGAATCATGCTTTAATTTGTCTTTATTGCTTTTACTTTTCCAAAAGCTTGTCGCTTGTAATTATGTCTTTGCTTTTAGAAAAGTGATAGGGGCCCTGTCCTATCCTTTTCCCTGGTTTTCCTCCTATATAAGCTCAGCTTCTCTTTGTTAGAAGCATAGCCAAAAATAATAAAATCCCTAGCCTTCTTTCTTCTCTTATTTCTTCCGTTTCAGATCCTGTTTTTTTTTCTTTAGTATGAATCAATATAGAAGTCCAACAAAACTTAGAAGTTAAAGCAAGACTTACGACTCAATGAATTAAAATAAAGAGATACAAAAAATCTAGAAATGGTGCAAAATTCCAAAAAAATGTTTAAGGGGTTTTCGGAACCAAACTTGGGACAATGGGATTTAAGACTTACGATTAACAGGAATAAAAAACTAAAGAAGAGGATAAGAAAAGCTTGGTAAGAACCTAGCTAAGAACTTATGCAACTCTAACTGATTTAGTCTCTAAGATCAAATTCTAGAACTAAAATTGTATGGAACCATAACCCGATGCTAATGAAGGCACAAACCTTGGTATACATGAGGATGCCACAATCAGCTATGAATGGGCTGATTGATAAAGGATAATTGAATTCTATAGTTAAATGCATTAAAATTGATCTATCTATCTTATTGGATGCGAGTATATTATATAGGGTTGGTTACAAGAATCAAATCAATAACCTAAAGAAACCCCTAATTTAAACCAAATAAGAAAAGTCTCTTAGTTAATTAATTTAAGCCATTAGGATTCTAATTTGATTTATATTCTTTCCTATTTGCTTAGATTACAACTCTGATTTAGATTTTTCCCATTCATTTATATTAGGATTCTGATATGATTTAGATTCTTTCCTTGTTTACTTTAGATTAAGATTCCGATTTGATTTCTGTTTAGGATTAATTTATTTCCAAAAATTCTTATGACCAACCCTATATAACATACTCGCATCCAATAAACAGAGATAGATCAATTTTGATACAATTGGTGAGAAAGTTAGTTCTCTTTGGTTTTTAAACAAACTCTTTGAACTTTATCGGATTTTTGTGGTGTTCAAAATCTTGACTTATCAATCAGATATCCACAATTGATTGTGGCATCCTCACATACCAAGGTTCATGCTTTCATTGAACATCGGGTTGCAGTTCCATTCAATTCTAGGTTTAGATTCAATCTTAGAGACTAAATTGATTAAAGTCACATCAGTTCTTAGTGGGGTTCATATTATTTTGGTATCAGAGCTTATGCACCAAGGTCAAATTCATCTATCTTTATTGTTTTTCATTCTTGTTTGAAATTTTGGTAATTTATACTTCCAAAACTCGATCATACGTACGTATTTTCAAATTCGAGTCTCTATGGTGTAATTTTATGAATTGCTACTAAAATCTTGATATTGGTTTGATTAGTTTGATAAAAACCGAGTGAGAATTACTATAAGTGGAAAAAAAAGGCAAGAGAATATGAGCATATTAGAGGGTAAAAACCAATAAATTTGAGTGAAACACAAGTGAAATTGAGTGAATCATTTTCTTGAGTGAAACACGTAAGGGATTGAGGAGAGGTCCTTTCCACATTATTTCTAACTTTCTTTTATGGATGTTAGCCATGTCCCACAACCTGAAACAAAACTCAAATGAAGAGGATCAATCTACAACTACTTAGAATTTTCAAATTTAGGCAATGATGGGAGAGATGAGAAGGATGATGATGGTTGAATTAGAGCATATACACAATCGTTTGGATCAAATAGAGAAAACACATGCGGGGTAGCCACAACCCGTTCTCAAGAACAAATGAGGGAGAGCGCTATGGTTAGAAAAGAGGTTGATGACTATTATACGGATGAGTATGATGAAGGGGAGGACTCAATGGGTAACTATATGAAAGATAGATAGGGTAGGAGAGTTAGGAATAGGGATGATGGTTTGATTGGCATAAGGATGCCATGCTTGTTGAATTGCATGGTTCTTGTGTATTTTCTAAAATTAACCTGAAAAGTGGATATCATCAGATTAGATGAAAGAAGGAAATGAATAGAAAACTGCCTTTGAAACAAAATATGGTTTGTATGAATAGTTAGTCTTGCCTTTTGGTTTGACTAATGCCCCGAGTACTTTTATGAGACTTATGAATCATATTTTACGAGCTTTTATTTTGATGATGTTTTAGCTGTGCTTAGGAAGGAAACGTTATTTCCTAATATGAAGAAGTGTACCTTCTACACCGATAAACTTGTGTTTCTAGGATTTGTTGTTAGTGTACAGGGTATACAGGTTGATGATGAGAAGGTACGCGCAATCCAAGAGTAGCCGAGTCCCACAAGTGTCAATAATGTGAGATGCTTTCACGGGCTCGCTAGTTTCTACTGGTGATTTGTGAAAGACTTTAGCACATTGGCCAGTGAGTACAATGTAAGTGCTACTTTTAATGTTTCTGATTTAAGACCTTTTGATGCAGATGATGATTTGAGGACAAATCCTCTTTAGACAAAACTGTCACAAGCACATGGGATGACATATATTAAGATCTTATTCAAGTTCTCATCGGACCCATCACAAGAGCTCGAGTAAAAAAATTCAAACAAGCGCTTAATGGGTTGATTCAAGCAATTTGGGGTCAATCAAATTCGTGGAGGGCCATTGAAGGGATCGCACATCATAAATGCATGATTCAATCTCTTGAAGTTTCCGAATAATCACTTCCATAAAATAGGAAGTTGGCTTGCACATTATGGTGGGAAATATATATTAGTTTCCTTTTTGGATACTTTCCCGTTTTCAAGAGGTAAAAGCATCAAAATCAGTTATTTCTCTTTTAATTGCCAAGATATTAGGATTTTGATTTAATTTTGATTCTTTCCTATTTGCTTAAATTATGATTATGATTTAGATTCTTTCCTATTCGTTTAGATTAGGATTCTGATTTGATTGAAATTCTTTCCTTATTTACTTAGATTAGGATTTCGATTTGATTTCGGTTTAGGATTTATTTCCAAAAGTCCTTATAACCAACCCTATATAACGTACTCGCATTCAATAAATAGAGATAAATAAGTTTTAATGCAATTAGTGAGAGAGTTAATTCTCTTTAGTTCTTAAACAAACTCTTTGAACATATCATATTTCTGTGGTGTTCAAACTCTTGACTTATCAATCAGATCATCCATAATTGATTGTGGCATCCTCATATAAAAAGGTTCATGCTTTCATTGAGCATCGGGTTGCAATTCTATTCAATTTTGTGTTTAGATTCGATCTTGGAGACTAAATTGATTGAGTCACATTAGTTCTTGACAGGTTCGTATCAGAAGATAAAGTCAGGTTCTCAAGTTTGTTCTTCGACGAGCCTTCTTATTGGTAATTTTGTTCTGTTGAGGAAGTATTTGATCAAGTGTCTAATGCATATATGGCCTTGTACAATCACTGTGGGTGACATGGTGGCCACTATAGGAGGACATTAATAAGTTAATTGGCCACAATTGTGGATGTTTCTTCAATTGACTTAAATGAAGAGCGTTGTATAAATAATGATGATTTATGAGGACTGAGAGTATGATTCTTGCCCTGGATCTAAAGGATGGCGAGGAGGGAAGTCTCATTTCTATTACTTTGAAGGGAGAGGGACATGGAGTCTCATGACTTAGCTATTTATATTTGCTTTTGTGTTTTCTTTAAAAGATGTTACTCTTTAAGTTCTATGCAGTGAAAACTCTTTTTAAATATCCTTTGTTTTTTGTTCCTTAGAACTTTTGGAAGTAGGAATTGTTTCAAAGGCACTATATTACACCAGATGTCTACTCTTCTAGATGAGAAGAATTATTTTAGGGGAAATAACACTCAAGATAAAAATTCTCTAGGAAATTATAAAAGGTTTATGCTAATTCCAAAATCCACGGTCTAGGGAAACTACATCCAAAGTTATAAGATAGAAATAGGCACATATGGAGTAAATATGTATATTTCCCCACAATCAAATTTACATCCACGCATATAGTAATGACATGTGACACGTGTCCTTAAGAACAGGGTTCATGGAAAAACCCTAATTCTACATCACTATAATTTATAAATAGAGGTCCATCTCTAAAAAAAAAGAGGGGGGTCTTCGGCCTTGGAGAACCTTTTTTACTTTTAGAAAGAGAAAACCCATTTTTTTCTTCATTCTTCTTCTTTTACATTTAATCAAATACTAATTTGGGGTTAGTGTGCCTTTTTTAGGTATTCACCCCATCGACGGGCGCCAACTGATAGTTACAAGTTCTCTACAAGCTACAAGTACATTGAAAGTAAAACTCTAACCCCTTCACTTCCCTTTTTGAATTGTGTCAAAGATTAGTTGAGGCCAGAAAGTCATGATTTACTTATTTTTTGATAGATTAATTCATTTAGTGTTAACCCTTCCTGTTTTAACAGTAATAACAAATAGAGCATTTTGTGACATGAAGCTGATTAATACAACATATTAAAATAAGATGGAGAATGAGTTTCTTTTAAATTGTATAATTATTTACATTGAAAAAGAAATTGCAAACCATATCGACTTATATGTGATAATAGATGAGTTTTCTTTTTTGAAGAATAGTAGGACACAACTTTGTCTATAGTTTTTTTCTTACTTACAATAGTGTTAGCCTAAAGGGCTACACATAATGTAATTTTGATGATAACAAACATATGTATTAAGTAATTTAATAAATATTGCATTTCACATTTTGACTAGTTTTTGAAGGGTAATATTTATGCAAGTGAATCAAGTGAAATCAAGCTCAAGACACTCAACGGACAACGGCGAAATCAAGAATAAAGTTTAGAGCTCAACGGACAAATTAGTGTGATAAATTCTTGTAAAGCCGGTATGATTTAATTGATGCATGATTTAGCATTTTAGAAGTAGATCTAAGGCATGATTTTGAAGCCTGTAGACCAGTTGGTGGTGTAAAGTGGCAATTTTTGCAGAAGAAATTTGTTCAGCACCTTGAATCTGAACTTGGACTTTCAAGGTTGTGGGCAAATTTGGATCTTGGAGAGAAAGGTTGAAATTAGGATAGAAAGTGAGTAAAACACTTCCAGTTAAGAGTGTACGTTGTTATACTGTAACTACAATGCTTAAAACTGTTTTCGACCAAGAGTCCGAAGCTCGTTTCAAATGATATACCTCTGTAATCAAAACATTTAAAAACATTCTTTCTCAGGTTATACAACCCAAAACAGACTTTCCTTTAGTCTAAAACAGGGTACCAAACCAGATAAGAAAATGATCAAAAGTTTTCTGATGCACAGGATCCTTACTAGAAGGCAAGTGCAGAGCATACTTCCTTAGGTTTTCAAAATGAACAAATTTAATCCTTTATTCTTTTTCTTTCTTAGAACTTCATTTGCAGAGAGAGAGAAGAGGTTTAGGGATTCATGGTGTAAGAGGAAACACGAGTTTATTTCTTTCAAACTTCTATATCTTACAAGCAAGGGGAGAATCCTTTATATAGGAGAATTCTCGGAAGATAGGACAGGACCCCTATCTTTTACATAATGGCACAACTTTAATTATTAATTAAAGCAAGACTTTGACAAAAGCAAAAGCAAAAGCTTAAAGTAAAAGCAAACTTTAATAATGATATAAGACAAAAGCATAAAGCAAACATAATTATTACAACAAGACAAACTACTTTATGGAGAGCGGAGATTCATGTAGTCGTCTTCAGAGGAGCTTTCTGTCCCATCTGGGTCCGTATCACCAGAGTGAGGATGCTTTGGGAAGAAAGTTTTGGAGAGCTTTGGATGCTTACAGGAGGGACCACGGCATGGTGGATAAGGGCAATTATAGTCTCTGGGAGTACACTTCAGTATACTTAGGGAAGTTTGGGTGGCTTTGTCAACTTTGGATGGTCGAGCTGGTCGAAGATTGGTCCCGGTTCGTAGGGCCAGTTCATCCATTGTCGGGGAAACAAGGTGTTGGCTTAGAGGAAGAAATGCATCCCACGGGTCTTGGGAATCCGGAACAGAAATCAAACTGTTTTTCTTCTTCACGATGATACCTGTGGACTTTTTTGATATGGCGGATGGAGGATCATGAGGAGGTCATGTTGTGGACCCAAGAGGTGAGAGATATCTTTAAGTGGCGGAGGTTGGTGGTTTAATTGGCAAAGGTAATCAGCAGACGCCTTGTATGTCATTTTCAATCACAAATATACGCAAACCATTTGTAGACCTGGTCTTGAGTCCAAAAGAGATTTGTGTCGGGATGTTGAAAGTATGGCCTGTGTATAATAAAGACTGATGTGAACAGTTGTGCTTCAGGGGCAGGCATACGGTCAAGGTTGTAAATTTCTGACAGTTGTTGTAGCTTCTTTCTCCACCATGGGATTGGGGAGAACCATTCAAGTAATGTCCAGGTAAGAGAGGTGGCTTTTTCTGGATTAAGGAGGTGTTCCAGCAGAGAAACGGGAGGATTAGCTTGGCATAGAGGATCATGAGGCACCGATGTACCATAACACATCTTCGTGGTTTCTCTGGTCGATCAAGGTTAAACTGAAGGAACAGATTTTCCGGGAAAGTGGAAAAGGAAAAGGGTCTCATAAGGTAGCTTTCATGAAAAAGCGAAAGAGCTTTTTCTAGCAAATTGGATGGCAAAACAGTATGAGAAGGTTTTGAAGGGAAAAGTTTTCTGGTGAGAGCGAGGTAGTGAGGTAGCCATGGAGATAATTGAAATGGTAGAAAAAAAAGCAGAGGGTTTTCCGAGAGTCTGAGAGATATCGTGACGGTTCTGGATCCTTTATACGCTTGATCGAAAAGTCATATTCGAAAACCAATCTTTAACTGAGTAACATTTTTTCGGGAACAGCTTTTACCTTTGAAATGAAAGATATTGGGAAGGCCGAGTCCATTCGGATGAGAAAATGGTGTCCAATCAAATGATACTCAAACTTTTTGATGCCATTCTTTACCGCTAAGATTTCTTTGAACACGCTATGGTAGTGCTTCTGTGTGTCAGAAAAATGTCCACTAGCGTAAGCGATAAAGTTTTCTTTTCCATTGATTTCTTCAAGGAGTATGGCACCCCATGATTCATCACTTGCATCTGTCTGCAATATACGCGTGCCGTCAGTAATCAACTTTAAAGGAGGCGGATTTTATGCCGATCTCGCTTAGTAAGATTCTACTCGGGGATTCTTTTTCAATAAAGTAAAGATGATGAGTGTAATGATCCACGCGGGATGAAATCACGGATGTAATTGATAATGCCGCCAAACCGCTGAATTTGCCTTTGGAAAGTCACGATCCGGAAAGTGAAGTAATTGGCAACGGGTAGTGTCCATCTTCGATGATCATACCAAGGAATTCAATATTATCAGAAGAATGGTGCTTTTCGGATAACATGATTCCATGACTTTGAGAATATCATAGAATCGAGTTAATAAATGCTTGATCATGGGACCCCGAAAAAGCAAGATATCATCAACGTAAATTAATGTACGATGCAAAAGGGTTGGAAGATTTGGACCATGGACTTTGGAAAATAGATGGGCGCTTTGAGACCAAAGGGTAGACGTCCATTGAAAATGGGCATCGGGAATACAAAAAGCGGTTTTGAGGGTTCAATGCCTAAAAAACCCGATTTAAATCAAATTTCGAAAAGATCCGCATTTTTGAGAAAAGTGAACATGCTTTGTCGGTAAAGCGAATTTGTCATCTTGTAAAACATGTTTATAGTCAATGACTAGCGCTTTTCCTGACAATTTCGTAATCGCTTTTCAACATAAAAGGCTTCGCCCATCGAGAACTCAGGGCTCAATTAAACCTCTAACAATCGCGAACATTCTTGTTGGGCTAGGAGTAAGTCGACTCATTCCTGGATGGGTAGCTTTAGTTAATGCCTTCATTTAGTTCAAGGTAACTTAATGAAGAAAGACTGATTTTTCCATGGGATTCGGGTGAACTCGTAATCGGGACTCGGACGTAAACTCAAAAGTTTGGTTGAAATATCCCGTAAGACGGAGTGTCGCATAAATTGTAGAGCTCGTAATGTCTCGTGAATGGTTTGAATGGACTTGACACGGATTCCAGGGAATGATTTGGAGATGTTTGATTTGGTGAAGGATGTCAAAGCTTCAACAAGATATCCTTATTAGGAAGAAATAACCAATAACCTCGTCCAAATGACACAAAGATTAATACCAATGGGTTTTTGGTAATCAAAGAGGTGGTAAAGAGTTTGCCATCGATGCCTTTGAAATGTTCTTCAAACCGGGTCCAATATTCTCAAGAATACGGGGTTTAATACGTCACGCCGTAATCTATAAGACCAATTGAATGGGCCTCCGAATTTCGAAAAGATCCTGAGTTCACGGATAGAACTCAGAGAGGGAGGATGGAAAATCACTTGAGACGGTCACCGTCAATCGAGGAATTCAGAGTAACACGCTTCATCATTGGGTTCATCTTGTTCGTAGAAATAGAATTCCAGCCATCTTTGCAGAGAGTAAGCAAGATGCTCAACTAACCGGATGGATTTTTCTCTTTGTGGGCAATCCCGCATAAGGTTTTTCTCTCGCAGATGAAACATCTCGCTGATTGCTTCCGTCAATTCTCGGTAGGAGGAAGATTTCTTCAAGAACCGGTAGGCTTTCGGATCTAGGTTCAAGAAAATTTTAGTTCTCAATTTCAAAATGCCGCTTTTGAACTGCAATCGCAATCTTTTTCGTGGCATTTGATCCGCAAATAAGCGCTTTTAAGCACTTCGAAAGGTTCTTTGTCTTTCAACAGCTTGAAGAACCTGCTTGCTCGCAAAGTTTGTCAAGACAAGTTTTGGCAAGTCGAAAGATTTTGCCAAGGAGATGTTGTCTGGGAAAGGCCGGATGTTGTCTCGATGTCGCCGAGTTCTTCCGAAGGAAGCCGAAAGACATGCTTTAATGTCGGCTCATTGAATCCATTAAGCTTATAGAACAACAAGGACATTCGCTTATAATGAAAATCAAGATCCTTAGAATTGAGGGAGCAGCATTTCATGTTGAGATAGTCAAATTTCAAAGATCGCAGGGTCGCCATGGAATTGATCATGAAGTACAGAAGAGCACTTTGAAACTTCGAAGATCAACAAACCAATTGGGCAGATTGTCCTAACGAATCAAACCAATCTCTCAAGCACCAAACGAAAGTAGCAAATTCTCAAGGATCGATTGAGTTGTTGCTTCAAGATCCTGAGGTCAATCCAGCAGTATATTTCATTGAGTCGGTCACGCCATTTATGAGACGGGAGATCATCAAATGTGAACCATGGGCCATTTGACGATTTTTGCTAGATGGATCGGTCTGGAGGAGGTTGGTTGCGTAAGATTCGCATATCTTCTTCAACTTCGTAGGAATATCAACATACGGTTGAAGTTCGCCCGGATCGCGATCGTCGAGCCATCGATTTTCGTAATATCAAGATAGGACTTTTCGTAGTCACCTGGGATGTCAAGATTCTATCGCTCGTAGGGCTATCCGTAGATTTGAATCAAGTTCGTCGTCTGTAGTATTTAACCAGTGAGCGTAACTTTATGGGTTCTTTATCCTCGATCGGGTAGGACGGATAATGGAGCTACGGATGCTTGTAGAACTGGAGATGGTTGGCCAGAAATGGTCGTAGAAGGACGTAAGAGGGTGTCGAGGTCAGTTTAGGTTTAGCAAAGGATTGTCTCTAAAAGAGATGTCATACCAAATAACTTGGAAGGTCATACTGCTTAATGCGAGAAAGCATGAGGCAAAAGGATGATAAGTCGACCAATGGATAGAGGAGATGTGGTAAAGAGAGTAGTCTCTTTTCATTCAATCTGCAAGTTCTTTTTAAGTTACTGATTACAAATAATTACTTTTAATAAACTAAACAATTTTATTTTTATCAGGTAAAGTATTTTGTGATTTGAGAATTGACTTAAATGCAAAGTTTTGAAATCTTTGATTTTAATAAGTATTATTATTGAATTTCGAGTTGACCTTTTACAAACATTTGAAATGTTTTACCATACTATAATTTATGAATATTTTGACTAAAGTGAAAGATTTCAACTTTAAAAATATGGGTACTGAAAAGGACCTTTTGCAAAATAATAATATATTTGGGGCCATAATTTCAGAAAGTTTTGAGTTGACAATCATTATTAGAAATAAAAATTATTTCAGAAAGTTTTATAATGTTTTGAGTCATAGTATAATTATAGAACATTTTGGGCCAAAGTGTAATTTTAGTGAACAGTATTACTACAGCAAAAATCAAAAATAACGGTAATATCACTGTTCATGAGCGGCTAACCGCTTGGGCACTAGAATTTGCCTATAACGGCTAGTTTTCGGGCTTTAACTTCCATTTCGCAAATCATCATTTATTGAATCATCGTTGAGCTATAATTTGTTTATTCACTCTTAAAGAGAGTTTCATTGTTGTGATTTTCATTTCTCATCAAATTGTGAGAAACACTCAAGAGACGAGATAACTTTGTCAGAAAGTCCATCGACAAAGTCAATTAGAAACATTCGTTTTTGATAGTGAAATCCTTGGAGGACGAGGCGATAACCACGTAAAATCCTTGTTTTTTTTCTCTTTCCTTACTCTTTTAATATCGTTTGATCAATTTATTGTTTTTTATTTGATTAAGGCAATAGATTAAATTTTTGTGCGAATTGTATTGCATAAGATTTAAAATCCCAATTCACCCCCCCTCTTAGGTTGCATAACTTGCATTTCACATTGTACTTTATAGTTTTATTATTAGCTTTTTGCTTATGTTGTGTATTTTAGTAATTTCGTTTGAAGAGAGAACAAACTTTTTGAGAAATAAATTTAGTTTGAAGAAAAATCAGCCTACCCTAAAAAATAGTGCTAGCTTCATCACTAGATGGATCATGGAGGATGTGAGTTGATTGTCGTGCCATCAATAATATTACTGTAAAGCATAGACATTCCATGCTTAGATTAGATGACATGCTTCATGAATTATATGGTTCTTGTGCTTTTACCAAAACTGAACTTAAGAGTGGATATCATCAAATTAGGGTGAAGAAAGATGATGAATGGAGATCTATATATGTGTGTGTGTGTGTGTGTGTGTGTGTGTGTGTTTGTGTATGTGTGTGTGTGTGTGTGTGTGGCATATATGAATGATTAATTATGTCATTTGAATTCACCAATGCACCGGTACTTTCATGAGATTAATGAATCATGTTTTAAATGCTTTTGCTGGTAAATTTGCGGTTGTATACTTTGATGATATTCCGATTTAAAGCAGAAGCTTAGATGAACATATTGAACATTTAAAAATTATTTTAGATGTTTGATGATTTAGAAAATATGTTAATTAATTTTTATTCTAGTTTAATTCTATTGCCTACTTAGAATTTTATTGTTTAGGCATTGCTTATTTGAGTTTTATTCCTAATTTAGGTATAATCTTATTAAAATAAGTTTTCTAATCAAGTTAGTATAAATAAGTATTTGTTTTTGTAAATTTTACTAGTAGGCCTTGACTATTTCTTATCGATTATTTCTTATAATAAACTCTTGGTTTGAATTATGTTCTTCTTATTCTCGATATTCTATGGAATCAATGAGTCTTAACCCCCTATATTTGTAGGTATTCTTAGAATAAACATGGGTTTAGTTTATTTCTTTATTCCCATATTCTCAAGAATCAACCAGGTACTGAAAATATACATATCTATCAATCACCCGACATCTTTTCTCCTTCTGCTGCATTAATTTATCCTTTCGTTAGATTAGTTTTACCACAAAGTGTTCTTTTGTAGAACCATGTTGCATCAATTTTGTATTAGAGCTAAAAACCTAGTTGCAAATGATACAAAACCCCATCACTACGAATTCCTGCATTAACCTAATCTTTTATTTTCTTTTTCCTTTCTTCTTTTTGGCTCTGTATTTCCAAATATAATTGAATCAATGAAAACCCTAGCCACTGACAACCAGCTTCATCACCATTGTCCATAATTGCTTGCTTTACGGTTCCATTGAGTTCTATTGATTTCCACTACCAACTGAAAATGCCACTATAATCAAACTCTTATTTTTGCCACTATAATCACCAAAATAACTATCAAATTGCTGTGATTTTATTTCACGATACCGCTAAGAGTGTACGCCATATGTAACTACAACAAAAACCGTTTGGACCAGTAGTCCGCAAGCTCGGGTTTCTAGCCGATATACCTGATGCGCATCCCACAATGAAACTTTGAATCCCACACTTAATTTGTAGTTTCAACTTCCCAAGAAAGTTCTAAACAGATTTAAGACAAACAAAACCTTGACCCAATGCTTAAGAAAACATGAACCAAAGGTATAGAGAATGGTATTGACGCCACACTCAAGAAATAGATGAGAAGCGATAAGTTAAATTGAACGCCACAAGAATGCAAATTTCGATAAGTTCACTAGTTCTCAAAAGAACCAAAGAAAGAATGATCTTTCAAATTCAAATAACATTAATCTCTAATTTTTTTACATACCAAGGTTGCTTGAATTTAAATAGCTAAAAGAAACCCAAGATCCTAAAAATCCAAATGGAAACATCGAACAACCCTCCAAGTAGGTTTGTCAAAAGATGTTTCAAAAGTCTTCACCAACCCACCATAATCAATGCTATCTTTGACAAACTTAATGCTAGCCTACTATAATTAATGCTATCATTGAAAAACTTAATGTTAGCCCACCATCATAGATGGTAGACTTACTCACACATCGACAAGCTTGAAACAAAACAAACAAATAAGTTGAAAAACAAAGGATTCGTTGAAAATCCCAAGTCTGACCAAGCTGTAAAGAATTGGTCATAGCTCCTTCTAGAGAACTCCAAATCCAGCTCTGTAAAATTTATTGGAAAGCTAACTTAATTATATTTCCAACGGTATATAGCTTGCACTTTAATTCTGGCTCAATCAATACAGTTTTTATTCCGAATTTGACCTTTCTGCATTTGATACAACTTGTGTATTTGGCTGCCCAATGACTTGAATAATGCCCACAATGCCTTGTCTTCTCTTCAAGCCCAATTCATGATGTCTTGCATCTTGAATTGCATTTTCAATCCATATTTTCTCAATTAATCCATTTAAAGCAGCTTGCATATTTTTGGCTCTTGCTCTTGTAATTGGGCCTCCATGAATGTGCAAAGGATCACTTGAAGTTTTAATGGTCCCTTGATGGTTCTCATCAATACCTCTGTAATCAAAAACCTTTAAAACATTTTTCTCAGGTTATACAACCCAAAACAGACTTTCCTTTAGTCTAAAACAGGGTACCAAACCAGATAAGAAATGGTCAAAAGTTTTCTGATGCACAGGATCCTTACTAGAAGGCAAGTGCAGAGCATACTTCCTTAGGTTTTCAAAATGAACAAATTTAATCCTTTATTCTTTTTCTTTCTGTAACTTCATTTGCAGAGAGATAGAAGAGTTTTAGTGATTCATGTAAGAGAAAACACGAAGTTTATTTCTTTCAAACCGCTATTCAACTTATATGTTATAAAGCAAGCGGAGAATCCTTTTATATGAGGAGGATTCTTGAGAAGATAGATGACAGACCCTATCTAAAAGCAAAAGCCAAAAGATAAGATAGACAGACCCCTATCTTTACATAATGGCACAACTACTTTAATTATTACAAAGACAAAAGTGCTTTAATAATTAAAGCACGACTTTGACAAAGCAAAAGAAAGCTTAAAGTAAAGAAACTTTAATAACGATGCAGCATAAAGCGAAACATCATTATTACAACAAGACAAACTACTTTATTGAAAGCAACAAGACAAACAACTTTATGGAGAGCGAGGTTCATGTACTCGCCTTCTGGATGAGCTTTCTCATCTCTCAGATCACCGTGAGCGAGGGTGCTTTTGGAAGAAAGTTTTGAGAGCTTTGATGCTTACGCGAGGACCACGATGGTGGATAAGGGCAATTATAGTCTCCGAGTACACTTTGAGTATACTTTGTGGAAGTTCGGGCTTTGTCAACTTTGATGGTCGAGCTGGTCGCTTGGAAGATCGGGTCGAGGGTCCCGGTTCGTAGGGCCGTGTTCATCCATTGCTCATTGGGAAACCGTGAAGGTGTTGGCTTAGGGGAGAAATGCATCCCATGGGTCTTGGGAACTCGAACAGAAATCGTAGTCCGGTTTTTCTTCCTCGACGATACCCGTGGACTTGGCTCGATATGGCGGAGCGGGGATCATGAGGATACCCATGAGGAGATATCTTTACGGAGGTCGGTGGTTTAATTGGCAAAGGTAATCAGCAGACGCCTTAGTATGTCATTTTTCAATCACGCTATACGCCAAACCATTCATATACCGATTCGAGTCCAAAAGAGGTCGGTGTCTGGATGTCAAAATGATAAAAACTGAGGTAAACATTTGTGTTTCCGAGGCAGGCATACGTTCAAGGTTGTAAATTTCTGACAGTTGTTGGAGCTTCTTTCTCCACCATGGTATGGGGGAGAACCATTCAAGTAATGTCCAGGTAAGAGAGGTGGCCTTATCTGGGTCAAGGAGATGCTCCAAAGTAGGAGTAATTAAGGATTAGCTTGGTTGCATAAAGAATCATAGGCACTGTGTGTACCATAACACATCTTCGGTTTCTCCGATGGATCAAGGTTAAACCTGTAAGGAATGATTTTCAAAGGAGGAAATGGAAAAGGTTCAGAATAAGGTAGGCTTTCATGAAGAAAGAGAGCTTTTCTTGCAAACTCTTGATGGCAAGACAAGAAAAGGTTTTATTAAAGCGGAAAAGTTTTCTGTGAGAGCTTCGGGGTAAATGTAGCCACGAGATAATTGAAAACGACAGAGGTGGAAAACAGAGGGTTTTCCGTTTGAAAGTCCGAAAGCATATCGTGGACGGTTTCCGGATCCCTTTATACGCTTGATCGAAAAGTCATACTTGAAAACCAATCTTTAATCTGAAAACATTTTTCTAAACAGCTTTTTGAAATGGAAGATATCGGAAGGTCGAAATGTCCATTCGATGAAAAAATGGTGTCCAATCAAACGATACTCAAACTTTGATGCCATTCTTTACCGCTAAGATTTCTTTCAACACGCCATGGTAAGGCTTCCGTATCGAAAATGTCCACTAGAGCGATAAAGTGTTCCTTGTCATCGAGTTCTTCGGGAGGACGGCACCCCATGATTCATCACTATGTCTGTCAAGATGCGCCACATCCAGAATCAACTTTAAAGCGAGGCGGATTTTGGCGATCCGCTTTTAGGTAAATGCGGTCAAGATTCCACTCGGGGCTTTTTTTCAATAAAGTTGAAAGATGAATGATCCACGCGGGATTTAAATCACGATGTAATTGATAATGCCGAAACCGCTGAATTTGCCTTTTGAAAGTCATTGATCCGAAAGTGAAGCAATTTCGGCAATGCTTTCCTCGGCCGGTAGTCCATCTTTACGATCATACCAAGGAATTCAATATTATCCGTAGAATGGTGCTTTTCTTGGCGATAACATGATTCCATGACTTTGATAAGATCATGAATCGAAGTTAACAAATGTTCATCATGCGAAAAAGCAAAATATCATCAACGAAACCAATGCACGATGCAAAATGGGTCGAAGATTCGACCATGGATTTTTGAAAATGGACGCGCTGAGTCCAAAGCGGTGACGTCCATCGAAATGAGCATCGAATACAAAAAGCTTTTGTAACGCTCGAGGGTTCAATGCCTAGTTGCCAAAAACCCCGATTTTAAATCAAATTTGAAAGATTCGCATTTTCAGAAAGCGAACATGCTTTGGTAGCGGAATTTGTCATCTTGTAAAAACATGTTTAATGGTAGTCGATGACTAGCGCTTTTCCTGACAATTTCGTAATGCTTTTCAACATAAAGGCTTCGCAAGCCCATCGAGAACTCAGGGCTCAATTAAACCTCGGCTAACAATCGCGAACATTCTTGTCAGAGTAAGTCGGACTCATTCCTGATGGGTAGCTTTTAACGTCTTCATGAGCTCAAGGGCAACTCAAGAAAGACTTATTTTTCCACGGATTCGATGAACTCGGGACTCGGACGTAAACTCAAAAGTTCGGAAATATCCCAAGACGGGGTTTCGCATAAATCAGAGTTTCGTAACGTCTCGCGAACGGTTCGAATACGGACTTGACTCGATTCCAGGGAATGATTTTGAGGTGTTCGATTAAGGATGTCAAACCTAACAAGATATCCTTATTAGGAAGGGTCAACTAATAACCTCGTCCAAATGACACAAAGATTCAATACCAATGGGTTTTTTAATCAAAGAGGCGAAGAGTTTGCCATCGACACTTTGAAATGTTCTTCAAATCCGGGTCCAATATTCACAAGAATATTTAAGATGTCAGGCACCAGATCTATAAGCACCAATCACGAATGGGCCTTTTCGAATTTCGGTGGCAAGATCCGGAGCTCATGGACGGATAGAACCGAGTATCAAGAGAGTAACCGCTGGAAAATCACTGAGACCGGTCACCGCTCGAGTCGAGGAATTTCAGAAAAAAACTGCTTTCATCATCGGGTTCATCTTGTTCGCAGGCAGAATTCCAGCCATCTTCGCGAGAGTAGCCGTAAGATGTTCAACTAACCTGATGGATTTTTTCTTTGCTGGGACAATTTGCATAAGGTTTTTTCTCTCGCAGATGAAACATCCGCTAATTGCTTTCGCTTGATGTCTCCAAGAGGATGATTTCTTTCTGAAAAACCGTAGGGCTTTCGGATCCGCGAGGTTCGATGACAAGTTTGAATTTCAAAATGCCGCTTTTGAATCGCAATCGCAACTTTTTCGTGGCATTCGATCCGCAAATAAGGCTTTTTGCAAGCACTTCGAAAGGTTCTTTTGTCTTTCAACGCTCTTTGAAAACCTGCTTTGCTCGCAAAGTTTGTCAAGACAAGTTTTGGCAAGTCGGAAGATTTTGCCAAGAGAGATGCTGTTCAGGAAAGATCGCGAGTTGTCTCGGATGTCGTTGAGTTCTTCCGAAGGGAAGCCGAAAGACATGCTTTAATGTCATCAATCCATTGTTTTATGTAAAGCGACATTCGCTATAAAAAGTCAAGATCTCAAGATTGAGCAAAGATTTCATGTTGAGATAGCCTCGCGCCTTTCAAAGACCGCAGGCGGTCGCCAAGGAATTGATCATGGCAAGAGCACTTGAAACTTCCAAGGTCAACAAACCAGAAGTTGGCCTAACTAATCAAACCAATTCTTAGAGCACCCGTAAAACGAGTAGCAAATTTCTAAGGATCGATTGAGTTGCTGGTTCAAAGATCCTGAGGTCAATCCAGCATATTTCATTGAGTCGGCACGCCATTTATGAGATTAAGATCATCAAACGAACCACGGACCATTTGACGATTTTTGACCGCGGATTGGTCTGGCGAGGAGGTTTCGGGCGTAAGATTCGCATATCTTCTTCAACTTCGTAGGAATATCAACATACGGTTCGATCGCCGATCGTGTCGAGCCATCGATTTTAATATCAAGATAGACTTTTCGTGAGCCACCTGGATGTCAAGATTCTCAGACGCTCGTAGGCTATCTCAAACAAATGATTAATCGTAAGTTCGGTCGTCAGTAGATGAACGGTGATCGTGTAAACCGGTTTACGGGTTCTTTATCCTCGGATCAGGACGGATAACGGAGCTACGGTGATGGCAGTAGAACTGGTGAGATGGTCGCTGTGGACGGTCGAGAAGGACGAAGAGGGTGTCGAGGTCATGGTTCGATTTAGTTTAGGTGGCAAAGGATTGTCTCAAAAGAGTACGCCAAATAACTTGGAAGTCATACTGCTTAATAGAGAAAGCATGAGGCAAAAGGATGATAAGTTGGACCGATGGGATAGTGAAAGTGGTAGTCTCTTTTCGATTCAACTGAGCAAGTTCACTTTTTACCGATTTCCCTTTCTTTGCTCAAATTTCGGACCATCAGATTCATGGCAAGCATGGCTCGTAACTCAATCGAAATAATTCGAGTGAAGATTTTGGATCTGCAGTAATAGAAATCAACTTTGTCTCAACTGCTCAGAACCGACAAGTTCTCAACTTTGAATCGAGATGCAACAGTATCATTTCGGGGCCCCGCATTTGAAGTTTGCCTGAGGACCGATTCAAAAGGTTCCACAACATTTCATGACGAGGAAAATGCTAAGAGGTAGAAAACATCATACAAGCTTGAGTGGATGGAATCTCATATTCAATGTTCGCAATCCATTTGAGTTCTTTTCGAACGCGGACGGAGGATCCGATAGGTCACAGTGACAAGAGGTTTTTTCTTTTTTTTCCTCGGGTTGCATAATCATCGCCTTCTTCCAAATCATCCCAAAGGACACACATGCCCGAACTGGGGCATCCCATGAATGGCCATCAGGTTGGATATATGTAGTTAAACCCAGAATAGATCTTCCTAAACCGTGATCATTGAGGAGAGCCGTGAGGCTCGCGAGCACCTGGTTTTAAAGTCATTCGATCGCTCCATCCGGTCGCCTTTCAAACATGCTTTCGATGTCCGAACAGATCCATTCAAGAGGCATGTTGATGAGCCTCACGACGGGAATTTGTCGGGATCCGGATGATCGGATCTCGTCGATTCGCCAACACCATGAGGTGTCGAGTGGTGTTCGGAGTAGATCTAAGCGCGTGATTTCGAGACCGCCGGTGTAAAGTGGCAATTTTGCGTAAGAAATTGTTCAAAGACTCGAATCAACTTGACTTTCGCCGGGCAAATCTTCAAGAAAATCGATAAAGTGAGTAAACACTTCGCATGAAGAGGACAGACCTATAACGGCATCTGCATCAAACCGTATCAAGCATAAAGTCGTGACCTAATCCTTTTCTCCCACGGTAAGGATTAACTGATGCTCCAAGCGAGATGGTAAACCTTCTCGCTTCCAAATCAATTTGGTATTTCAAGAGCATATCGCCAGGGTTGTTGAAGAGAACATCGATCCGCATGGAAGACCGGATATATTCTTTGTAGGTCATATATAGAGTACTGACATCAAAAAGTCGATTCAGGATGTGAGTATTCTACAAGATGTTCAATTTTATCATGGTATTAGAAGGCAAGATGTCGGCAAAGAAAGAGTAAGAAAGAGTCAAGATGAAGTTTCATGAACGAAGTTCTCTCCGAAGTCTGGATCAAAAAGAAAAGACTTAAATCATCCTGTCCTATCTTATCTTCTGCTTTTACTTTTGTAAGAGATAGGGATCCTGTCCTATCTTCTCAAGAATCCTCCTTTATATAAAGGATTCTCCCCACCCTTGTAAGCATATAGCAGTTTGAAAGAAATAAACTCGTGTTTTCTCTTCCAACATGAATCTCAAAACTCTTCTCTCTCTCTAAAACGAAGTTCTAAGAAAGAAAAGAATAAAGGATTAAATTTGTTCATTTTGAAAACCTAAGAAGATGCTTCGACCGCTTTCTAAGAAGCGATCCCGTATCGTAAAACTTTCGACCATTTCTTATCCGTTTGCACCGCTTTTAAAGGAAAGTCTGCTTTGTATAACCCGAGAAAAATGTTTTAAAGGTTTTGATCACAAAGGTATATCGGCTGGAAACCCGAGCATGGATCATCGTCCAAAGAACGCTTTTAACTCAGTTCGTATAACAACGCCACGCACACTCTCAACCATCGAGCCATACCTCCTTGAAACTTGTTTTCTAAACTCGTTTTCATGCTTCAAAATGGTATAATTTAAGTCTTTTTTTTGATCCATGACTTCGCCAGAGAGAACTTCTCATTCATGGCTTCCACTTCATCTTCAACTCCTGTTACTCTTTCTTCTACTCTTTCTTTGCCGAAATCTTGCACTTCTCATACCACCAATAAAATTGAAAATCTTGTAGAATACTCCTACATCCCTGAATCCGCCCAGATCAGTGAATCTTCTTACCCTCTCCTTAGCCCTTACCAACTCTACAAACGCCTCAGCTTTTTTTACCCGCAGATCCGTATTTTATATCCACCGATTCGACTCACCCTAAAGAATATATCCAGCCTTCCCGTTCTGATCAATGTTCTTCAAGCAACCCCCGCCGAGCAATATGTCACTCGAAATTCCTCGTAATCGATTTCCAACCTAAACGGTAAGGTTTTACCCATCTCCATCTTTGAGGCATCGATTAATCCTTACCCTTCACCGCCTCGACTTTATACAAGCACGCATCCTCACAACCCTTCATGCAGAAGTGTTTTACTCACTTTCATCCCAAACCTTTCTCCAACCAAATTCGCCCACAAGAAAGTCCAAGTTCGATTCAAGGCGCCGAACAAATTTCTTCCGCAAAATTGCCACTTTACACCACCAACCGGGTCATGCTTCAAAATCATGCCTTAGATATCCCCACCTCACCACTGACACCCTCACGGTGTTAAGCAGAATCCGACCAGATCCCGACAATCATCCGTATCCCACGACAAATTCCCCATGAGCTCATCGCTTACGCCTTGAACGGATCTCCAACTACGAACAGCCCACAATAATACCGCCCTATTCGACATCCGAAAGCATGTTTGAAAGATTTACAAGATGGAATAATGACTTTTAAACCACCTCCCACAAGAGCCTCCTAGCTCTTTTACTTATTCCTCAACGATCACAAATTGCTCGTGACAGGAAGATCTGCCTATTACAGGGTTTAACTCTAAAGGCTACCCTGTATATCCAGCCAAGCACAATGGCCATTTCCTATGGGATGCCCCTGGTTCAGGCATGTGTGACCCAAATTGTCCCTGCTGGGATGATTTGGAAGAAGACGATGATTATGCAACCACAAGGAAAAAGAAACCCAAAAAGAAAAAACCTCTTGTCCCATGTCACCACTGTGACCCTAAACCACCATCAGATCCTCCACATCCACCAGCTCCATTACCCGTTTACCGAAAAGAACTCAAATGGATTGCCAAACATTGCAAATCTGAGATTCCATCACCACTCCCAACCTCACCAACTACCATCCAACCACTAGCTTGTATGATGTTTTCCTCTACCTCTTCCGATTACTCTTCCTATTTTCCTCCTTTAGAACCTCACACAGATTCACAACGAAATGTTGTGTCCAAACCCTTTATCCCTTCACCTATTACCTCCACCGCCACCCTGAGCCCCCAAACCTTTGAATCGGGCCTCAACTGCAAACTCAAAATGCCAGGCCCAAATGATACTTTCATCTCAATTCAAAACAGAACATCATGAATCAGATTGAGACAAAGTCGACTCTATCATGCCCAAATGCAATGATCCACCAAAATCTTCACTCCGAATCCAACTCGATTCAGAAGTTACGAGCCATGCTTGCCCATAGATACAACGGTCCAGGAACAAAAGAAAGGAAATCAGCGCTTAAAATTAACTTGCTCAGATTGAATCTGAAAATGTAGACCTACCCTCTTCACCACTTCACCTCCCATCCCTTCTATCCCAACTTATCATCCTTTTGCCTCTACGCTTTCTCCTATTAAACAAGATGACCTTCCAAGTTATTCGTACGACTCATACTCTTTTCGTAGACAATCTTGCCACCACCACCTAAACCTAAATCCAAACCTAGACCGCAGCCTCGACCTGCCCCTCTTCATCCTTCCTCTCTGACCATCCCTGGCCAACCATCTCCTAGTTCTACACTGCCATCACCGCTAGCTCCATTATCAGTCCCTACCCAATCCAAGGATAAAGAACCCATAAAACCGCCATCACACACCACGCTCATCTACTACAGACCAAACTTCGATTCAAATCTAGCTGTTTACTTGAAATCGATATGTAATCTTCAAAGATCCACCAATGGCTCGAAAAGTCCTACGCCGATATTACTAAAACTCGATGGCTCAACCCGATCAACCCGATCTGTGCCAAACCTCCCAACCATACGTTGATATTCCTCCGTCAAGAAGATATGCCCGAATCTTCGCCACAAACCAACCTCCTCCAACCTGCACTAATCCACCCAAAAAAATCGTCAAATGGTCCATGGTTCACATTTCACGATCTTCCATCTCATAAACGGCGACCGACTAATGAAATGTCTCGATTGACCTCCGATGCTAAGCACTGTGAGCAACAACTCAATCACCCCAGAGAATTTGCTACTGCTTTACGGTGCTCTAAGAGATCGGGTTTGATTCGTTAGGCCAATACCGCCAACTACAGCTTGTTGACCTTCCGTAAGTTTCAAGTGCTTTCATTCATGATCAATTCTTGCAGCCTTTCGCCAGACGAGACTATCTCAACATGAAATGTCGCTTCCTCAATGCTAAGGATCTTGACTTCCATTATAAATGTCCTGCTCTATAAGCTTAATGGATTCAACGAATCATTAAAGCATGTCTTTCCGCTTCCTTCCGTAAGAACTCCAACCCGACATCCAGAGACAACTCACAAAGATCCAATCTTTCCCTAGACAACATCTCTCGCAAAATCTTCCAGCCAAAACTTGTCTTCGACAAACTTTATGAAAAAAAACAGCTTTTTCAAATAACTGCTGAAAGACAAAGAACCTTTCCGTGCTTGCAAAGCCTTATTTGCAGATCAAATGCCACAAGAAAAAGGATCATTGGCAGCTCAAAGAAAAACGACATTTTCTAAATTCAAAACTCCGTAATTGTCATCCAAACCTCGCAGATCCCGAAAGCCCCACCTTTTTCAGAAGAAATCATCCTCTTCCGTAGACATCAAACGAAGTAAAGTTAGATGTTTCATCCGCAAAGAGAAAAGGCCACTATGCCAAAGATTGTCCCAACAAAAGAGAAAATCCATCCTGCTACTGAACATCTTCAAGCAACTACATCACTCTCCGCCAAAGATGAACCGAATTCTACTTCTCCAACAAGACGAACCCAACGATGAAACAACAGACTACAAATTCCTCCGACTCAGATAAAGGACTGGCCTCAAGTGATTTTCCACCAACAAGCTTCTCCTCGATACTACAGCCCTATCCCGCCCATCAAACTCCATATCTAGCCCTCAAAATTCCAAATGCCAATTCCAAAGAATCGGTCTTATAGACATCGGTGCCAACGCAAAGATGCTAAACCCCCATATTCTTCCATCGTAATATTGGACCCAAAGAACATTTCAAAGTCACAATGGCAAACTCTTCACCACCTTTCGATTACCAAAACCCATCAGTATTCAAATCTTCCCAAATCAGGTCATTCGACCAAGGTTATCGTTCAACCCTTCCTAATAAGGATATCTTGTTAGGATTTGACATCCTTCATCAAATCACACACCTCCAAATCATTCCCACTGGTATTCGTGTCAAGTCCATGTTCAAACCATTCACAGACATTCTGAAACTCTACTATTTGTCCAAACCCCCGCCTACCGTGATATTTCAACCAAACTTTGAAGCTTCGGCCCAGTCCCATTCTGAAGTTCACCCATCCAAATCCTCAAAAATAAGTCTTTCTTCATCAAGTTGCCCTTCAAACTCAATGAAGACATAAACCCAACTAAAGCTACCCATCCAGGAATGAGTCCTTCTGACTTACTCCTAGCCCGACAAGAATGTTCACAATTGCTAGCCCAAGGTTTAATTGAGCCCATTAAGTTCTCAAATGGGCTTTTATGTTGAAAAGCATTCTGAAATTGTCCGAGGAAAGAAACGCCTAGTCATCGACTACCAGCCATTAAACATGTTTTTACAAGATGACAAATTCCCTTTACCTCGCCGACAAAGCATGTTCACCTTTCTCAAAAATGCCCGAATCTTTTCAAAATTTGATTTAAAATCAGGTTTTAACTAGGCAAGAACCCTCCGAACGCTATAAACCGCTATTCCCAATGCTCATTTCCAATGGACCGTCCTACCCTTTGGACTCAAAACTGCCCCATCCATTTTCCAAAAATCCATGGTCCAAATCTTCCAACCCATTTTGCATCATGCATTGATTTACATTGATGATATTTTGCTTTTTTCAGGCTCACATGATGAACATCGCCAGCTGTTAACTCAATTCTATGATCTTATCCAAAGTCATGGAATCATGTTATCCGCCAAGAAAAGCACCATTACATAATATCAATTCCTCGGTACGATCATAAAAGATGGACACTACTAGCCGTGAAAGCACATTATTGCCCAAGAATTGCTTCACTTTCCGTGATCAAGAACTTTCCAAAAGGCAAATTCAACAGCTTTCTAAGATTATCAATTACATCCGTGATTTCATCCCACACGTGATCATTACACTCATCATCTTTCAACTTTATTGAAAAGAAGCCCCAGTGAATGCCGACACAAACATTACTACCCTAAAGCAGATCGCACAAAATCCGCCTCCTTTAAAGTTGATTACAGATGGCAAGCACATCTTACAGACAGACGCAAGTGATGAATCATGGGGTGCCATCCTCCTCGAAGAACTCAATGACAAGGAACACTTTATCGCCACGCTTAGTGGACATTTTTCCGATACACGTACACTACCATAACAGGTTCAAAGAAATCTTAACTAGAAGAATGGCATCAAAAGTTTGAGTATCATTTGATCGACACCATTTTCTCATCCGAATGGACAAATTTCAGCCTTCCCTAATATCTTTCATTTCAAAGGTAAATTGCTCCAAAAAATGTTACTCAGATTAAAAGATCGGTTTTCCAACATGACTTTTCACCAAGCATATAAAGGATCCCGTAACCTCATCCCCGATATGCTCTCCGACTCTCCAACCGTAAAACCTCTCACCCTATTTTCCACTCCTATCATTTTCCAATTATTCCACGGCTACCTCACTACCCCCGTAAGCTCTCACCAAGAAAACTTTTCCTTTAATAAAACCTTTTCTTCGCTTTCGCCATCCAAGAGTTTGCAAGAAAAGCTCTTTCGCTTCTTCATTAAAGCTCACTTGTTACGTAACCTTTCCATTTTCCTCCTTCCACCTGTAAAATCTGCTCATGTGTTTAACCTCGATCCGTCCCGTAGAAACCACCGACATTTATGTGTTACGGTACACCCTGCCCAATTCCTTTATGCAACCAAGCTAATCCTTCCCATTTCTCCTACTTTCGAAAGATCTCCTTAATCCGCATATGCCACTTCTCTTACCCGACATTACTTGAACGGTTCTCCCCATCCCACGGAGAAAGAAATTGCAACAACCGCCGAAATATACAACCTCGACCAGACGCCACCCCTCAAGGCACAAATGTTCACATCGCTTTTATTATTCACAGCCATACTTCCAACATCCGACACCAATCTCTTTGGACTCAAGATCGTATACGAATGGTTCATCAGACCACATATACCGATTGAAAATGACATCCAAGATGTCCTTCACAATTACCTCTCGCCAATTAAACCACCAACCTCCGCCACTTAAAGATATCTCCCACACCTCCAGTCCACAACATGACCTCCTCATGATCCCCACTCCATCCGCCATATCCAAACCAAAGTCCACAGTATCATCATCAAAGAAGAAAACCAGACTACACCGATTTCTCGCTCCAGATTCCCAAGACCCACGGGATGCATTTCTCCCCAAGCCAACACCTTCACCAGCTTCCCAACCAAAATGGTCAACTCCGCCCTCCGAACTGTGACCTCCACCCAACCATCCAAAGTTGACAAAGCCACCCAAACTTCCCCAAGATACCCAAAGTGTACTCCCAGAGACTATAATCCCTTATCCACCATGCCGGGTCCCTCCCAGAAGATCCAAAGCTCTCCAAAACTTTCTTCCAAAAGCACCTCACTGGATCCGAGACCGAAGCTCATCCAAGACGAGTACATGAACCTCCGCCTCCATAAAGTTGTTTGTCTTGCTTTCAATAAAGAGTTTTGTTGTAATAATGATGTTTCGCTTTTATGCCGCATTATTAAAGTTTGCTTTACTTTAAGCTTTTGCTTTTGTCAAAGTCACGCTTAATTATTAAAGCACTTTTGTCTTTTGTAATAATTAAAGTAGTTGAGTAAAACACTTCCCGCATGAAGGGCGGCCAATAACAAAGATCTTCGTACTTAAACCGTATCAAGCATAGCAAGTCGACCTAATCCTTTTCTCCCATGGGTAAGGATTAACTGATGCTCCAAGATGGAGATGGGTAAACCTTCTCGCTTCCAAATTGGAAATCAATTCGAGGGAATTTCGAGAGTGACATATTGCTCAAATAGGGTCGCTTGAAGAGAACATCGATCCGCACGGAAGATCGATATATTCTTTTGCGAGGTCGCTTGGATATAAGAGTACTGATAATTACTCCATTTTATCAAATCTATCGACACTCATTCTTATAGCTAAAACCCTCGCCGATCACTAGAAACAAAATCAAGACTAGACTACCACTTCAATTCAATTTTTCAATCAATCCACAACGATATAAGTCGAATCACCACTACTATCACACTCGCAAAACTCAAAACTTCTATATCTACTAATCCTTAAATAATTTCTTGATCACCAACGCTAGTAACCCCAAAAGTTTATTTATGCTTTTAGCCTAGTACTTTCTTTTATCTACAATATTACTCTTTCCAAAACTATTCACTCACAACGCTCACCATCATCGTGAGTCTACAAAATGACTTGTCCTTGGTGGTATCTCAAGCGGTTTTCTCCCAATCGGTTTGTTATCTAAATGTTTAGGGTATATCTAATTGAATGGTAGTTGAATGATGAATTTTTCATTTTTCCATAGAGGAAAGGACGATCGAATCGAGAATGATTTTCGTGACGTAATCAAGAAACCGTAAAATTAAGTTATCGAATCACAAGATCCTCATGAAGATTTCATCTTTGCAGAAGATGTTTTTGTTAATAGAGAGGACTTTGCATTTGATTGCTAAAGATTTAGAAAATTTTGAAATAGAAAATCTTTAAACATAAAGTAGGTATAAATTTGATAAAGTTGTTGTTCAGATTGATGCATGTTATAAAGGATAATGATCAAGGGTTATATTTTTACCTTCATACATATCGGAGAACTTATAACGATCAGTTGGACTTGATTTCAAAGTACCGAGAAAGACACTTCACACCCAAATTAGTGTTTGATTTGGTCAATAAAGAAGAAAGAAGAAGAAAATAGTTTTTCTCTAGAATGAATAATATTTTTCAAAGGCCAAGGACCCTTTTCTTATGAAGGTGACCTCTATTTATAAATGACGTGGGATTTAGGGTTTTTCCTTGAGCTCTCTTGCTTATACGTTTCACCCATCATTTATATACATAAGGATGTGAATTCGATTGTAGGGAAACAAACATCTTTATATTTATATCTGTGTGTTTGCCCACTTTTATGACTTTTGGTTATTGATAAGAACTTCATGATGTATCAAAAGTTCCCTTAGGCTAGCCAGATATCTGCCAGTAACTCATACATCGCCCTAAGGACAAACTTCGTTCTGTTATAGATCTAGTGTAACAACTCTGAAAATCATATAGAAAATAGTTTTTCATGATACCACCCGAAAACACGGCACTCACAACCTTAAAGAGGGTGAACGTTGTGAGAAAACAATTTCGTTTACAAAAATCGGTTTTGGAGGATAAAAACAGGACCTTTCTGATGCACAGGATCCTTAGGCTTAAGGCAAGTGCAGAGTATACCAAGATTGAAATTAGAGTTGAATGTATCCTTATTATTCTAAAAAAATTTCTTAACTCCTAGAAGATAGAAAGGGTTTAGAGAAAACTAAATTTTATTTCTGATTAACTCCTACTTTACAAAAGGGAAGAGAGCTCCTTATATAGAGATCTCGATGAGAAAAGAGATAAGGTGGGTCCCTTAACTCCTAGAAGATAGAAAGGGTTTAGAGAAAACTAAATTTTATTTCTGATTAACTCCTACTTTACAAAAGGGAACATAATGAAAGCAATAAAGCACTAAAGCACACCATGTCAAACTTAGAAAAGCAAAAGCAAGTTCAAACAAGACATGACTTTCAATTATTAAAGCAAACTTTAATAAAGCAAAAGCTAAAGATTCCCATGTGCTTATCAGCGATCACGGAGTGGAGGGACACCTGGATGGAGACACATCATCGGTCTCTTTTTCATAATGGCGCTGGGCTCGGTGCATCCTTCTTTGGTCAAGATATGCTTCAGCTTGCAGATATTTGTCTTCATCTGCTCATTTTTTGATGCGGAAGGACCAGGGAGTCTGGATTGGTGATGGGTATTTTCAAATGAGAGACCCAAAATCTTCCTAAGGATCCCGAGCCTCGAATAAGACATTGGTGTAATCGTGACGTTGTTCCATGACAAGAATTCCATGGGACTTGAACTTGAACCCTGAGTACAGTGCCTTTCGAACTATTTCCAAGTCTGATGGTCCGATGAGGTGCGGTGGATGTTTGTGGTTGAACATTGTTGAGTTCCATGAGATAAGCTCAAGAATGATGTGACATGTATCATGGTGAGAGGATAAGGATGGGGATAGGTTTTCCATTCATAAGTTATGTCTTCGAGTCCGTAAGTCTCCGGTTTCGGATGTTGAAAATATGGCCGGTGAACAATGAAAATCCTGTAGAACATGTTTGCTTTGTTCTCGCATCCTATTTAATCCGTGAAAAGTACACAGATTCTGGAGCTGTTTACGCCACCATGTGAGGGGTGAATACCATTCTAGGAGAGTCCATAGAAAGTCAGAGGAGAACTCAGGAGTGGTGATGTGAGGACCTGCTTTAATGGGAAGACCAGTTGTAGCATAGGTAGACACCACATATACCATAACTCATCTTCTGAGATGGACAGGTGAGACAGGGTGAGACTTGTGAGAAACAAGTTTTCCATACAGAGTGTAGGAAAACGATCAGGAGTCTTGCTGTGGACATTGAAGAAATACCGGTAGAGGAATTTTTTAGCAAAGTCTTGGATTTGGTAGGCTGAAGAAAAAGGAATGTTCATGGGAAAAGATCTTTGCTGAGAGCTTTAAGTGTCGATTCGTGGTTACGACTGGGATGATAAGAAGAGAGGAGTGAGGGTTTATTTATAGCCGGGCGTGTAAGGAAGTCTGGGATGAGGTTCTGTTTACCTTTGATGTGCTGGACAGTAAAGTCATATTTGGACAGTAAAGGCAATTGCTAGTCAGGAAGCAACTTGTTCTTGAAATCAAAGATTCTAGGAAAAGAGGAATTGTCCATGTTGATAAGGAATTTATGGCTGATTAGATGAAATTTAAATTTTTTGATTCCATATTTTACCGCCAAAATCTCTTTGTAGATCACATGGTAGTTCTTTTCAAAGTCTTTGAATTGTCCACTTGCATAGGCACATAAATGGTCCAAGCCATCTATCCTTTCTGATGAGAACCATCAAGGGAATACCATTAAAGCTTCAAGTGATCCTTTGCACATTCATGGAGGCCCAATTACAAGAGCTAGAGCCAAAAAGATGCAAGCTGCATTAAATGGATTAATTGAGAAAATATGGATTGAAAATGCAATTCAAGATGCAAGACATCATGAATTGGGCTTGGAGAGAAGACAAGGTATCAGGGCATTATTCGCTATTGGGCAAGCCAACACACAATTTGGATCAAATGCAGAAAGGGAAAATTCGAATAAATCTGGTATTGATTGAGCTAGAATTAATGTGCAAGCTATACACCGTTGGAAAGATAATTGTTAGCTTTAATGCATTTTACAGAGCTGGATTTGGAGTTCTCTGTAAGGAGTTATGATCAATTTATTACAGCTTATTCAGTCTTGGGAATTCAAACGACCTTTGATTATTCAACTTCATTTATTTATTTTATGTCAAGTTTATCAATGTGTTAGGTAAGTCTATCATTAATAATAGTGGTCAGGAAGGCTTTAAAGTACCCTTTGACAAACCTATACTGAGGGTTGTTCCAATGTTTCCATTTGTATTTTTAGATCTCGGGTTTCTTTTTAGCCTATTTAAACTCAAAGAACCTTTGCTATGTATGATAATTAAGAGATTAATATTATTTGAATTTGAAAGATTATTCTTCTTTGGTTCTTTGAGAACTAGTGAACTTATCAAGAATTTGCATTCTATGCTCCAAATTTAGACTTATCACTCACCTTCTCATCTATTTCTCGAGCGTAATATCATTCTCTATACCTTTCATGCTTTTCTTAAGCATTGGGTCAAGGTTTTGTTTGTCATAACTGCTTAGAACTTCGGGAAGTTGAAACTACAATTTAAGTGAGTTTCAAAGTTTCATTATGGGATTTCAGATTACTTTCGAGGAGAATGGCACTCCAGTAATCATCACCCAGATCCGTCCAATACGCTGTCCAAGGGAATTCTAAGTGGAGGAGGTGATTGAGCTATCACCTTCAGCTGCTTGACAACGTCAATTTGTGTGGGTCCCTAGGGAGGACACTATTTTTTAGGCATGCGATACCGGTGTGGATTGCAACTTTGAATGAAATCAACATAATTAATAATCCCAAGGAACTGGTATTTGCTTTCGTGAGATTTGGTCGTGAACTTTAATAATTCAAGGCAATGTGCGCCAGGGTAGTTTGTGATCTTGCCATTTTTATAAGTTCCTGAAATTTTATCTTGTGTTGATAAGAACTCGCCAAAGAACTAACGCTTCCTAATCGAATTTTAAACTTAAAATTGAATGAAACTACAACCCTATACTCAATGGAAGCACAAACCTTAGTATGTAAGCACGCTACAATTAGATGTGGGTGGTCTGATTGATAAGTTAAGGGTTTGAACACCACAAAAATTTGAGAAGTTCAAAGAGATCGTTTAAGAAACAAAGAGAATTAAACTTTCAAGCTAATTGCAAGAAAAAAAAAAACTTGATCTTCTTTTGTCATTCGATTCAAGTAGATATATGGTTGCTTTACACAAATTTCCAGCTTATAATTGCCTTTGGAATTTTAGAAATAAACCCCAAATCTTATAAGGAAAGTTTAAACAAATCAAATTAGAATAAACATCCAAACCTCATCAAGAAATAAAAAATCCAGTTCTATACATTATGTTTCCCTAAACCTCTCTCTCTCTTCTAAGAATCAAAGCAATTATTTAGATTAATAATGATACGCTCACCTCCAAATTTTCTAAACTGAGTATGCTCTGCACTTGCCTTAAGCCTAAGGATCCTATGCATCAGAAAGGTCCTGTTTTTATCCTCCAAAACCGATTTTATAAAATGACGGTATTTTCTCACAACGTTCACCCTCTTTGAAGGCCCTGAGTGCCGAGTTTTCGGGTGGTATCGTGAACAAGATGCTATTTATAGAAAATCATCGAGAACAGGATCTCTCGAATGATTCTAAAGCAAAGCACACCAATAAAGACATTTACAAAAGTAAAGCACACCGACAAGGACTTTAGCAAAAGTAAAGCACACCGACAAGGACTTTAACAAAAGTAAAGCACATTGACAAGGACTTTAACAAAAGACAAACGGGAGTCACATGGATAGGTGTAGCAAAAGCTTGTTCATAAGTCGTTATCATGGAGTGGATGGATAACGAGATGGTGACACGTCTCTTGTGTCTTTTTCATATTGTCGTTTGTGCCAACGGATTTGTCGTCAGGAGGTATACCTCCTTTGTATTTTTCTTCATCAGCCTTCACCATGTATGTATGCAAAGAAGAGAGTCTGGAGTGGTGACAGTATAACGGGGATTTTCAGTATGGAGAAGGACCAAAGTCTTCCCATGGATCCCGAACATCTGGAATAAGACATCGTGTAGTCGTTGTTCTATGACAAGGATACCGAGGGCTCAAGTTGAACCCGAGTACACTTTTTGGGGAATAATTTCAAGGTCCTGGTCCAATAGAGGTGAATGTCTATGGTCGGGAAGGAACATTGTTTAGTTCCATAAGGTAGGCTTTTGAGAACATATGATGATGCGCACGAATGGTATATGGATAAGTTCTCCATTCAGATGCCATGTCTCAGGTCCAAGAGTCCCGCTGCTTCGGTGCTTCAAGTGGCCTGTGGACAATGAAGACCGTAGTCCACATGTTAGCTTCTTTCTCGCATTTTGTCTAATCCATGAAAAGTAATCAACTCGCAGGAGTTGTTTACGCCACCAAGTGAGGGGAATACCATTCAAGGAGAGTCCATAGGAGGTCCGTGAGAACTCGTGGTAAGTGAGTTAGATCGGTTTGATGGGAAGAACCAACTTTAGAAGATACAAGGTGAGACACCACATGTACCAAAGTTCATCTTCATGTATGGACAGAGAGAGAGAGAGTCCGCGAAATGTGTTCCATGCAAAGATTAGAAAACGGTTTTTTGGTTTGAACATTAAAGAAGAACTCAAAGGAATTTCTTTGCAAAACTCGAAATGGTAAGCCAATTGGAAAGAGATGTTCATGGAAAGTTTCTCAGAGCTTGAAAGCGAAGTTGGCAATTCATAATGACGGAATGGTTCGATTGAGGAAACGAGTGAGGGTTTATTTATAACCGGACGCGGAAGTCCGAATGAGGTTTTGCTGTTTTTACGTGAACAAAGTCATACTTAGAAACTAGTTTTGAGATTGAGCTTTGTCGTGAGCAACTTATTTTTAAGTCAAAGATTTCGAAAAGAAGAATTATCCATGCTGATAAGAAATGCGGGTCGATTGATGAAATTCGCTTAATTCCATACTTGACGCCAAGATTTCTTTCAGAGATCACATGGTAGTTCTTTTCGTAGTCTTTGAATTGTCCACTTGCATGTGCACGTAAACGACGACGCCATTGATTTCTTCGAGAAGAACGGTACTCAAAGAATCATCACCGCATAAGTCCGAGGACGCGTGTCCATTTGTGGAATCTCGAGGGAGGAGGGATTGCTTATCACCTTTACCGCTTGATGTTCGAAAGGGCCCCAGGGCACTATTTTTCGAGTACGCGTGATAACCGCTTGTGAATTGCAACTTTCGGGATAAAATCACGACATAATTAACAATCCCGAGGAATTGTCGATCCGCTTCCGCTGAGATGCGTGTCCTAAACTTTAATAATTCAACTGCAATGTGTGGACCAGGCTGATATTGGCCGTCTTTAATCACCATGCCAAGAAAGTCAATTGATTCCTTTCTGATGCTGCTTTTCTTTTCGGAAAGCATGATGCCATGTGCCTACACAATGTGAAAGAAATCCAAAAGGAGCTTCTAGTGGCTCTCATGGTCAGAAGAAAACAACAAAATATCATCAATGTAGACCAATGCATGATGAACAGGACTAAAGATTTTTGTCATGGCTTTTTAAAATAAGGAGGAGTTTTAAGACCAAAAGACATAACAATTGATAATGGGCATCGTGATGCGTATTGTGAAATACCAAGTTGCCAAAAACCAGCTTTCAAATCGAACTTAGAGAAGATACGATCCCCTTGAAGATGGACAAACAGGGTCTGGATTTTTGGAAGGGGAAACTTATCATCTTTAAGAAAAGAATTAAGTGGCTGATAATCAATAACTAATCTCTTTTTTCCACGAATTAATTCAGATCGTTTTTCAACATAAAAGGCTTGACAAGCCCAATATGAATAAGTAAACTCAATAAGACCTTGTTGGAGTAACTGAGAGCATTCTTGCTTGGCAAGCAGGAGGTCTGAAGGAGACATACCCGGGTGTGATGCTTTTGTGGGGTTTATGTCTTCATTGAGTTAAGGAAGCGTGAATGAAGAATTGTTCATTTTTCCAAAGAGGTGAAGGACGGAACTGGAATGGTTTTCGGATGTAACTCTAAGAAATTTTGTGATATATGACTTTATGGAGATTGTGTTTTTGAATGGTCATACAAACGGAGAGTATGTGTATAGGGTAAGAACTTTTGTTTGTAGTGAACTCTAGAATCGGAAGAGGTTTTAACCAAATGAAGAATGTCAAAACCTATGAAAATCTTTATCCGAGTTTGAGGTTACAATCTTTTTCCAAATTATACAATTCCGGAAAGAATCAATACCAATGGGTTTTTTAATCAAAGTTGTTTCAAAAGTTTCACCATTAATCGCTTAAAAGTTTGGAATGGTGTTCCCAAATCACTAAGAATGTATGATCAATCATACTAGTGTTCGGTCAATAAACCCGATAACAGAATGTTTATGGAATTTGGGGATGGACATCTCGAGAGGTCTAAGAATGGTGGAAATACGGTTGAATCAGAGATGACGAAATATCTTCGTAATCGAGGATTCTCGCTATAAGGAAAGCCCGTCATCTTGAAAAAAATTTGATTCGACATCCTCATTCTCGATAATGTAGAAGAATGTTGAAGATGTTGATAAGACAATTTGCCGACGACAGGACAATTTCGGTAAAGTGACCGCTTTTGTAAGAAACAACGTTGGATTTTTTCTTTCAGATCGAGAAACATCTTTCTTTTGAAATATCGAAAGGTTTTTTGAGGATGATTTCGTGGAAGTGTTTCGAAATGTCGCTTTTCAGGGTCGACAAACACATTTCTTTTCATCCTTACACTCGATTTTGAGATAAGGTTTGGACAAGCCCGAAAAGGATTTTTGTCTTCCATGAGATCTTTGAAGAATTCTTTTTGCTCACAGATTTTATCAAGAGATAGCATGGCCATTTGAAAAATCTTTCCCAAAGAGATATCGCTTATGCCGAGTTTTCTTTTAAGATCCGTTGTAATTCGTAAGAGAGGCTATGAAGACATGTTTAAGAGATGGCTCATTGAATCCATTCAGCTTGTAAAATAGAATACTCATTCTTTTGTAATGAGCATCTAGAAGGTGTCTTTTGAGAGAGCAGCACTTCATCTGGTGATATTCTTTCCTGTCTGCATCAGTGGAAGCGGTTTTTTCACCAATGAATTGTTCATGAATAAGATTGAGGGCAGTTCCAATTGGGGATTCCATGAATTGAATCTGTCTGTATTCTCCTAAGCTTTCTAGCCAGTCCCGTAGAGAACCCGTGGATCGGGCCATGAATTCATGAAGAACGGCTTGGGTTAGGTTCGGTACTTGAGATCAATCCACGCAGAAATTCTTGAGTCCGCGCACTTTGGATGAGGAATGTCATCAAATGTAAACCAAGATGTCAAGATGGTTTTGCTGGTGTTCATGAACCGCATGGGTCTGCTTTGAGATGCTTGATCGTAAGGATGATCTTCAACAATAAAAAGTAAGCACTTGATCTCATAGCTGGGCCATTAATATGCCAAGAATGTCAAGATATTCGACTCGTAGTCGCTTGAGGTTTCGCCTGTTTTCTGAGTTCAAGAAGACGGCCGATTCGGGTTTCATCGACTGCTTCGCCCGTAGGAGTCAAGATTGATTCGACAATATGATAATGATACATCCATCGGGTCTTTCTTTCAAGAGGCTCGAATGTCCCGTGGCAAATCGTCTCAGGTACGCGAGGTAGAGGAAGAGGAAGGACCTTTGGCTTGGTTCAAGTTTTGACTTTGATTTTGATTTTCCAAGATGGTCGAGAGTCGATCAAGGTACGAGAACCCAAAGAACTGATTATAAACAAAGTGGTGGTGTGTAGAAAAGTGCATAGGTTTCAAAGAACGAAGGAGATACGGTTGTTGGCTATGGTTGAGTAAAAAGAGAAGGTCGAGACTTTTCAGTATCAATTCTTGACAATTAGGCTTTGAGTTTTCTGATATCAGCTTTATTTTTATTCAACTAATGACCCCAAAAGTGGTTGTTGAACATTCGTCGAGATCGGTCGAAGTTCGGAGATCCGATCTTGGAGATGTATATACATCTGATCAAGACGACTGCTGATTGAATCAACTTTAGTCTCAGTCTGAGAGACTTGACTGGCAACACCATCAATTTTCTTACCGAGTTAATGAAGAGTTTGATTATGAGCACTGGTGTTTTTGGTTTGCCAGTTTAAAACAGCTTCATACTATTTTGGCTCTTCAGGTTGCCCAGAGGCTATAACTGGAGATTGGACAAAGGGTTTGGAGGTAACTCAGGTTTGTGTGTGTGTCTGTTTTTCAAGTGGAGGAAAAGATTCCTCATAGGAGTGGCTTGAAAACATAAGGCAAGATCTGATTGGACATGAGGTTTGGGATCCGTGGAGGTCATGCGAGGAAAAGATTTGCAAGATGACGGATAAGAAGATTTTTTCTTCTTCTTTTCTTTCTCCGAGATAACTTCCACCTCGTCAATATCCGCATTATCCAAGCAAGGATAATCCGGATTGCATATACGGGCTTCGTGAACATCCCATATGAAATGACCATTGATTTTATCTGATATACCGGATACCTTCGAGGAAAAACCATGAATAGGAAGTTTTTCTTGACTTTGAACTGATCATAGCAAGATAGAAAAGTGGACCGTCTCAAAGCTTGTGTCGTGAGTTTGAAAAGACAGCTTGACTTGACCATTTGGTCGTCGCCAAATGTGGCTTCGTGGTTCAGACGTTCGTGAAAGTGCTCATAATCGTTAACCATTCAAGAGGCATGAGTTTGAGCAATTTTGTTTCGGATTTGTTTAGTGGATTTGAATGATAGTTGAAATTGTGTCTATGTCGCCTAATATCATCAAGGCATCGTAAGTAGGTATGGGGAAGATCTAGTGCATGATTTTGTAATCGATACACTATTTGGTGATGGAGAGTTGCAATCTTGATGTGGGCGTTTGCTCGCCCTTGAGTCGATCTGGACCTTAAGAGTTGTTAAGGTTGTGGTCTTCAAGGAGAGGTTGAAATTTGGGTAAAAGGTTAATAAGACACTGCCAGCATGGAGGGTTGTTAGAACGGTTCCTACAACAGCGTGTTGGTACTGTTTGAACCTAGTGTCTAGGAGAGAAATTCTAAATGTAAGCCTTTTTCCGCCATAAGAGTGAGATTAGTTTACACCTCCAAGACGGATTCTCGCTTCCAAGCTATTTAGATCTCGAGGGTATTTCCATAGTGACATATTGTTCACTCTGAGAGGCTTGTAAAGCACACTGATCTAGTCTTGATGACTGGATGTATTCTTTTGGGATTGGTCTTTTAGTGGAAATCAGAGTTCGGATACTTCTAGTGAAAGAAGTTTTCTGTCTGTAGAGATTGTAAGGACTCATGATGGGAAACTGGGACTCATTGATTTGAGCAGATTCTGGAATATAGGAATATTCAACAAGATTCTCAATTTTGGAGGCTATGTGCTTAGAACATGATTTGGGAAGAGATAGAGTAGAAGAAAGAGAGATATGGGATGAAGATGATGAGATGAAGTTGATGTTGTATTTGTTTCCATGGTTGAGGAGGTCTTCTTCTAGGAGATCAAATAAGATTATTCAAATTACTAATGATACAATCAAATAAGGAAAGTCACAATAATGGCATGAATGCCTTACATTAATTCTGAAAAACAAGCGTTATTAATAAAAATAGAAACTAGGCAATTAAAAGATAAATAACTGATTTATCTCGCTATTTGCCTCCTTAAAACCAAGAAAGTAACCGAAAAGGAGAGTATCTTATTTTTAAGCCATAATGTGCAAGCCAACTTGCTGATTTTATGGAAGTAAATATTCAGAAACTTCAAGAGCTTAAATCACATGTTTAGTGGTTTGAATATCATGTGCAATTCCTTTAATGGGCCTTCACGAATTTGATTGAGCCTAAGTAGCTTGAATCATCCCATTAAGCGCTTCTTTGAATTTTGTTACATAAGCTCTTATGAAGGGTCCGATGGGAACTTGAATAGAATCTGAATATACCTCATTGTGCTTGTGCCAGCGTTGTCTCAATCTCATCATTCTCTTCCTATTGGAGAAAACTTGTCCTCAAATCATCTTTTGCATCAAAAGAACTTAAATCATAAACATTAAAAGTAGCACTTGCATTGTACTCATCGAGCAAATCTAACTTGTATTCATTTTCATTGATCTGTTCCGAGACTTGGAAAGGGTGATCCCCTTGAGGTAACAACTTAAATTTCCTTTGTTTCATAAATAGTTCCTTGCACATGTGCAGCACACTCAATCGCCGGGCTCAAAGATTAGCTTGTATCACCCTTTGTTTCCTAGTTTAGCATATTGCTCGATTTTCTGCTCGATGCTGAACTTTGCCATTTCATGTATCTGCTAATAATTTCAGTCTTTCCATCTGTTAACACGCTTGGAAATAGGTAATGGAGTTAAATCCAATGGAGTTAAAGGATTAAAACCCAAAACAATTTCAAACAGTGAATACTTAGTAGCAGAATGAAAAGAATGATTATAAGCAAACTCAAAATGTGGCAAACAATCCTCCTAAATTTTGATGCTCTTTTTAATGATAGCCCAAATGTAGTAGATAATGTTCTATTCAGAACTTTTGTTTGACCAACAGCTTGAGTCAAGTAGTTGAAAATAAATACTTAGTCCCTAACTTAGCCCACAAAGTCTTCTAGAAGTAATTCAAGAACTTAGCATCCCTACCAGACAATTGTCTTAGTATACCAACAAATCAGCAATATTGGAAGCATCATCTATCTTGTGGCATGAAATTAAATGTGCCATCTTAG
This sequence comes from Citrus cavaleriei, assembly GCA_030448925.1. Lineage (NCBI taxonomy): Eukaryota > Viridiplantae > Streptophyta > Magnoliopsida > Sapindales > Rutaceae > Citrus > Citrus cavaleriei. The sequence continues at coordinate 168,839 of JAUJEN010000110.1, forward strand.
AAAATCTATCCATAACCACCAGCATTGAGTCTTTCCCTCGTTTAGTCCTAGGTAAACCTAACATAAAATTCATCAAAACATTAGTCTAAGGCGCATTAGGTATTTGCAACGGGGTGTATAAACCATAGGGTTGCACTTTCGATTAGGGTTGGCGAAATCCAGATCTGGATGCACGTACAATCTGCACCAGATCTGGGCGGATATTCCGAATATCCGAATCAGCAAAACTTAAAATTAAATAATTAAAAATATAATTTAAAAATTCAACATTTAATTAATAATATCAAATAAAATTCAATTATAATCCAACAATTAACAATTTAACATAAAATAACATATAACATCAACATAAATCCACAAATAAAAATATCACAACATAAATCAAACATAAAAAAAAATACTAAATTCTAAGTGCATAAAAAATTCTAAGTGCATAACTAATTAAAATCCACAAATAAAAAATATAACTAAATTCAAGTACACAACCATTAAAATGCCCAAATAAAAATATCACAACATAAATCAAATATAAAAAATAATTAAATTCAAGTGCATAAACATTAAAATTCAGAATTAAAAATAATAACTAAATTAAAGTACACCACCATTAACCTCCTAAAATAAAAACACTACAAATCCATGAAGATTCCAAGCTTCCAATCCAAAACATCATGCCACGATATATCGCCAATCATCGATCCTCCACTCCTTCAAAGATTCATAATTTGTTCTACAAATTGTTTAATGCTCACCACCTAACAATGAAAGCATAAAAAATAATTATTAAGTGCTATGCTAGTACAAAAATATAAAAATATAATAATATATGAATAAATAAAATAAGTGATTTTACCTTTGATTTCAGTCCAATACCAATTCTGAGCACACATCAATGCCTCCACAGTGTTTTCATGAAGTCTATTACGATGAGTACTCAAATGCCTAACTCCGGTGCTAAAAACGGACTCAAAAGCAACCGTAGACACGTGAATGGCCAAGAAATCTCTGGCAACCTCAGCAAGTATCAGATAGTTGCCCTTATTATTCTTCCACCAAGACAAAATATCAAAATTGCTAGTAGTAGGCAAAACTCCCTCATCTAAGTAAGTCTTCAACTCAGACTTAGCTTGCCTATAGTTGACTTCTTTAGAAACAAATGAGTCTCATTCACCGGCCATACTTGAATCCTTAAAAATAGGAGCTTGTGGCATACCTCGAGAAGAACTGCCCATCTCAAAATGTCCTCCATCTCCACTTGTTGCATGCTTTAATTCACACTCTTTCACCACTTCACTGAGAAGGTTAAAAACCTTTTCAGCTTGATAGGTTGTGACATCTCCATAAATCTTAGGAAACAAGAAGTGAATCATCATCTTCTTAAACCTAGGATCCAAGATACTCCTTATAGCCAACACTCCATGAATAACATACCAATACTTCTCAGACTTAGCAATCATATTTTCAACCATTTGCGTAATCCCCATATTGACTCTTCCATGAATTCATTGACAATCTAATCTCACAATTTTAGGAATATGTAAGTTGGAAGTGGATATCGAGATCCGTAAACAATTTCGTTAACATACAAAACAAATCCAAATGGTCACATAAAACTTTTGCCAAATCCCACTCTAACTCATTAGGCAAACATTTATACTATTTGTCCAGCTTACAATCAGTAAGCAGTAGTGATCATTAAGTAAGTTGAATTCCATTGAGTTTTACAATCAAGAACCAAACATTTGACTCTTAATACCTATTTGGCGCATTGTAGCCTCACAATGTTCAACTCTTCTAGGTGTAGCAGTCCAATAACCGACACTATCTCTTATATTTTCAACACCTTTCTCCATTACAGACATCCCATCCCTCACAATCAAATTCAAGATATGAGCACAACAACATATATAAAAAATTCTCCAGCCTAAAATCAATAAACTAGGTGAAAATTTATCCAACAACATATTAATCATCGCATCATTGGCAACACAATTATCCACAGTCACAGTTGACACTTTCCTATCAATATTCCAATCCATCAAACAATCATAGAGAACATTACATATTACTTCATCACTATGTGGAAAATCATTAAAATCATTAAAATAAGCATAATATAAATAAGTATAATAAGAATAATGAGCATAATATATAAATATAAAAATTAGCATAATATAAATAAGTATAATAAGCATAATATAAATAAGCATAATCATTAAAATCATTAAAATAAGCATAATATAAATATTAAGTGAAACCTCATAATGCGACTCCGTAACACCCACATAACCCTTTGTTTTGGTTGCTAGCCGTCCACATGTTGCTAGTAATAGCAATCCTGCTCTCACAAGTATCCAACAAATTCATTGTCTTGGACCTCTCAACATCATAAAGCTTTAAAATTTCATTCTTGATGGTGTTTCTACTTATTGTATCAAGTGATGGTTGAACCAACTTCATCAAATCACGAAACCCTTGATACTCAACAAATGAAAGTGGAAGCTCGTGCAAAATGATCATCCTTGCAATAGCAATCCTCACCATCGCCATATCACATTTTACTTCGAAATAACTCTCAACGGTAATGGATCCATCATTTTTCTTGGCAAGAAGCATTTGGCCAACATCCTTGAAATTCTTTCTTAAACAACTAGTAAAATGATTTTTTTAAGTGTGTAGTTCCACTAGAATAATGTCTGGTCAATACTTTACTACAATAGTTACAAACTGCCCGATAATTCCCATCCGTGTCTTTGTACCTCTTGAAATGATTCCATACATCAGAAGTTAGCCTACCACCGTTAGATTGAGCCGATGTAGACCCTTTCGCTACACCTCATTGTCATTACCTCTTTTTTGTTTAGCACCATGTGTATGGCCACAGCCACGACTACCACGGCCACGACCACTACCACTTTCTACATCCAGTTCAACTTCAACAACATTATCATTTTGAAGTTCACGAACATCCTCCAATCTAACATCGACATTATTAACACTATTTGGAGAGAATGAAAAATTATTTCCTTGTTCCTCTTCCACCATGTTCAATTAATCCCAAAAACTAATTAAAGTAACTCATAAAGTGAGTTACCATATGTGAAAAAAAAATGAGATTAAGCATTTAATTAAATAATTAAACAAATCAGCAAACACAATTAATCAAAATTAAATTAAATTCAATAAAAAAGAAATTAAATTAAGCCAGTAGCATTTTAAAGTTTAAATAGATTTCCAGTAGATTACACTCATTAAATACAATAACCACAATACCAACTTATTAAATTAAGCCACTAAGCCAACAACATTTTCAAGTTTAAACAAATTTACAATTAAATGATCAACCACAGTACCAAATTATTAACAAAAAAGAAACCATGTATTTAATAGAAAAAATAGAAAAGTAATTGAAATAAGGGAGCAAAATCATTGTTGGCAAATTAATTTCTTGGACGGTGAGGCTTGGACGACAGCATCACAACGAGCCTTCAACAAGCACCGTGAGGCTTTGACGGCGAGGCTTCAACGACAGATCAGGCGAGGCGAGCTTCGACGGATCAGGTGAGCTTCAACGATAGATCGGGTGAGGCTTCTGCGAGCCAAAGGAAGACAAAGTTACATCGTCAAAAGCGACTGAAGGTGAGTGGGAAAGTTGAATGAAGACTGGAAGAGAGGCAGCAAGGGACACCGACACTTAGACTTTTTTTTATTCAAGTTAATATATATTTTAATTTAAAAGAAAAAAACTAGATCCGGATATCCAATTTTTTGGATGCAAGTGCATTAGGATCCGTGATTCAATTCATGCGGTTTGAGTTTCAAATCCATATCCGCATTTTTAAATCTTTGGATGCAGTGACTAAATTTTACTGCCATCCCTACTTTCGATTGGCTTGCATTCAAGTGGCACATTTATCATAAAGTCTCTTATCATCTCATTTCATATATGACCAATATAAATATTCCTACAAAATTGCTAAATTCTTTAGAACTCTAAAATATCCCATCAATCTTCCTCGATGGGATTCTCTCACCAATTTATCTCTCAAAGAACAATTAGGCATATACAATTTATCTTGATTGTAACGAATAATATATGGAAATGTTTCTATGAATTCAACCTAATGGGCATGCCTCTTGTTCAGCTTTTGTTGCCCTTTAAGGCATTTTAAAGACTACAGTGTTAATAATGAGAAACCCTTCTAGATCTAGCTAGATTGATAAGGACCCAAGAAGGCCAATATGATCAGAATTCGGATAAAAGATCCAAACCCTTGAGAAGCTAAGTCTCAAGAACCCGAATTTCTAAATAAGACACCACAAAAGTTAGCAACTCCTTCGATAAGTCAAAAGTTATTTCAAGAACAAGTTGAGAAAATCCTTTCCAATGATATCAGACTCAAGATTGTTAAAAATTCCTCTCAAAGAACATAAAAGAGTGTTTATATAAGGTGACTAACCCTAATTTAACTTAAAAATATGAAGAAAAAAAACCCCTAAAATTAAAACCCAGATCAGCATTATCGTGACCCTCAGAGCAACTGATATTAAATGGACCGTAACTTGAGCAAATGATGTCGGATTTGGGCCCACAATATATTGTTTTGAAGCTCTCAACGTAAAGAATGCGGCTACAGCTTTAGAATTATTTTTCCAGCCCTTTTTCTACTTCAAGCCCATCTTTAATATTGGTCTCTTACAAATTGAATTTTAATTAAATTCATCTAAAGTAGCTTGAACAAATCTTACATTGCTTCCTTGATCTTCTTAGCTCGTGCTCTCGTAATTGGTCATTCTGAACAAACAACAAATCTTTAATGCTCGAGCACTCGATCACATCATTCCCCTCTCCTCAAAAAGGATTCATCCTCGAATCTAAACCGCATCAAAGAGAGAAAGGTTAGAAACATTAAATGTAGCGCATACGATACACTCACCTAGAATATCCACTTTATAAGTGTTGTCATTGATATGCTCAAGAATTTGAATGGACCATCACCGAGGGTGCAACTTAGATTTCCTCTCGGCTGGAGACCTTTCCTTCCGCATGTGAACCCAAACTCAATCACTGGCTTAAAAAACAAACATTTCCTACCTTTATTAACTTGAGCAGTGTATTGCTCATTCTTCTTCTCAATGTGAAGCCATGCTTTCTAATGAATAGACTTTAGCAACTCTGCTTTCTTTTGACCATCCGAGCTAGCTCTCGCATCATTGGGCAAAGGAATCAAATCCATTGGAGTCAATGGATTAAAACCATAAACAATCTCAAATAAAGAATAAGAAGAAGAAGAATGAATGCTTCTATTGTATACAAACTCTATAAAATGGTAAATAGTGTTCTCAGGACTTTCAAATTCTTATTAATGATAGTGTGCAAAAGTTGAGATAAAGTTCTATTGACCACTTCAGTTTGGCCATCAATATTAGAAAATGAAAGTTTAGTACCAAATTTACCCCATAATACTGTTGGGTGATTTCTATTACTATGGGTGTCAATGTACAAGTGTACACAACAAGTAATATGCTAATGAGTATTCAGATCGTCTCCACAGGGATTGATGTTATCATATTTGCTACAGCAACCTCAACCGTGCAGTTTTGTTCTAAATGAAAAAAAAAACAACTAATAAAACTAATGAACTTAAATTGAAATAAAAATGCAATAAAGAAACTTCTCATGTCACACACAAGGATGTAACCAATGGAAATAGAGTAGTTGAGTGAATAAACTCACTTAATGGCATTGACTATTTTTCAATTACACTGCATACAACATCTACTACAAAGATCAAGTAATCCTCGCATCCTCACCGGTTGGATATCTTATATCTAATGCAGCCTAACAGTGACCAATTATTATGCCAACATTAAATATATCATTAAACGTTCAAGGTTTACCCTAAAAGCTGAATCTCTATGTCTAGTTCTTCACTAATTTTAGATCAAGTATTGCCCTATTCAAATTGAGATTAACTCAACTTGGGAAGCCTAATATAAAACCAAGTATTGTCTTAATTAGATCCACTAAGTCAGACCTTTTTTAGGCTCTTTCTTAGCAAGCATCCACTAAATGGGCGGTTAGCCGAAATAGGAAATTGAAACAAATACAATTAATAAAAAATACTGCAGCAAATACAGAGCAACACACATATGTCAGTCAAACATCCATCAAAGTTGTTTATCACTCAACCACAATCAAATTTAGTTCACAATTTATGATAAAACAGTAAATAAAATTGTTTCAACCATCTAATACATCCCCATAAATGAATAAAAAACAAGAAAACAAGATAAAGAGTTGAAGTCCGCTTAATCTTGTGATCTCTTCTTCTTGTTCACTGTGATTACTCTGTTACAGCCCTCAAATCCCTCTTATTTTCTATTTTTCTTTTGTTTTCTCTGTGATTTTGCTTTCTTTTCCTTTACAGGCGTGCTCCTTTTATAACTCAGAATTAGGGCAACTGAAAGTGTGTGGCGCATATCCTACATTTTTGGAAACTTTAGATAAGTATCTTTTAGTTGTTGCGCGCAAAATCTAGTTTGTCATTGCTCTAGGATTACAAGAATTACAAAGATTGCAGCTCAAGACTTGGTTCAATTCCTCTGTAGTCTACTTCTTTCATTGTCTCTACAAGTCTGTTGCAGTGGCATTCCTTCCCTAAAACTTAAGGTTTCGGTCACCTACAATTATGCATATAATCTAAGAACAAATTATTCTAAAACAACTCAATTTATTAAAAATAAACTAAAATGGATGCTCATGTAAATTGTAACTAAAATGCAATAAAAGCACATAATTTACTCTCTAAATATTACTGATTTAAGTCTAAAAGTGTCATGATAACTCTCATTTCATAGAGTTATCAAATACCTTCCAAGAGTGACTAAGGAACTTAGCGTCTCTATCTAAAACAATACTCATAGGAACACTATGGAGTCACACTACCTCCTTAAAGAACAAATCAGCTATATTAGTGGCATCATCTGACTTATGATATGGAATGAAATGTGTCATCCTACTAAATCTATCTACGACAACAAAATAAAATCTCTTCCCTTTCGAGTCATAGGTAGCCATAAAATGAAATCCATAGAAATATCTACCCAAGGCTCACTAGGAGCTGGTAAAAGTGTATACAAACCATTTAGTAAAACCTTAGACTTGGCCTTTCTACATGCAATGCATCTATTACATATGCGAAAGGCATCCCTTTTTATCTAAGGCCAATAAAAATGCTCATGCAATGTCTCGAAGGTTTTCTTAACCCTAAAATGACCCATCAAGCCATCACTATGTGCCTCTCTCACTAACAACTCACGCATAGAACTATTAGGCACACAAAGCTTGTTTTCTCTAAACAATAACCATCATGCTTATAAAATTTACCGAATGATCCTTTCTCACATGTAGCAAACAAATAAAAAAAATCAGAATCATTGGCATATAACTCCTTAACATATGCAAATCCAAGCATTTTGGCATCACACTCAATCTCAAAAGTGCGTTAAAATTAGTAATGCTAGAACATGTGCAGAACATATCCTTTCTTTAAGATCAATGAATGCTTTATCCCGTTCAACATTCCAAGTAAATGCAACATTCTTTTTAACAACATTAGTAAGAGGAACGACAATAGTGCTAAAATCCTTAACAAATCGCTGATAAAAATTAGAAAAGCCATGAAAGCTCCTTACCCCAATGATGCTCTTAGGTGTGAGTTGTTGAGTACTAGAAAGTATATCCTTATAAAGGAGAAAATCATCATTTTACACTCGAAGTCCAGCTAACATTCCTACTTTTATGTATTTAAGTCCCTTGTGATTTAATTATGAGTGTTTTATTATAATTAAGTATTTTATGTATTTTAGGGAGCATCATGGTCATTTCACAATGAATAAGAAATCAGACAGCAAAACGGACAATAATTATGAACTCAAGACAGTCGAAAACTTTAGAAGTATAAAATGATATATGGCACTGTCCACATGTATGAATTTGTTCACATATACAGACCAATGATGTGGCAGCATTCGATTGGACGAATGATGTGGCATTGACTGCTTATGTGGCGTTGACTGATGAGTTGGCGTTGACCGATGATGTGTCACGATCCTATTGGACTAAAATAATTATGTGGAGTTGACCGAAAAAAATGCGTACGATACATGCATTACACCGAATGACAGCCCTGATGATGTGTTCTATCCAATCAGAACTTGCCACGTGGTGCAATCCTGAGCGTCTAAACTATTTTAATCTGATGGCCATTATTTACTCATTGTATCCCCCTAATTTGACACCCCTGAATTCATTTTTTAGCTCCATTTTCTGTAATTCCTTCTCCATCTTATATTTTCTTTGTATTTTAATAAATTTCTATTTTACCCCTAGTTCAATTATAAGTAGCTAATTTTCTTTCAAGCTTGGGTTGAAGGTGAAGTCTAACCATGTTCCATAGGCTTTATTTGGTAAATTTACTTTCTCTTCCCCTCTTACTTTTGTGGATGTTTTGACTTTTCATCGATAGATAGTAATAATCTTGTCTAAATACCGCACTCGTATAACTGGCTCCCTAGTGCAAGATTATTACTATTTGGCACGATAAGCCCTTAGCACTATATTCATTACAGTGTGGTTCATGAGGAGTGGAAACCCCCCTCATGATTTAATTGGCACTAATAATGAATATTAAGCCCATGGTGCATGTTGATGCAGATCCAGATACCCAAGCGCTTCATTTCAATAGATTTTACTTTAATTTATTCCCGCTATTCTAATTTAAATTTTAGGATAAGCCAAATCACTTTCACAACAAACCCAACCACCCACTTAGAAAATTAACTCTACATGCAATTAAAATTCACTTCCTCGTGGAATCGACACCCATCACCATTGATATGTTCTACAATAGATTCATGCATTTGCGAGTTCAATAAAATTTGCACATGTTTTTGGCGCCGTTGCCAGGAAGGTAAGTTATTTTAATTCGTAGAATTAATTTTTTTTATAAAATATTGTTATTTTTAGTTGTTTTCTTGTAATGTTTTTCACAAAAAAATAAAAGAAGAAGAAAGTGAATCTACATTTTGAGGTAAGTGTTTCTTTTCTTTTTCTCATATTTAAATTTATGTAATTTAATTTTCAAGTTATTTTTCTTTGTAATTTTTTATTTTTCTTGTTAATTTATTAAGTTATTTTAATTTTAGTTAATTTATTTCACATATTTTTTTATAGCACTTGAGTGTGTTTTCATAGTAAGGTTGTAACAGCGTGATAAGGTTAGTATCAGTAATTTCACCTTCTTCTTTATTTTTATTAGTTTTGTTCTCTGTTTTTTTTGTTTGCATGCATGGTCGAAGGTCGCAATTTCCTAATCTTGAGCCTATAGACTTTGAACTGGAAAAAACACTTCGCACACACAAACACATTGCAATTAAAGATAAAATTTAAATGGATTTACAACAACAACAACAACCACCACAGTAGAGGCCATTTAAGGACTACTTCAGTCCCTTAGCTAATTTGAGCACATCATGCATAAGATATCCAAATGTAGTTGCTAGGAGTTTTGAGCTAAAACCTAGTGTGCTAAATTGTCTCCCAACATTCTATAGCCTAGAAAATGAAGACCCATATAATCATCTGAATGATTTTCATACTGTTTGTCAAACTTTAAATATAAGAATTTTTCAGATGATGACATTAAACTTAGATTATTCCCATTTTCTTTAAAGGATAGAGCTCATTCATGGTTCAATACTTTGCCTGCTAATAGCATTACATCGTGGGAACAAATGGTAACAAAATTTTTGAATAAATATTTTCCAGTGCATAAAACCAATGTTATTCGCAGGAAAATTTCAGAGTTTACTCAGAGAGAAGACAAGCAGTTTTTCGAAGCATGGGAGCGATTCAATGGCTACTCTTGAAGTGTCCACATCATGGGTACGAGAAATGGCACCAATGCTAATACTTTTTGGAGGGATTTTTGCCGCATGTGCAAGAATGACTAATGGCAACAAGTGGAGGAGAACTAATGTCAAAAAGTGCATCCGAGATTTGGAATTTCTTCCAGCGACAAGCAGATAATTTCCAACAACGGAGTTAATCACTCAGGAATATCAAAAAAATTAAGGGAGTGAATGAGGTTCACATTGGTGAATAAAGTTCAGAAATTAAAGAAGTCAAAGAGATAATTGAAGGTCTTTCTCGACAAATAGCATCGTTAACAGCTGCTAAATCAACAGAGCCAGATGACCATGACTCATACCCAGATCAAGCTAATGCCATAGGTGTAATGAGAAAGCCATCGAACTACAACCCTTACTCCAACACATATAATCCTGGATGGAGAGACCATCCCAATTTTTCATGGTCTCAAGGATTCCAACAGAATGGACCAGCAGCTCCAACTCCACCAATGCAACCAATTCCTCAAGTTCCTTAAGCCTCTCAGCCACCATTTAAACCATACAATCAGAACCCGAACTACTCTCAATCCAGATTGTGGGAGGATGTATTCCAGAATTTCAAGAATCTTACTCACTCCATGATCGAGCAACAAAACCGCACCATTGATGAAATATGAAATGAGATGAGGGCATACTTCAACTCACAAACCCAATCAGTTTCAAACCTCGAAAAGATGGTGGAACAGCTTGCCTTTTCAGTTTAAACCTTAGCGATGACTGTGGAGAAAGGAAAATTCCCAAGTCAACCAGTGCCTAATCCTAAAGGAGTGCATGAAGCAAGTACTAGTTCACCTCAGCAGCATGGAGAGGTCAAAGCTGTCATGACCTTACAAAAAGGAAAAGAAGTCGACCACAAAATGGAGATGCCGGTGACAAAAAAAAACTCCAAATTGTACCTTTAAATACTGAGGATTCATCATCATAGGAGAAAGAAGAAACTAACCCACAAGAATACGTTCCTAAAGCTCCATTTCCTCAGAGGTTAGCTAAAGGAAAGAATGGAAAATCCACAGGTGAGATTTTTGAAATCATTAAACAGGTAAGTGTTAACATCCATTTGCTTGACGCTATAAAACAAGTGGCATCTTATGCCAAGTTTCTTAAAGACTTTTGTACTAAAAAGAGAAACATTCACGTTCAAAAGAAGGCTTTTTTAACAGAAAACGTTAGCTCTACACTCCAACACAAAATTCCTCTAAAATGGAAAGATCCAGGCTCCCCCACTATCTTATGTAGTATAGGGAAACACACAATTGAGAATGCTTGGTCGATTTAGAGCTAGTGTAAATCATGTTTACTCAAGATTTGTGAAACTGGGAGAATTACACCCAACTCTAATGGTGTTACAGCCTGCCGATCGGTCCCTGAAAATACCTCGTGGTATTGTAGAGGATGTGCTTATCCAGGCAGACAAATTTTATTTTCCTATTGATTTCATTGTAATTGACACTCAACTAGTCCGGGATTCAAGGAAGCACATCCCCATTATCCTAGGTCAATTTTCTTGGCAACTGCCGATGTTCATATTCAATGCAGGACTGGAAATATGCAGTTGACTATGGAGCGAAATATCTTCAACATAGCCAAACAACCTCACAATACAGATGATGAAATTGTTGATGTGGATTTAATAAAAGAATTAGTTGATAATACTTTTCTTTCAAACCTTAGTGACGACCCTTCACTTTGGTTTGAATTTTGATATTGACATATCAGTCGATGAACGCCAACGCCATTCAACACCATTCATGGACACTAATAAATATAAATCAAGAGTTGAACAACTAGCACCATTAAAGAAGAAACTCAGCCCATCATCATAATCACCACCAAAACTCGAGCTCAAACCATTACTCAACACTTTGGAATATGCGTTGTTGGGAGAAGAAAGCACTCTGCTAGTAATCATTTCATCATCCCTAAATGATGAACAAAAAGGTAAGTTGTTGGAAGTTATAAAAGAGCATAAACGAGCATTAGGATGGACCATAGCCGACATAGGTATAAACCCAGTAGACTGCATGCATTGCATTCACCTTGATGAAAATGCTAAACCTACTAGGGAAATGCAACGCCAACCCTGAAAAGTCCTTAAACCATTAGACACATCATTTACCCAATTTCGATAGTTCACGGGTCATTTGTGCAAGTTGTCCCTAAATGCTTAAAAGTCACGAGTTACCAATGATGATAATGAATCGATACCCACTAGAGTGACTATGCATTGATTATAGAAAGTTGAATTTCATATGTAAAGACCATTTTCCTTTACCATTTATTGATCAAATGCTTGATAGATTAAGAGGTCAAGAATTTTATTGTTTTCTCGATGGCTACCGTGATATAATCAAATTCCAATAGCACTAAAAGATCAAGAGAAAACCGCTTTCACTTGCTCCTTTGACAATTTTGCATATAGAGGATGTCATTTGGATTATGTAATGCACCACGAAATTTCAACGGTTCATGTTAAGCATTTTGTCTAATACGGTTGAACGATTTCTTGAAGTCTTTATGGATGATTTTTCTTTTTGGTGATTCATTCGATTACTAGTTCTGCAGAGATGTATTGAGAAGAATTTGGTCTTGAATCGGAAGAAGTGTCATTTTATGGTAAAATAAGGTACTGTTCTCGGTCACATCATTTCTAGCAAAGGTATTGAGGTTGATAAAGCCAAGGTGGATCTCATTTCAAATCTTCCTCCACCTAAAATAGATAGAGAAGTAAGATCTTTCCATGGGCATACTGGTTTCATTAAAGATTTTAGCAAAGTTTCTAGACCCTTATACAATCTACTTGCTAAGGATGTATCTTTTGTCTTTGATGATTCATGTCTTGTGGCTTTTGAAAAATTAAAGCAGTTGTTGACATCATCACCCATCGTTCAGCCCCCAAACTAGAACTTACCATTTGAGCTCATGTGTGATGCATTTGATTATGCAGTAGGAGCAGTATTAGGACAAAGAGTTGATCAGATTCCCCACGTCATTTACTATGCTAGTATGACATTTAATGATGCATAGTTGAACCATTCAACCATTGATAAAGAAATGCTAACAGTAGTGTTTGCATTAGAGAAATTTCGATCTTATCTCATTAGTTGTAAAATAATTATGTTCACAGATTATGCTGCTCAACATAAAAGGCTTGACAAGCCCAACATAAAAGGCTCACAAATAAAGATGCAAAAGCTAGACTAATTCACGTTACTTTTATGTGAATGTGACTTCGAATTGAAAGATAAGAAAGGCACAGAAAATGTTGTAGCTGACCATCTCTCTCGTCTCAATTTTGACACAATTACAGAACCATTAACATTGAATGAATCATTTACAGATGACCAATTGATGAGTGTGGAAGTATTACCATGGTATGCTGATATTGTTTATTATCTTGTTACAGGTCAACTTCTAGAGCATTGGACCAAGTAAGACAATGCCAAATTTTTTATAGAAATAAAGAATTTCTTTTGGGATGACCCTTATCTGTTCAAGTATTGTGCAGATCAAATTGTCAGACGATGTGTCCTAGAAAATGAATTTCAAAATATCCTTTCATTCTGCCATGAAAAAACCAATGTGGTTTCTATTGGCCAACTATATTTCGAGATGCTTGCACTTTTTGCTCTTTATATGATCTGTGTCAATGAATGGGGAGCATTACATGACAGAATATGATGCCACTAAATCCAATTTTAGTGGTTGAGATTTTTTATGTATAGGGTATTGACTTGATGGGATCATTTCCCCTTTCTTTTGGTCATCAATACATATTGGTTGCTGTTAACTACGTATCGAAATGGGTGGAAGTAATTCCATGTAGAACCAATGATCACAAGGTGGTGATAGGATTTTTGAAAAGCAACATTATTTCACGCTTTGGATTCCCTTAAGCAATAATCAGTGATGGTGGTGCCCACTTTTGTAACAAATCATTCAAAGCTATTTTGACAAAGTATTCCATCACTCACAAAGTGGCGACCCCATATCATCCGCGAACCAGTGGCCAAGTCAAGATCTCCAATCGAGAAATAAAGCACATATTCGAAAAGACGGTGAGGCTAGACATAAAAGACTGGTCATTGAGACTCGATGATGCATTATGGGCATATAGAACGACAATCAAGACCCCGATTAGGATGTCACCCTATAGGCTAGTGTATGGAAAAGCTTGCCACCTACCTTTGGAACGCGAGCATCATGCGTACTGGGCCATCAAGAAATTCAACTTTGACATGCAGCAAGCTAGCTCAAAAAGAAGATTACAGTTGGCAGAACTTGAAGAAATTCGCAATGATGCATACGAAAATGCCATTATTTACAAGCAGTGAATGAAAGTCTTTCATGACAAGCAAATTTTGAGAAAATCTTTCACCCCAGGTCAGAAAGTGTTTTTATTCAATTCTCACTTGCACCTATTCCTAGGTAAGTTACGCTCTCGATGGTCTGGCCCCTTTATTGTTCACACTGTTTTTTCATATGGAGCAATTGAAATTAAGGATCCAAAGAATGGTGTCACTTTTAAAGTTAATGGTAAAATATTAAAGTCATATATAGAGTACCAACCACATGGAGAGGACACCGAAATAAATTTGAGTGACCTACCAAATTTGAATTAAGATTTTTCTTTCTTTTCAGTGATTTGATTTTTTTTCCTTTTCTTTCTTTTTACTATTCTTTTGCTGATTGAAATCATTTTTGCATAAGTGTGTTTGTTTAACCATTAAGTGTTGATTTTGTAAAACACATCATATTTGGGATCTACAACCACCAGAGTTAGTACCCCATGTTGAGGCTTTAGAAAGACAACTCAGAGAAATTGAGGGAGGTATCTACGACATCCAGTTGGAGCTTAAGGTAAACGCAATAAGAAGACGATTGTGAAATTAATTTTCTTTGTGTGCTTTAGTTTGTTACCCCTATTGAAAACGACACAATCAAGTCGGTTACTCTAGTTTCTCATAATAACTGATATTTTGAGGCAAAGGTATGGACATAAACGAGATTTTAGCAAAGCTTCACAATCGATTCCCTCCACTTCCTCAGAATGTCCTCTTTACAATATATAAAGATCGGTCCGAACGCATGCAACTGCCTATGAGGAATAACATACCAGAATGGCTGTGAATAGTTTGAACATAGACTTGACTCGGATTCCAGTGGGAATGATTTGGAGGTGTTTGATTTGGTGGAGGATGTCAAATCCTAACAAGATATCTTTATTAGGAAGAGTTGAACCAATAACCTTGGTCCAAATGACACAATTTGGGAAGATTTGAATGCCAATGGGTTTCTTGGTAATCAAAGAGGTGGATTTCTTTGAACACACTATGGTAGTGCTTCTGTGTGTCAGAAAAATGTCCACTAGCGTAATAAAGTGTTACGGTGAAGTGCATGATTTTGGCAAAGAAAGAGTGAAGAAAGAGTAATGGAGTCAAGGATCAAGATGAAGTAGGCGAATGAGAAATTCTCTCTCAAGTCTGAGATCAAAATCGTACGCCTTCAAGCACAACTGCTCACATCGCTTTTATTATTCACATTTCCAAAGATCCAGACACCAATCTCTTTTGGACTCAAGATCAGGTATATGAATGGTTCACTGCACCACATATAGCTGTGATTGAAAATGACATACAAGACGTCCTGAACAACTACCTTTGCCAATTAAACCACCAACCTCCGCCACTTAAAGATCTTTAGCATTGAGGGAGCAGCATTTCATGTTGAGATAGTCTCGTCTGGCAGCTTCAAAGACTGCAGAAGGGTCGCTAAGGAATTGATCATGAAGTACAGCAAGAGCACTTGAAACCTCTGGAAGATCAACAAACTGTAATTGGCGGTATTGGCCTAACGAATCAAACCAATCTCTTAGAGCACCCGTGAAATGAGTAGCAAATTCTCTAAGGACTGATTGAGTTGTGGCTCTTTGATCGTCTCATCGCCATTTTATGAGAGGAAGATCATCAAATGAACCATGGGCCATTTGACGATTTTTGGCTAGATGGATTGGTTTGGGTCGAGGAGGTTGGTTTGTGGCGTAAGATTCGTGCATATCTTCTTCAACTTCGTAGGAATATCAACATACGGGAGGTTTGGCCAGGGTAGGTTGATCGTTGAGCCATCGATTTTGGTAATATCAGAGTCAGTGGATGCTGAAAATTAACAAGATATCCTTATTAGGAAGAGTCGAACCAATAACCTTGTCCAAATGACACATTGGGAAGATTTGAATGCCAATGGGTTTCTTGTAATCAAAGAGGTGGTGAAGAGTTTGCCCGAACAACATCATTGGGTTCATCTTGTTCAGAGAAATAGTTCCAATCTTTCCCTAGACAACATCTCCCTTGGCAAAATCTTCCAGCTTGCCAAAACTTGTCTTGACAAACTTTGCGAGCAAAAACAGTTTTTCAAAGAACTGTTGAAAGACAAAGAACCTTACTTGCAAATCTGAGATTCCATCACCACTCCCAAACCCAACACCTATCGTCCAACCACTGGCTTGCATGATGTTTTCCTCTACCTCTTCCGATTACTCTTCCTCCTTTCCTCCTTTGGAGCCCCACACAGACTCTCAACGAAATGTTGTGTCCAAACCCTTTATCCCTTCACCTATTACCTCCACTGGCCACTTGGAGCCCCCTAAACCTTTTGAATCAGTCCTTAACTGGCAAACTCAAAATGCCAGGGCCCAAAATGATACCTTGTTGCATCTCAATTCAAAAGTTGAGAACATCAGTTTGCGAACTGAACAAATTGAGACAAAAGTTGACTCTATTGCTGCCCAGATGCAACAGATCCACCAAAATCTTCAATCCAGAATTGGTCAACTCGATTCAGAATTACGAGCCATGCTTGCCCACAGATACAATGGTCCAGAATTTGACCAAAAGGAACGGGAAATCAGGCGCTTAAAAGCCGAACTTGCTCATATTGAATCTGAAAAACAGAGACCTACCCTTTTTACCACATCTCCTCCTATCCCTTCCATCGGTCCAACTTATCATCCTTTTGCCTCTATGCTTTCTCCTATTAAACAGTATGACTCATACTCTTTTCAGAGACAATCCTTTGCCGCCACCACCTAAACCTAAACCTAAACCTAAACCCAAACCTAGACCGCAGCCTCGACCTGCCCTTCTCCATCCTTCCTCTCTGACCATCCCTGGCCAACCATCTCCTAGTTCTACACCGGCATCACCTCTAGCTCCATTACCCGTCCCTTCCCAATCCAAGGATAAAGAACCCATGAACCAATTTACTGCTCACACAGTCACCCATTCATCTACAGACGATCAAACTTCTGATTCAAATCTAGCTGTTTCAGATAGCCATACCGAAACCGACACAGAATTTTCAGCATCCACCAGTGACTCTGAAAAGTCATATGCTGATATTACCAAAATCCTGATGGCTCAACCTGATCAACCTACCCCAGGCCAAACCTCCCAACCATATGTTGATATTCCCTCTGAAGTTGAAGAAGATATGCCTGAATCTTCTGCCACAAACCAACCTCCTCCAACCTAGACCAATCCATCTAGCCAAAAATCGTCAAATGACCCATGGTTCACATTTGATGATATTCCCTCTCATAAATGGCGTGACCGACTCAATGAGATGTCTGCCTGGATTGACCTCCAGATCTTGAAAGCCACAACTCAATCCTTAGAGAATTTGCTACTTGTTTCACGGGTGCTCTAAGAGATCGGTTTGATTCAGCTAATACCGCCAATTACAGTTTGTTGATCTTCCGTAAGTTTCATTTCATGATCAATTCCTTCTACTTTCAACATCTCAACATGAAATCTTCCTCAATGCTAAGGATCTTGACTTCCATTATAAGCGAATGTCCTCATTGCTATAAACTTAATGGATTGAAATGAAACATTAAAGCATGTCTTTCCGCTTCCCTTCCGTAAGAACTCCAACCGACATCCGAGACAACTCACGATCCAATCTTTCCCAGACAACATCTCCCTTGGCAAAAATCTTCCACCCAAAACTTGTCTTGACAAACTTAAAAACAGTTTTTCAAAGAACTGTTGAAAGACAAAGAACCTTTCCAAAGTGCTTGCAAAAAGCCTTATTTGCAGATCAAATGCCACAAGAAAAAGGATTACGATGGCAGTTCAAAGAAAAAACGGCATTTTCGAAAATTCAAGCCTCCAGAATTTTCATCCAAACCTCAGATCCCGGAAGCCCTACCGTTCTTCAGAAGAAATCTTCCTCTTCCGAGAATTCAAACAATCAGCGGATGTTTTATCTGCAAGAAAAAAGGTCATTTTGCCAAAGAGTGTCCCAACCAAAGACAAAAATCCATCCTTAGTTTAAAGATCTTCAAGAACTACTCTCCTGCCAAAGATGAACTGGAATTCTATTTCTCTGAACAAGATGAACCCAATGATGAAACAGTGTTCGCACTACAGAATTCCTCTGACTCAGACAGTGACCAGTCTCAAGTGATTTTTCACCAACAGTTGCTCTCCCTTGACACTACAGTTCCTATCCCATCCATCAAACTCCAGATCTTGCCCTCAAAATTCCAAAGGCCCATTCCAGCAATTGGTCTTATAGATACCGGTACCCAACGCAGCATGTTAAACCCCCATCTTCTTCCATCAGAATATTGGACCCAGTTTGAAGAACATTTCAAAGCTGTCAATGGCAAACTCTTCACCACCTCTTTGATTACCAAGAAACCCATTGGCATTCAAATCTTCCCAAATTGTGTCATTTGGACCAAGGTTATTGGTTCAACTCTTCCTAATAAGGATATCTTGTTAGGATTTGACATCCTCCACCAAATCAAACACCTCCAAATCATTCCCACTGGAATCCGAGTCAAGTCCATGTTCAAACCATTCACAGCCATTCTGAAACTTTACAATTTGTCTGAAACTCCCCAGTCTTACCAAGATATTTCAACTAAACTTTTGAGTTTCTGTCCAGAGTCCCATTCTGAGTTCACCCATCCAAATCCCTTGTGGAAAAATAAGTCTTTCTTCATTAAGTTACCTTTCAAACTAAATGAAGACATTAACCCAACCAAAGCTACCCATCCAGGAATGAGTCCTTCTGACTTACTCCTAGCCCAACAAGAATGTTCACAATTGTTAGCCCAAGGTTTAATTGAGCCCACAAGTTCTCAATGGGCTTGCCAAGCCTTTTATGTTGAAAAGCATTCTGAAATTGTCCGAGGAAAGAAACGCCTAGTCATTGACTACCAGCCACTAAACATGTTTTTACAAGATGACAAATTCCCTTTACCTCGACGACAAAGCATGTTCACTTTTCTCAAGAATGCCCAGATCTTTTCAAAATTTGATCTCAAATCTGGTTTTTGGCAACTAGGCATTGAACCCTCCGAACGTTACAAAACCGCCTTTTGTATTCCCAATGCCCATTTCCAATGGACCGTCCTACCCTTTGGACTCAAAACTGCCCCATCTATTTTTCAAAAATCCATGGTTCAACTCTTCCAGCCTATCCTGCATCATGCATTAATTTACATTGATGATATCTTGCTTTTTTCAGGCTCACATGATGAACATCGCCAGCTGTTAACTCAATTCTATGATCTTATCCACAGTCATGGAATCATGTTATCCGCCAAGAAAAGCACCATTGCTACAGATAATATTGAATTCCTTGGTATGATCAAGATCAAGTAAACAAATCAAGTAACCTGTTGACAAAACATAAATGCCACATTGATTTCTTTACTGAACAATCCTTTGTACCACATCACTAAATAAATTGATATCTCAAATGTCCAATCAATTTAATTACATCTTGTTCCTTGACACTTACTGGTTTTCTCTAATAATCATTTTTAACATACTAATTATGTTGACACACTCTGGCCAGAGAATTCTATGATCAAGTGTCAAAAACCCATTAAGAGATGTGTTGTACAAATTCTATATTGTTAATCTAGAATCTCACTGCTCATAATTGCTTCCATGAAGATACCGGGTAATCTTGACTACAAATGTATGTCGCGCCCATTGATAACTCAAATAAAATGACAATAAAAAACATGAAACTATAATTAACTCAAGATTAAGATTGCCATAAAATCAATGCCAGTGAGATTTAATAAGTCTGACAGTTATATCAACGTTAATTAAATATCATATGTGATCCAGTTCAATGTAGTCAAACTACATTAGTAAATTCACACATGATTAAGACAAATCAATCAATGAATTTATTACAGTCTAAACATAAATAGAGCGCCCAACTCTATACTTGTATTTATGTCTTCTGTGAATCCATATGATGATCACATAAATATATATAATATGATTAAACGAACCTTATTCAAAATATCTATGCAATTAAAAATATCTCAAATATTTTATTAGTCAGAAAATAAATAAATTAATATGCTTTAAAGAGCACATAATCCCAACAATCTCCCACTAGCTCTTAAAGCATATCTGGCATATTGCACATGCTCTAGGGTTCTAAGTGTAAGTTATAAAGGTTTCCCACTAATGGCCATTGTAATAAGATCTGCCATATAGCATCTAATTCCATTTGAGATACTGTCATATAACCTTTCTACACTATTCCTTTATAAAATGATATTTCCTCTCAATTTGTTTTTGTTTCTTGTGGTTCCTTGTTTCCTTAGATTGAGCTACCACACCACTATTATCACAAAATAGTTTAAGGGGTGCAGTTATAATAGGTACCACCTCAATATCTTGTAGGAACTTGCGGAGCCATACAACTTCTTTTAAATACCACATATTCAGGTTGTAGGAAAATACTAGTGTACAACCCAAGAGGGGGGCTGAATTGGTACTTTAAAAAATTATCCTATCAAAGCCAGACAACAATCCAATCTAATGCCTTAATAAATTCAAAAGCTATAAGTTCAATAAACGTGCAATAACAAATGAGTAAGAGAGAAGACAAACAAACACAGGAAATTTTACGTGGTTCGGCAATCCCCGCCTACGTCCACGCCTCCAAACGATCCAAGCTTGATGATTTCACTATCCAAACCTTCCTAGGCTTCAAACGTTTACAATTGACTTCAAGGTGTCAATAAACTTTTACACCAAAGAGATTATCTCCCAATCTCTTCACTCAAGTGTCTCACACACTCAAACACTCACAATTAAGATGAAGAAATGAAAGTTACAATAAAAAAACTCTCTTGAAGAGTAGATGTACAAATTGAAGAACAACAATGATTCAATGAATAACTACTTGCGAATTGAGAGCTCAAGATATGTTGTATGCTTTTAGTTTTTGCTTGTTGAAGAGCTCTCAAAGGGTGAGGACTGCCCAGCACTTATAAGCTAGCACACAGCCAGGATCCCAACCGATGTGGGATGAGGTGCTTATCTTTCACACACTCATATTCCCCCCGGTGAACACCTGGGCTCTGATACCAGTTGAGAGTGTACGTGGCGTTGTTATACCAGAACTACAACAGTTAAAACTGTACTTTGGACCAGTAGTCCGCAAGCTCGGGTTTCCAGCCGATATACCTCTGTAATCAAAAACCTTTAAAACATTTTTCTCAGGTTATACAACCCAAAACAGACTTTCCTTTAGTCTAAAACAGGGTACCAAACCAGATAAGAAATGGTCAAAAGTTTTCTGATGCACAGGATCCTTACTAGAAGGCAAGTGCAGAGCATACTTCCTTAGGTTTTCAAAATGATGAAGGTGTTGGCTTAGGGGGAGAAATGCATCCCATGGGTCTTGGGAATCCTGGAACAGGAAATCAGTGTAGTCTGGTTTTTCTTCCTTGATGATGATACCTGTGGACTTGGGTTTGGATATGGCGGATGGAGTGGGGATCATGAGGAGGTCATGTTGTGGACCTAAGGAGGTGTGGGAGATATCTTTAAGTGGCGGAGGTTGGTGGTTTAATTGGCAGAGGTAATTGTGAAGGACATCTTGGATGTCATTTTCAATCACAGCTATATGTGGTGCAGTGAACCATTCATATACCTGATCTTGAGTCCAAAAGAGGTTGGTGTCTGGATGTTGGAAGTATGGCCTGTGAATGATAAAGACTGAGGTAAACATTTGTGCTTCCGAGGCAGGCATACGGTCAAGGTTGTATATTTCTGACAGTTGTTGCAATTTCTTTCTCCACCATGGTATGGGGGAGAACCATTCAAGTAATGTCCAGGTAAGAGAGGTGGCTTTGTCTGGGTCAAGGAGATGCTCCAAAGTAGGAGAAATGGGAAGGATTAGCTTGGTTGCATAAAGAACTGTTAGGCACCAGGTGTACCATAACACATCTTCAGTGGTTTCTCTGGACGGATCAAGGGTTAAACCTGTAAGGAACAGATTTTCTGGGTGGAAGGAGGAAAATGGAAAAGGTTCTGTAACAAGGTAGGCTTTCATGAAGAAGCGAAAGAGAGCTTTTCTTGCAAACTCTTGGATGGCGAAGACAGAAGAAAAGGTTTTATTAAAGGGAAAAGTTTTCTTGGTGAGAGCTTCTGGGGGTAGTGATGTAGCCATGGAGATAATTGGAAAATGATAGGAGGTGGAAAACAGGGTGAGAGGGTTTTCTGGTTTGGAAAGTCTGGAAAGCATATCAGGGATGAGGTTCTGGGATCCCTTTATATGCTTGACTGAAAAGTCATACTTGGAAAACCAATCTTTTAATCTGAGTAACATTTTTTCGGGAACAGTTTTACCTTTGAAATGGAAGATATTGGGGAAGGCTGAGCTGTCCATTCGGATGAGAAAATGGTGTCCAATCAAATGATACTCAAACTTTTTGATGCCATTCTTTACCGCTAAGATTTCTTTGAACACGCTATGGTAGTGCTTCTGTGTATCAGAAAAATGTCCACTAGCGTAGGCGATAAAGTGTTCCTTGTCATTGAGTTCTTCGAGGAGGATGGCACCCCATGATTCATCACTTGCGTCTGTCTGTAAGATGCGCTTGCCATCTGTAATCAACTTTAAAGGAGGCGGATTTTGCGCGATCTGCTTTAGGGTAGTAATGACAATTGTTCATTCTTTTTCAATAAAGTTGAAAGATGATGAGTGTAATGATCCACGTGTGGGATGAAATCACGGATGTAATTGATAATGCCGAGAAACTGTTGAATTTGCCTTTTGGAAAGTTGCTGATCTGGAAAGTGAAGCAATTCTTGGGCAATGTGCTTTCCTGGCTGGTAGTGTCCATCTTTTATGATCATACCAAGGAATTCAATATTATCTGTAGCAATGGTGCTTTTCTTGGCGGATAACATGATTCCATGACTTTGGATAAGATCATAGAATTGAGTTAACAGCTGGCGATGTTCATCATGTGAGCCTGAAAAAAGCAAAATATCATCAATGTAAATCAATGCATGATGCAAAATGGGTTGGAAGATTTGGACCATGGATTTTTGGAAAATGGATGGGGCAGTTTTGAGTCCAAAGGGTAGGACGGTCCATTGGAAATGAGCATTGGGAATACAAAAAGCGGTTTTGTAACGTTCGGAGGGTTCAATGCCTAGTTGCCAAAAACCTGATTTTAAATCAAATTTTGAAAAGATCCGGGCATTTTTGAGAAAGGTGAACATGCTTTGTCGGCGAGGTAAAGGGAATTTGTCATCTTGTAAAAACATGTTTAATGGCTGGTAGTCGATGACTAGGCGTTTCTTTCCTCGGACAAGTTCAGAATGCTTTTCAACATAAAAGGCTTGGCAAGCCCATTGAGAACTTGTGGGCTCAATTAAACCTTGGGCTAACAATTGTGAACATTCTTGTTGGGCTAGGAGTAAGTCAGAAGGACTCATTCCTGGATGGGTAGCTTTAGTGGGGTTTATGTCTTCATTGAGTTTGAAGGGTAACTTAATGAAGAAAGACTTATTTTTCCACAAGGGATTTGGATGGGTGAACTCAGAATGGGACTCTGGACAGAAACTCAAAAGCTTGGTTGAAATATCCTGGTAAGATTGGGGAGTTTCAGACAAGTTGTAGAGTTTCAGAATGTCTGTGAATGGTTTGAACATGGACTTGACTCGGATTCCAGTGGGAATGATTTGGAGGTGTTTGATCTGGTGAAGGATGTCAAAACCTAACAAGATATCCTTATTAGGAAGGGTTGAACCAATAACCTTGGTCCAAATGACACAATTTGGGAAGATTTGAATACCAATGGGTTTTTTGGTAATCAAAGAGGTGGTGAAGAGTTTGCCATTGACAGCTTTGAAATGTTCTTCAAACTGGGTCCAATGTTCTGATGGAAGAATATGGGGGTTTAGCATGCTGCGTTGGGCACCAGTATCTATAAGACCAATTGCTGGAATGGGCCTTTGGAATTTTGAGGGCAAGATCTGGAGTTTGATGGATGGGATAGGAACTGTAGTATCCAGGGAGAGTAACTGTTGGTGGAAAATCACTTGAGACTGGTCACTGTCTGAATCAGAGGAATTTTGTAGTGCGAACACTGTTTCATCATTGGGTTCATCTTGTTCAGAGAAATAGAATTCCAGTTCATCTTTGGCAGGAGAGTAGTCTGTAGTTGCTTGAAGATGTTCAACTAACCGGATGGATTTTTCTCTTTTGTTGGGACAATCTTTGGCATAGTGGCCTTTTCTCTTGCAGATGAAACATCTGCTTAATTGCTTTCGTTTGACGTCTCTGGAAGAGGATGATTTCTTTCTGAAAAACCGGTAGGGCTTTCGGGATCTGCGAGGTTTGGATGAAAATTCTGGAGTTTTGAATTTCCGAAAATGCCGTTTTTTCTTTGAAGCTGCATTAATCCTTTTTCTTGTGGCATTTGATCGCAAATAAGGCTTTTGCAAGCACTTGAAAAGGTTCTTTGTCTTTCAGCTTCTTTGAAAAAGCTGTTTTGCATAAGTTTGTCAAGACAAGTTTTGGCGGAAGATTTTAAGAGATGTTGTCTAGGGAAAGATTGGATCTTTGTGAGTTGTCTCTGGATGTCGGGTTGGAGTTCTTGGGGAGGGAAGCGAAAGACATGCTTGATATCGTTGAATCCATTAAGCTTATAGAACAGCAGGGATATTCGCTTATAGTGGAAGTCAAGATCCTTAGCATTGAGGGTGCAGCATTTCATGTTGAGATAGTCTCGTCTGGCGAAAAGAAAAGAAGGAATTGATCATGAAATGCAAAGCACTTGAAACTTCGGAAGATCAACAAAGTAATTGGCGGTATTAACGAATCAAACCAATCTCTTAGAGCACCGTGAAGCAGTAGAAATTCTCTAAGGTTGAGTTGTGGCTCCTGTTCTTAGCATCTGGAGGTCAATCCAGGCAGACATCTCATTGAGTCGGTCACGCCATTTATGAGATGGGAGATCATCAAATGTGAACCATGGGCCATTTGACGATTTTGGCTAGATGGATTGGTCGGGGTTGGAGGAGGTTGGTTTGTGGCGAGAAGATTGAGCATATCTTCTTGACTTGGAGGAATATCAACATATGGTTGGGAGGTTTGGCTGGATCGGGTTGATCGGGTTGAGCCATCGAGGGTTTTGTAATATCGGTATAGGACTTTTCGAGTCAGGTGGATCTTGAAGATTTATCTGAAATAGATTTGAATCGAAGTTTGGTGTAGTAGATGAGCAATTGTTGTGTGAGCGGTAAACTGGTTTATGGGTTCTTTATCCTTGGATTGGGTAGGGACGGATAATGGAGCTAGCGGTGATGGCAGTGTAGAACTAGGAGATGGTTGGCCAGGGATGGTCAGAGAGGAAGGATGAAGAGGGGCAGGTCGAGGCTGCGGTTTAGGTTTGGGTTTAGGTTTAGGGGGTGGTGGCAAAGGATTGTCTCTGAAAAGAGTATGAGTCATGCCAAATAACTTGGAAGGTTCATACTGTTTAATAGGAGAAAGCATAGAGGCAAAAGGATGATAAGTTGGACCGATAGAAGGGATAGGAGGTGAAGTGGTGAAGAGGGTAGGTCTCTGTTTTTCAGATTCAATCTGAGCAAGTTCAGCTTTTAAGCGCCTGATTTCCCTTTCTTTTTGGTCAAATTCTGGACCATTGTATCTGTGGGCAAGCATGGCTCGTAACTCTGAATCGAGTTGGCCAATTCGGGAGTGAAGATTTTGGTGGATCTGTTGCATTTGGGCAGCAATAGAGTCAACTTTTGTCTCAATCTGTTCAGTTCGCAAACTGATGTTCTCAACTTTTGAATTGAGATGCAACAAAGTATCATTTTGGGCCCTGGCATTTTGAGTTTGCCAGTTGAGGACTGATTCAAAAGGTTTAGGGGGCTCCAGGTGGCCAGTGGAGGTAATAGGTGAAGGGATAAAGGGTTTGGACACAACATTGCGTTGGGGATCTGTGTGGGGTTCCAAAGGAGGAAAGGAAGAGGGGTAATCGGAAGAGGTAGAGGAAAACATCATACAAGCCAGCGGTTGGACGATAGGTGTTGGGTTTGGGAGTGGTGATGGAATCTCAGATTTGCAGTGTTTGGCAATCCATTTGAGTTCTTTTTGGTAAACGGGTAATGGAGCTGGTGGATGTGGAGGATCTGATGGTGGTTTAGGGTCACAGTGGTGACATGGGACAAGAGGTTTTTTCTTTTTGGGTTTCTTTTTCCTTGTGGTTGCATAATCATCATCGTCTTCTTCCCAATCATCCCAACAGGGACAATTTGGGTCACACATGCCTGAACCAGGGGCATCCCATAGGAAATGGCCGTTGTGCTTGGCTGGATAAACAGGGTAACCTTGAGAATTAAACCCTGTAATGGGCAGATCTTCCTGCGCTGTCTGAACAGCTGTGATCATTGAGGAATAAGTAAAGGAGAGCCGAGGAGGCTCTTGTGGAGCACTTGGAGGTGGGTTAAAAGTCATTCTGACTGTTCCATCTTGTCGTCTTTCAAACATGCTTTCAGATGTCTGAATAGGAGCGGTATTATTGTGGAACTGTTCATAGTTGGAGATCCATTCAAGAGGCATAAGCGTTATGAGCTCATGACGTGGAAGTTGTCTCGGGATCTGGATGATGGTCGGGATCTGGTCAGATTCTGCTAACACCATGAGGGTGTCAGAGTGGTGTTCGGGAGTGGGTAGATCTAAGGCATGATTTTGAAGCCTGTAGACCAGTTGGTGGTGTAAAGTGGCAATTTTTGCAGAAGAAATTTGTTCAGCACCTTGGATCTGAACTTGGACTTTCAAGGTTGTGGGCAAATTTGGATCTTGGAGAGAAAGGTTGAAATTGGGATAGAAAGTGAGTAAAACACTTCCTGCATGAAGGGTTGTGAGGACAGTGCCAATAACGGCATCTTGGTGCTTTAAATCAAGCATAAGTCGAAGCGGTGACGGTAATCCTGAAGGGTAAGGATTAATCGATGCCTCAAGATGGAGATGGGTAAAACCTTCGTTTCAGGTTAAATCAATTACGAGGGTATTTAGAGTGACATATTGCTCGTGAGGGTTGCTTAAGAGAAACATTGATCGAGACGGAAGGCGGATATATTCTTTGAGGTTGGATATAAAGTATCTGGATCTGCGGGTAAAAGAACTGGGGCGTTTGTAGAGTTGGTAAGGGCTAAGGAGAGGGTAAGAAGATTCACTGATCTGGGCGGATTCAGGGATGTAGGAGTATTCTACAAGATTTTCAATTTTATTGGTGGTATGAGAAGTGCAAGATTTCGGCAAAGAAAGAGTAGAAGAAAGAGTAACAGGAGTTGAAGATGAAGTGGAAGCCATGAATGAGAAGTTCTCTCTGCGCCTGAAGTCTATGGATCAAAAAGAAAAAGACTTAAATTATACCATTTTGAGCATGAAAACAAGAGTTTAGAAAACAAGTTTCAAAGGGTATGGCTCGATACGTTTGGGAAGCTGCTTCGAAAAGAGCTCTCAAGGGTGAGGGCCAACATAAGGCACAGGATCCCAGATGTGTGCTTCTGAACTTTCGAAATATCGAAATGTCTGTCAACGTTGTTATACGAAACTACAACAATTAAAAGCATGTACTTTGGACCCGATCCATAGCTCGGGTTTCCAGCCGATATACCTCTGTAATCAAAAACCTTTAAAACATTTTTCTCAGGTTATACAACCCAAAACAGACTTTCCTTTAGTCTAAAACAGGGTACCAAACCAGATAAGAAATGGTCAAAAGTTTTCTGATGCACAGGATCCTTACTAGAAGGCAAGTGCAGAGCATACTTCCTTAGGTTTTCAAAATGAACAAATTTAATCCTTTATTCTTTTCTTTTTCCTAGAACTTCATTTGCAGAGAGAGAAGGGAGAGTTTAGAAACTCATGGAAGAAAACATACGAGAGTTTTTCTTTTAAACTTCTATTAAACTTCTATTAAACTTCTATTCAACTTCTATAAGCAAGGGGAGAATCCTTTATATAGAGGAGGATTCTTGAGAAGATAGGACAGGACCCCTATCTAAAAGCAAAAGCCAAAAGATAAGATAGGACCCCTATCTTTTACATAATGGCACAACTACTTTATTTATTACAAAAGACAAAAGTGCTTTAATAATTAAAGCATGACTTTGACAAAAGCAAAAGCAAAGCTTAAAGTAAAAGCAAACTTTAATAATGATGCAGGCATAAAGCGAAACATCATTATTACAACAAGACAAACTACTTTATTGAAAGCAACAAGACAAACAACTTTATGGAGAGCGGAGATTCATGTACTCGTCTTCGGATGAGCTTTCGTATCACCAGAGTGAGGGTGCTTTTGGAAGAAAGTTTTGGAGAGCTTTGGATGCTTACAGGAGGGACCACGGCATGGTGGATAAGGGCAATTATGGTCTCTGGGAGTACACTTTGGAGTATACTTAGGGGAAGTTTGGGTGGCTTTGTCAACTTTGGATGGTTGAGCTGGTCGTTTGGAAGATTGGGTTGAGGGTCCTGGTTCAGAGGGGCCAGGTTCATCCATTGTCGGTTGGGGAAACTGGTGAAGGTGTTGGCTTAGGGGGAGAAATGCATCCCATGGGTCTTGGGAATCACAGAGCAAATCTCTGGTTTTTCTTCCTTGATGATGATACACAATGGACTTGGGTTTGGATATGGCGGATGGAGTGGGGATCATGAGGGAGGTCGTTGTGGACTGGAGGTGTGGGAGATATCTTTAAGTGGCGGAGGTTGGTGGTTTAATTGGCAGAGGTAATTGTGAAGGACATCTTGGATGTCATTTTCAATCACAGCTATATGTGGTGCAGTGAACCATTCATATACCTGATCTTGAGTCCAAAAGAGGTTGGTGTCTGGATGTTGGAAGTATGGCCTGTGAATGATAAAGACTGAGGTAAACATTTGTGCTTAGAAGCGTCACGTTCAAGGTTGTAAATTTCTGACAGTTGTTGGAGCTTCTTTCTCCACCATGGTATGGGGGAGAACCATTCAAGTAATGTCCAGGTAAGAGAGGTGGCTTTGTCTGGGTCAAGGAGATGCTCCAAAGTAGGAGAAATGGGAAGGATTAGCTTGGTTGCATAAAGAACTGTTAGGCACCAGGTGTACCATAACACATCTTCAGTGGTTTCTCTGGACGGATCAAGGGTTAAACCTGTAAGGAACAGATTTTTTGGGTGGAAGGAGGAAAATGGAAAAGGTTCTGTAACAAGGTAGGCTTTCATGAAGAAGCGAAAGAGAGCTTTTCTTGCAAACTCTTGGATGGCGAAGACAGAAGAAAAGGTTTTATTAAAGGGAAAAGTTTTCTTGGTGAGAGCTTACGGGGTAGTGATAGCCATGGAGATAATTGGAAAATGATAGGAGGTGGAAAACAGGGTGAGAGGGTTTTCTGGTTTGGAAAGTCTGGAAAGCATATCAGGGATGAGGTTCTGGGATCCCTTTATATGCTTGACTGAAAAGTCATACTTGGAAAACCAATCTTTTAATCTGAGTAACATTTTTTCGGGAACAGTTTTACCTTTGAAATGGAAGATATTGGGGAAGGTCGAATTCGGATGAAAATGGTGTCGATCAAATGATACTCAAACTTTTGATGCCATTCTTCTGACTAAAGATTTCTTTGAACAACGCTATGGTAGTGCTTACGTGTATGGAAAAATGTCCACTAAGCGTAAGCGATAAAGTGTTCCTTGTCATTGAGTTCTTGAGGAGGATGGCACCCGTGATTCATCACTTGCGTAATCGCTTGCCATCGTAATCAACTTTAAAGGAGGCGGATTTTGCGCGATCCGCTTTAGGGTAGTGACAGCAGCTGTGTGGTCAGCATTCCATTCTGGGGGCTTCTTTTTCAATAAAGTGGAAAGATGATGAGTGTAATGATCCACATGCGGGATGAAATCGCGGATGTAATTGATAATCTGAAAGCCCATTGGATTTGCCTTTTGGAAAGTTCTTCACGGAAAGTGAAAGCAACTCTTGGGCAATATGCTTTCTGGTAGTGTCCATCTTTATGATCATACCAGGAATTCAATATTATCAGTAGCAATGGTGCTTTTCTGGCGGATAACATGATTCCATGACTTTGGATAAGATCGTAGAATTGAGTTAACGTGGCGATGTTCATCATGAGCTGAAAAAAGCAAAATATCATCAATGTAAATCAATGCATGATGCAAATGGGTTTGGAAGATTTGGACCATGGATTTTTGGAAAATGGATAGAAAGCGATTTGAGTCAAAGGGTAGGACGGTCCATTGGAAATGAGCATTGGGAATACAAAAAGCGGTTTTGTAGCGTTCGGAGGATTCGATGCCTAGTTGCCAAAACACGATTTTAAATCAAATTTTGAAAAGATCAAGGGCATTTTGAGAAAGGTGAACATGCTTTGTCGGCGAGGTAAAGGGAATTTGTCATCTTGTAAAAAACATGTTTAATTTTGATGGGAAGTATGACTAGGCGTTTCTTTCTCAAACAATCTCGAATGCTTTTCATCGTAAAGGCTTGGCAAGTTGACAACTGTGGGCTCGAATTAAACCTTGGGCTAACAATTGTGAACATTCTTGTTGGGCGAGTAAGTCGGAAGAACTCATTCACCCGGATGGGTAGCTTTAGTTGGGTTAATGTCTTCATTGAGTTTGAAGGGTAACTTAATGAAGAAAGACTTATTTTCCTGAGGATTTGGATGGGTGAACTTCGAATGGGACTAGACGAGCTTCAAAAGCTTGGTTGAAATATCCACGGTAAGATTGGGGAGTTTCGGACAAGTTGTAGAGTTCGAATGTCATGAATGGTTTGAACATGGACTTGACTGGATTAGGTGGGAATGATTTGGAGGTGTTTGATCTGGTGAAGGATGTCAAATCACTAACAAGATATCCTTATTAGGAAGGGTTGAACCATAACCTTGGTCAAATGACCTGATTTGGGAAGATTTGAATACCTGATGGGTTTTGGTAATCAAAGAGGTGGTGAAGAATTTGCCATTGTTTTGAAATGTTCTTCAGGGTCGATATTACGATGGAAGAATATGGGGTTTAGCATCTTTGCGTTAGGCACTTGATATCTATAAGACGGTTCTTGGGAATGGGCCTTTGGAATTTTGAGGGCAAAAGATCACGGAGTTTGATGGGCGGGATAGGAAGCTGTAGTATCGAGGAAATGTTGTTGGTGGAAAATCACTTGAGGCCCAGTCCTTTCTGAGTCGGAGAATTTTGTAGTCTGTTTTCATCATTAGGTTAAATCTTGAGAAGTAGAATTCGAGTTAAATGCTGGCGGGAGAGTAGTCTAGTTGTTTGAAGATGTTTAACTAACGGATGGATTTTTCTCTTTTGTTGGACAATCTTTGGCATAGTGGCCTTTTCTCTTGCGATGAAACATCTGCTTAATTACTTCGTTTGGCGTCTACGGAAGAGGATGATTTCTTCTGAAAAAAGGTGGGGCTTTTCGGGATCTGCGAGTTTGGATGAAAATTACGGGTTTTGAATTTCGAAAATGCCGTTTTTCTTTGAGCGCATTACGCAATCCTTTTCTTGTGGCATTTGATGCGCAAATAAGGCACTTTGCAAACGGAAAGGTTCTTTGTCTTTCAGCGATTCTTTGAAAAGCTGTTTTTTGCTTCATGAAAGTTTGTCAAGAAACAAGTTTTGTGGGAAGATTTTACAAGAGATGTCTAGGAAAGATTGGATCTTTTGTGAGTTGTCTCGGATGTCGGGTTGGAGTTCTTGAGGAGGAAGCCCGGAAAGACATGCTTGATATCGGCTCATTGAATCAATTAAGCTTATAGAACAGCGGGGACATTCGACACATAGTGGAAGTCAAGATCCTTAGTATTGAGGACAATGACATTTCATGTTTAGATAGTCTCGTCTGGCGAAATCTGCGAAAGGGTGCATGAGAATTGATCATGAAATCTGAAAGAGCACTTGAGACTTCGGGAGATCAATAGCTAATTGGTGATATTGTCTATGAATCAAACCCGAATCTCTTGAGCACCCGTGAAGCAGTAGCAAATTCTCTGAGGATTGAGTTGTGGCTCTGATTCTTATCACGGAGAATCGAGGTCAGGCGGACATCTCATTAGTCGATCACGCCATTTATGAGATGGGAGATCATCGAAATGTGAACCATGGGCCATTTAGCGATTTTTAGCTAGATGGATTGAGTGCAGGTTGGAGGAGGTTGGTTTGTGGCGAAGATTCAGGGCATATCTTCTTGGAGGGAATATCAACGTATGGTTGGGAGGTTTGGCTGGATCGGGTTGGTCGAGGTTGAGCCATCGAGGGTTTTGTAATATCGGCGTAGGACTTTTAGTCCTTTGGTGGATCTTTGAAGATTACGTATCGATTCCGTTGACGATAGGTGTTGGGTGTGAGTGGTGATGGAATCTCAGATTTACAATGTTTGGCAATCCATTTGAGTTCTTTTCGTTAAGCAGGTAATGGGCTGGTGGAGGTGGAGGATCGATGGTGGTTTAGGGTCGCGATGGTGACATGGGACAGAAGGTTTTTCTTTTGGATTCTTTTTCTGGTGGTTGCATAATCGTCATCTTCTTACGTCGTCCCGGCGAGGGACAATTTGGAGTCGCTGCACGAACCGGGGCATCAGTAGGAAATGGCCGTTGTGCTTGGTGGATAAGCAGGGTAACCTTGAAATTAAACCATGTAATGGGCGAGATCTTCTACTTATTTGTCACGAGCAATTTGTGATCATTGAAGAGTAAGTAAAGGAGAGCCTAGGAGGCTCTTGTGGAGCACTTGGAGGTGGGTTAAAGTCATTACAGTTTGTAAATCTTTTCATACATGCTTTAGATGTGAATAGGGCGGTATTATTGTGGAGCTTAAGTTGGAGATCCGTTCAAGAGGCATAAGCGTTATGAGCTCATGGCGTGGAAGTTGTCGTGGGATCTGGATGATGGTGGGGATCGGTGATTCTGCTAACACCGTGAGGTGTCGGTGGTGTTACAGGTGGGTAGATCTAAGGCGTGATTTTGAAGCCTGTAGACTAGTTGGTGGTGCAAGGTGGCAATTTTGGCAGAGGAAATTTGTTCAGCACCTTGAATCTGAACTTGGACTTTCAAGGTTGTGGGCAAATTTGGATCTTGGAGAGAAAGGTTGAAATTGGGATAGAAAGTGAGTAAAACACTTCCTGCATGAAGGGTTGTGAGGACAGTGCCAATATGACATCTTGAAATCTTTGTTTTAATATCAAGCATAGCCAGTCGGCGGTGGCCAATCCTTTTCTCATGAAGGGTAAGGATTAATCGATGCCTCCGAAGATGGAGATGAGTGTAACACTTCTCCGTTTAGGTTGAAATCAACTCGAGGGTATTCAAGAGTGACATATTGCTTTCGTGAGGGGTTGCTTAGGTGAACATTGATCAGACGGGAAAATGGATATATGCTTTAGGGTGAGTCGTCGGGTGGATATAAGGTCGGATCTGCGGGTAAAAATGGGGCGTTTGTAGAGTTGGTAAGGGCTAAGGAGAGGTAAGAAGATTCTTTGATGCGGGATTCAGGGATGTAGGAGTATTCTACAAGATTTTCAATTTTATTGGTGGTATGAGAAGTGCAAGATTTCGGCAAAGAAAGAGTAGAAGAAAGAGTAACAGGAGTTGAAGATGAAGTGGAAGCCATGAATGAGAAGTTACTCTATTGAAGTACATGGATCGAAAAAGAAAAGACTTAAATTCTACCATTTTGAGCATGAAAACAAGAGTTTAGAAAACAAGTTTCAAGGAACGGTATGGCTCGATACGGTTGAAAGTGCTCTTGCAGTGATCAATTCATGGCGACCGCCTGCGATCTTTGAAGGCGCGAGAGGACTATCTCGACATGAAATCTTGCTCCCCGATCTAAGGATCTTGACTTCCTATAAGCGAATGTCCTGGCATTACATAAAGCAATGGATTGATGAGCCGACATTGAAGCATGTCTTTAGCTTCCCTCCAGAAGAACTCGGACATCCGGAGACAACTCACGACATCCGTCTTTCCTGAACAGCATCTCTTGGCAAAATCTTCGACTTGCCAACAACTTGTCTTGACAAACTGCGAGCAACAGATTTTCAATGTTGAAAGACAAAGAAACCTTTCGAAAGTGCTTAAAAGCCTTATTTACGGATCGAATGTCACGAAAAAGGATTGCGAATGCGATTCGAAAAAAAAGCGACATTTGAGAAATTGAAACTCGAATTTTCATCGAACCTCGCAGATCCAAAGCCTACGGGTTTTGGAAAGAAATCATCCTCTTCGGAGGCGTCAAGCGAAAGCAATTAGCGGATGTTTCATGCTCTTGAGAAAAACCACTATGCGATTGTCCCAACCGAAAGAAAAATCCATCCGGTTAGTTGAACATGTGGCTTAAGCATTACTTTACTCTCACTTAAAGATGAAGCTGGAATTCTATTTCTCGAGCAAGATGAACTGATGAAACGGTTTGCCTATAAAATTCCTCGACTTTCGAGACGGTGACCCGATCTCAAGTGATTTTCCTGCGATTACTCTCAGCGATACTACGATTCACTATCCATCGTGAGCTCCAGGATCTTGCCTCGAAATTCCAAAGGCCCGTTCGATTGGTGCTTATGAATCTTGGTGCTTGACGCGGCATCTTCACCCATATTCTTAGTGAATATTGGACCCGGTTTGAAGAACGTTTCAAAGTATCGATGGCAAGCTCTTGCTCTTTGATTCAAAAACCCATTATATTGAGTCTTCCCAATTGTGTCATTTGGACCGAGGTTATTGGTTCAACCTTCTGTAAGGATATCTTGTTAGGATTTGACATCGCCCGGATCAACACCTCCAGAATCATTCCTGGAATCCAAGTCAAGTATTCAAACCATTCGCGACATTACGAAACTCTGACTTATGCAAACTCCCGTCTTGCAGGATATTTCAGCGAAACTTTGAGTTTACGTCAAGAATCGAATTCTGAGTTCACCAATCCCTTGTGGAAAAATAAGTCTTCTTTCGTTAAGTTACCCTTGAGACTCGAATGAAGACATAAACCCACTAAAAGTACCCGTCCGGGAGAATGAGTCCTTCGACTTACTCTGGCCCGTGAAGAATGTTCCGATTATTGTTAGAGGTTTAATTGAATCATGAGTTCTGATGGAGAACGCGAGCCTTTTATGTTGAAACGTTAAAATTGTCCGAGGAAAAGCGCCCTAGTCATTGACTACCGGTACCATTAAACATGTTTTACAAGATGACAAATTCCGGCTACCTCGTGACATGTATTTTCTCGAAAATTCGAATCTTTTGAAATTTGATTTAAATCGGGTTTTGGCATTGGGCATTGAACCTCGACTTTACAAACCGCCTTTGTATTCGATGCCCATTTCAATGGACCGTCTACCCTTTGATGCCAGCTTGTCGTTTCAAAATCCATGGTCGAAATCTTTGACCCGTTTGCATCATCGTTGATTTACATTGATGATATTTTGCTTTTTGATTTCGCTGCATGATGAACATTTGTTAACTCAATTCTATGATCTTATCAAAGTCGTGGAATCATGTTATCATAAGAAAAGCACCATTACTTCTGAATATTGAATTCCTTGGTATGATCGTAAAAGATGGACCGCTACCGGGAAAGCTTGCCGAAATGCTTCACTTTCGGATGTGACTTTCAAAAAGGCAAATTCAGGTTTCTCGTTATCAATTACATCGTGATTTCATCCCAATGGATCATTACACTCATCATCTTTCAACTGTTGAAAAAGAAGCCCAGAATGGAATCGACCACAATCATTACCTACTAAGCGGATCGCCAAAATCCGCCTCCTCAAGTTGCTTCTGATGGCAAGCGCATCTGCAGAACAGAGCCTTGATGATGAATCATGTGCCGTCCTCTCGAAGAACTTCGATGACAAGGAACACTTTATCGCTTTTCTGTTGTGGACATTTTAAAATGCACTACTGCGTGTTGAAAGAAATCTTAAGCGGTAAAGAATGGTATCAAAAAGTTTGAGTATCATTTGATTGGACACCATTTCTCATCGAATGGACTGCTCGACCTTCCGATATCTTCCATTTCAAAGGTAAAATTGTTCCGAAAAAATGTGCTTAGATTAAAAGATTGGTTTTCAGTATGACTTTTCAGTCAAGCGTATAAAGGATCCGAACACCATCACGATATGCTTTCCGGACTTTCAAACGAAAACCCTCTTTGTTTTCCACCTCTGTCATTTTCCAATTATCTCAATGGGTACGCCATTACCCAAAACTCTCCCGAAAACTTTTCACTTTAATAAAACCTTTTCATCTTAGCCATCGAAAGGTTTGCAAAAAAAGCTCTCTTTCGCTTCTTCATGGCCTATTCTGAAACCTTTTCGTTTCCTCTTCCAGGAAAATCATTCTACAGGTTTAACCTTGATCCATCCAGGAGAAACCACTTGAAGATGTGTTATGGTACATCTGGTTACTGATCCTTTATGCAACCAAGCTAATCCTTCAATTTCTCTACACTTTGGGCATCTCCTTGACCAGACAAAGCCACCTCTCTTACGGGCATTACTTGAATGGTTCTCCGTACCGTGGTGGAGAAATTACAACAAGCGTAAATATACAACCTTGTATACTACCACGAAGCACAAATATTCACATCGTTTTTATCATTCACGAGCCATACTTCAACGTCAGACACCTGACCTCTTTTGGACTCGAATCGGTATATGAATGGTTGACATGTATATTTGTGATTGAAAATGACATCAAGATGTCCCGTGATTACCTCGCCAATTAAACGCAACCTCAACCGCCAATATCTCACGCTCATGGGTCATGACATGACCTCGCCATGAGTCCGCTCCGTCGCCGTATCGAGCCAAGTCCGGGTATCATCGTGAAGGAAGAAAAACCGGACTACTTGATTTCTGTTCGAGATTCCCCGAGACCCGTGGGATCATTTCTCCCAAGCCAACACGCTTGCAGTTTCCCAATGGATGAACTGGCTGGCCTGAACCGGGACCCTCACCCGATCTTGAGCGACCCGCTCGACCATCAAAGTTGACAAAAGCCACCGAAACTAACCCACAATTATACTCAGAAAGTGTACTGAGACTATAATTGCCTTTATCCACCATCTAGTGGTCACTCCTGTAGCATCCAAAGCTCTCAGCTTTCTTAAAGCACCCTACAAAATTCGGTGATACGGACCGAGATGAGACAGCTCATCAGAGTACATGAACCTCCGCTCTCCATAAAGTTGTTTGTCTTGTTGCTTTCAATAAAGTAGTTTGTCTTGTTGTAATAATGATGTTTGCATTTGTCATCATTATTAAGTTTTGCTTTTACTTTAAAAACTTTGCTTTTCTTTTATCAGTAAATCATTTTTAATTATTAAACACTTTTGTCTTTTGTAATAATTAAAGTAGTTGTGCCATTATGCATAAAAGATAGAGGTCACATCTGTATCTTATCTTTTGCAGCTTTGCTTTTAGATAGAATCTATGTCATCTTACCCAAAGAATCCTCCTACATATAAAGTTCTCACTTGCTTCTATAAATATAGAAGTTGAATAGAAGTTTGAAAGAAAAACTAGTATGTTTTCTCTTGCATGAATCCAAACTCTTACTCTCTGCAAAATGAAGTTCTAGAAAAGAAAGAATAAAGGATTAAATTTGTTCATTTTGAAAACTTTAAGGAAGTATCTCTGTACCTTGTAAGGAATCACTGCATCGAAAACTTTTGACCATTCTTCTATCTGGTTTGGTACTGTTTTTTTAGACTAAAGGAAAATCTGTTTTGGGTTGTATAACTTTGAGAAAAATGTTTTAAAGTTTTTATTACGAGCCGTGTCGGTTTGGAAACAGGCTTAGAACTGCCAATCTTGGTCGAAAACAGTTTTAGTATTGTGGATTACGTATATGACAGCGCCATACGTACCTCTCTGGTATCGAGCCATACCGTTCCTTGAAACTTGTTTTCTAAACTTCTTGTTTTCATGCTTCGAAAAATGGTATAATTTCGAAGTCTTTTTTTTTTGATCCATGGACTTGAAGTATGCAAGAGAACTTACCATTCGTAGCTTCACTTTCATCTTTGACTCATTACTCTTTTCTTACACCTCTTTCTTTCTTGGCGAAATCTTGCATCCAGTACCATTTTCGCCGAAAAATTAAATCTTGTAGAATACTCACCATCCACGAATCCCAGATGGTCAGTGAATCTTACTTACACTCTCGCTAGCTTGCACCAGCTCTTTCTACAAGGGTTCTTTTACCAGCGATGTCCAGTACTCTTATATCCACGACTCGCACCTTTCAAGAATATATCGGTCTTAAAATACGGATCAATGTTCTCTTTTGACAACCTGGCGAAACGATAAATGCGTCATCTGAAATTCCACCAATTGATTTCCAATGAAGCGAAGGTTTTACCCATCTCGTCTTGGAGCATCCAGGATTAATCCCCGCCCGTGGGAGAAAAGGATTACCGGTCCCATCGAAACTTCTTTATGCTTGATGCCGGTTTAAGCGATTACCCGGCGGTAATGCGTTATATCATCCTCAAAACGCCAAATGCGAGTGTTTTTACTTTACATCGTTCAACGCTTTCTCTTTCAAGATCGGCTTTGCCCCAACGCTGGCGAAGTCAAGTTGATTCGAGGTCTTGAGCAATTTCCTGCGCCAAAATTGCCACGCACACCTGCGGCCGGTCTCTGGGCTTCAAAATCACGCCCAGATCTACCGGTCCAGAACACCGCTCTGACACCCTGTGGTGTTGCGAGAATCGACCAAATCCACTGCCTGATCATCCAGGATCCGGGGCAAATTCCACGCCGTAGGCTTCCGTAGCAACATGCCCTCTTGAATGGATCTCCAAAGCCCTGAGCAGATTCCTTGATAATCTGCTCTGATCCGGACATCAAAGCATGTTTGAAAGAGCGACAAGATGACTGTCGAATGGCTTTACACCCGCTCGAAGTGCTCGCGAAACTTTCTGGCCTCACAGGCTCGCTTTACTTCTCTTCAACATTCGAGACGTGGCGAGCGGAAGATCTGCCCCATTCTGAGGTTTAATGCTCTCAAGTTACCATTTATCAAAAGCTTCCGCCATTTTGCGCATGGGAGGATGCCACAGTTCGAGCATGTGTGACCCAATTGTCTGTTGGGATGATTGGGAAGGCGATGATGATTATATGCAACCGCGAGGAAAAATAAACGAAAAAAAAAACATCCCGTGTCACGGCTGTGACCACAATCGGATCATCGACAAACTCCCACGTTTCAAAACTTTACCCGTTTACGAACTCAAATGGATTGCGCAAATCGAGATTCATCACCACTCCCAAACCAGCACCTGTCGTCAACGGCGGCTTGTATGATGTTTTCTACTCTTGGAATTACCATAACGCTTCCTCGCTGGAACCCAGCCTGAGATCCCCGCAATGTTGTGTCGAACCGCTTTATCGCTACTATTACAAAACTTGGCATACACAGTTTATAAACGCCCACAAACCTTAATCGATCCTCGGCAAACTCAAAGCTGCGAGGGCCCGAAAATGGTATACTGTTGTATTGCATCTGATTCAAAGTTGAGAACATCGAGTTCTGACTGAGCAGTTAGGGCCAAAAATTGACTTCTATTCGCGCGATACTGAGATCCACCGAAAATCTTCGCTCGATTAGCCTTCGATTGATTCACGAGCCATGCCTTGAATCTGATAGTCGGAATTGTGACCTTGAAAAAGAAAGAAATCGGTAACTTTTAAAAGTTGAACTTACCGATTGAGCCATATGAAACAGAGACTACCCTCTTGGCAGCTTAGCTCTATCCGCTTGTCGGTCAGAATTATCATAAATCGCTTTTTACTCTATGCTTTCTCTGATAAGCATTATGAACCTTCAGTTATTGGCATGACTATTTCTCTTTTCGAGAGCAATCGCTTTACCGCCATAGCCCCAAGCTTTAAACACAAGCCTAAGCACTTGACCTCGACACGCTCTTATAAACGTCCTTCCTCACCGTCCACAGCGGCCGAATCTCCTGATTCTATCTCACCGTCCATATTCACGCTAGCTCCGTTATCGTCCTACCCGATCGAATAAAGAACCCGTAAACGGCAGGTTGCAAGCTCACCCATCACCGGTTAAATACACTTCAGGCGGGCGACCCAGCTTACGATTAATCCTGTTGGCATTTTGAGGATAGCCTTCTGAAGCCCGTCTGAGAAGTCTTGGCGTCGGAAATAAAAGTCCTATCGATATTACCAAAATCGATGGCTCAGCATTAACGATCAGAGCGAAACCTCCCGTACCATATGTTGATATTCACTGCGAAGTTGAAGAATATACCGATCTTGCACGCAATCTTGGCCTAACCAACTTCTCTCCTCCGACCAGACAATACAGTGCTTTAGTTGTGAATACGAGCTATGGTGTGATTTCATTTGATGATCTCAAAATCTCTAGTAAATGGGCGTGGCCAAACTCAATAGAGATATGTCACTTTGGATGACCTCAGAATCTTAAACGAGCCCTGACTCGATCGTAAATTTTCTTCTACTCGTTTAGCGCGGTGCTAAGAATTGGTTTTAGATTCGTTAGAGGACAATGAATTACGGTTTGTTGATCTCGGAAGTCTCGAAATCTCTTCTTTAACATGCCGTGATCAATTCCTGGCGACCGCCTACCGCGATCTTTGAGTACGCGGGCAGACAGGTATCTCAGCGTATTGAAATCTTTGCTGCCGAATCTTCAGGATCTTGACTTCTGTAAACAGGCGAATAACATAAACTGGAACACAATGGATTGATGGTAGGCGTTGAAGCGTGTCTCTTTAAGAAAACTCCTAGGAAACTTGACCGCGACATCCCGAGGGAGACCTTCGCGGCGTCGATCTTTCACCAGACAACGTCTCTCTTGGCAAAATCTTGAGAACCGAAACTTTGTCAACGAACTTCTTGACGGTAAAGCGATTTGCAAAAGCAGTTTTCAAATTGTTGAAAGACAAAGAACTTTCAGTGCTGCGAAAGCCTTATTGCGAATGATCCTGAAAAAGGACCCGCGAGAAAAGTTGCGAGTATGCGATTCAGGTGAAACTCGAAATTTTCATCGAACCTCGCAGATCAAAAGCCTACGAGGTTTTTCGGAAAGAAATCGTCCTCTTGAGGCGTCTGGAAAAAGCAATTAAGTAGATGTTTCATACTGAGAAAAAAACTTCGCTACTTACGAAGATTGTGTCCCAACTGAAGAAAAATCCATCCGGTTAGTTGAACATGTGGCTTGAACACTTACGATTTACACTCTCTTGCCAAGATGAGCGGAATTCTCTTACGAACAAGATGAACCCATGATGGCTTTGATTTCGCCTTCTGAAATTCCTGACTCGGCGGTGACCGGTCTGAGTGATTTTCCGCAGCAGGTTACTCTCCTTGATACTCTGACGGAAGTTCCTATCCGTCCGTGAAACTCGGATCTT
This sequence comes from Citrus cavaleriei, assembly GCA_030448925.1. Lineage (NCBI taxonomy): Eukaryota > Viridiplantae > Streptophyta > Magnoliopsida > Sapindales > Rutaceae > Citrus > Citrus cavaleriei. Next base: position 210,565 of record JAUJEN010000110.1, read on the forward strand.
GCCTCTCAAAAATTCCGAGGCCCATTCCAATGATTGCGCAGTAATCTGCCTTGTACCTTTGACATACTTCTCAGCCCGTAATGCCAGAATGTGGACCATTTGAAGAAACATTTCAAAGCTTGTCGATAATGCACTCTTACGCCTCTTTGATTACCAAAAACATTGTATTGAAATCTTTTAGTGGCATCATTTGGACTGAGTTATTGATTTAAATATTCCTGTCAAGGATATCTTGTTAGGTTTTTGATCGCTTCATACAGGATAAGAACACCTGATCGATTAAAACGGATCAGAGGAGTCAGAATTATTGTTCAAACCGTTCCACGAGACGTTCACGAAACTTCTGACATTGTAAAACTCCCGATACTGCAGGGATATTTTTTCAACGAGCTTTTGAGTTTCTGTCAGGAGTCCATTCGAAAATCTGGTTCATTTAGCGAAATCAATCCTTGTGGAAAAAATAAGTCTTTCTTCGTTCAGTTGGAATTTACCGCGAAACTCGTGAGCTTCGGTAACATAAACCATTGCCAAAAGGCTACCCGTTGAATGGTCGCTTACGACTTCTCCTAGCGACAAGAATGTTCCACAATTGTTGTGCCCAGTTTGTTCAATTGAGCCTGAGTTCTCGATGGAGCTGGGCCGGCTTTATGTTGAAAAGCATGCGAACTTGTCAGGAAAAGCGCTGGTCATATTAAATATGGTCAACGTATTTTTTAGAGATGATTAAATTACTTTACCGCAGAAGCGTATTTCACTTTCGAAATGCGGATCTTGAAATTGATTTAAAATCGGGACTTTTTGGCTTGAACGCCGGTCCTGAAGCGCATTTTTGTATTCAGTGCTCATTTAAACGATGGACGTCACCCACCGCTGGACCTGGCCTTAAAATCAATCGTTTCAAAAATCCAAAATCTTCCGACCCGTTTGCATCGTTGATTGGGTTACCATTGATGATATTTGCTTTTTTCATGATGAGACATCTTGTTGTTAACTGGAATCGATCCAGTCTTTATCATAAGTCGTGGAATCGTGTTATCCAAAGAAAACACCGTTCTTCTGAGATAATATTGAATTCCTTGGTATGATCATAAAGATGGAACCTTTACCGACCGAGGAAGCCATTGAGGGTACGCTTTCAGGATCGTGACTTTAAAGAGTGAAATCGCGGTTTACGGCATTACTCTAATTCATCGTGATTTCGTCGCACGTGGAAGGATCATTACACTCATCATGTAACTTTATGTGAAAAGGCCAGAATGGAATCGCGACCGCGCGGTGTTGAAGATGATGAGTGTGATGATCGACAAGATGGATAACTGGGGATCTGACTTGAGACGTGAAAGTAGAACGATGGAAAAATTTTGTTTGAAGTGTGAGCAGTGAACTAGATCGAGTGGGATGGTGAGACAGTGGGAAGGTTGGATTTGTGGGATTAAATCTTTGGGAAGAGAAGGTGGAAGGAGAACTACAGTGAAAATCGCGAGGCTAATCGAAGGAATTTAGTCGTTAATTAAATCTTGAAGAGCAAAATTAAATGCTGGGATGGATATTTGAAAGGATTCTTTGAGATGGATCTTGGATAGGTGGAAATGATGAGATCTTTGAAATATCAGTGTTGTGTGAATTGGAGAAGAATGATGCGATGTAGAATTGTGAGATAATCGAAGGAAAAATGAAAGTAGGATTGGGTTAGGAAGGGATCATCTTATTTTAGGAAGAAAGAACTAAAGGATGATAAGTTACAGAAAGGACCTGGGAGTGGTGAAGAGGACGTCTACATTTCAGTTAGTCTGAACAGTTCATTTAAGCGCGCAGTTTCCTTTCTTTGAGTGGTCACGGACGTTTATCGTCTGGAAAACAAATATTGATCGAGTTACTGGCGATTCGGGGTAATTTACTGAATCATTGCATTTGAGCCTTGTTAAGTGTTTTGTCTCGTCTTCCTGTTGATTCATAATGATGTTATTTTAATTGAATCTGCAAAATATCACTTTGGAGCCACGGCATTAATTTACCGGATGAAAGAGAATTAATTTAAAGGAGGCTCACAGTGGCGATGGAAGTAATAAATGAAAGGATAAAATTTGAACCTAACATTCGGTGAAAACCTACTGTGGGGTTTAGAAAAGGAGGAAAAGGAAGAAATAATGTGAAAGCATCATACAAGCTAGTGGTTGGGCGATGCGGTAGTGGTTGAGCGACTGGTGCCGGTGTGAGAGTGATGGTGATGGAATTCCAGTTGCGGTGTTTAGCAATCCATTTGAGTTCCACAATGTAAGCAAATGTCGGTGGTGGATGCTCCCAGGAATCGATGGTGGTTTGGAATAGCGATGGTGACATGGAACAGAAAGATTTCTTTAGATTTCTTTTTCTAATACGAGATGCATAATGTTAAAAATAATCTTGCTCAATCATCCATGAGGGACAATTTAGATTGCGCATCTTGAGCAGGAAGGCGTCCAAAATTGTGCTTAAATTTGAATAACGAAATAACATGAAATTAAACTTTGCAACATGGGCAGTCTTCTGCATATCTGAGGGCTGTTGTAATCGTTGAAAGTAAAATGCTTAGGAGGCTGCCATGTAAGGTCCTCACTTCTGGGTAGTTGGAGATGGTCAAGCATACTTTCTGACTCATGAAATTTCGTGAGATCTGGATGATTGTCTCTGATAGGATACGCTATGGCTGAATCCCAGGCGTGTTCAACTGCTGGGCAGACAGTGGTGCAAGGTGGCAGTGAAGAACTTTGGTTAATGGGCAAGATGAATCTTGAAAGAAAAGTTAGTAAGGATAGAAAAGTGGAAATAAAACACTCTGCATGAAGGGTTGTGAAAGGACACCTAGCGGCATCTTAGTCTTGTTGCAGCACGTTTGTCAAGCATAGCAGTGGTGGGTGACCCCAGTGTCTACTTCATGAGGTGGATGTCGATTTTCCGGGCTGGAGATGGAGTAGAGAGCACACTGGTTTGGGTTGATCAGGTCTGAGGCCCAGTGATATGTCTTCCAGCGAGGTGCTTGAAAGAACGATCCAGACAAGGGAGAAGCTGGTTGCTCACTGGGAACCCTAGAACTTAGTGGGAGTGGGAAGTCTAAATGGGATCTTGGTGAAAGAAGCTGATATTAACAAGGTTATGAAACTAGAATGAAAGGTCAAGTTTATTGAGTGGTATAGTCTGAATTCAGCGAAATGAAAGAAATGTGAGTTGAATGAAATTGAGATATATGAATGAAGTTCTCTCTAGCAATCTACTTGGATCGAAAAAAAAGACTTCGTGCCATTTTACGGCGAGCATGAAAACAAGAGTTTAAATGAAGTTTCAGCGGTATGCTCTTGATACAGGGTGGATTTGATTTTGGTTTGGTACCAATGATAGATTTATAACGTTTAGTCATATTCTTTGGATCTTAAGTTATGGACATCCGTTGGCATTATCGTTCTGACCTGATTTTGAATTCCAGTTATCTCCGATTGCTCTTTGACGAAATCCGGTTGGCGAGTTTTAAAGACTAGAAACATTAAATGGAATCCGGTCTATAGTTGACAGGATCACAGGATAAGCCATTTAACTATATTCACTTCTTATAGTGAACTATGTTTAAAGAATTATGGTTGTGCAAAGCTGCTATTTATGGCCAAAATATTATAAAAATTTTAGAGCCAGGTCGATTTGAGCCAACTAACTTTATTAATCTAAACTTTTAAATTAAGATATGACCGGTATGAAGGAGAAATATAGAGATATTAACGTTCAGCATGTTTTTCAAACGTAAGTCCAAATCAAAATTAAACGATAATTTATTAAATCAAAGACTATGAAAAATAACAACTCATAAAACATTTCTTATTGTAAAAGCACAATCATACAAAATCTTTCATTTAAATCACGACACGTGTGGTTTAATTGCATCTATTGAAATCGATATCATGGTAGTATAAGAGGTATGATCTCATTTTTGATGATGACCGAAACCGCGTTACAAAGTATCTGATTATGAAAATTTAAGCTTAATCGTCTACGAGAGGATTTAAAGACTAGTTTCAAAGATTTAAAATTTAATCAGTTATCGTAAATGCATAGGAAAGTCCGTATATGAATATTTCATATGAATGAATATTTCCCTTTACATTTACGCATATCTCCAGCCATTAAATGAAAATAAGAAAACTCCACACCATCGATCAGCCAGGAAATTATAATACGAAAGGCACGATGAAGTCAAAATATCACAAGCATAGGAAATCCATTATAATCCAAGCGCAAAACGATCAAAAGCAATCATATCATCAAGCAAATCATAATCAAAGAAAGAATAATAACGTCCAAAGCATAATGTGAAAATAAAGGACATAAAAGCACGATGGTAATGATATGTAAAGGTGTGTCCAAATACAAGCACCAGAAGACTACCGTTAGTTGAGGGATGGTGCAGTGATGGAGAAGGATACGGGATAACGGAATGCTAAAGTCTCAAAAAGAAATGACACGTCGTAGAATGATCTTCTTCTTTTGAGAAAGCTGATCCTTGTATGATTATCCGCCTTTTATCAGCAAGGCTAACTGAGTAACATCTTGGGAGGATGTAGGAGGCTGGAGGAAGTGATGAAGAAGCGAATGCGAAGCACGAACTGAAACAATCAGGAGGATCTTGGCGTCTCGCTGCCCAAATGAAATTTGTGAAAATGGGTAGTTGTTGTTTGGAACCCGCAATGGCGTTAAGTGGCCGATCATCGCGGAGCAAGAAAATTTGACTTGCACAATATCGGTGACTTTCACCCCAAATTTTTGCCCATTCTTATAAAACCTAACAAGAACTATTTAACCCCGTCTGACTAACATAGATGGCGCTGATGGTTCTTGGATAGGGATAAAGCTAAAGTATTTGAGAGTTGGTGTTGATATGAAATGATGACCCTACTACAGGAGGAGGAGCGGTAATCATGAACTCTTTTGATCATACTTTTGGACAATGGTGTATCTAAACCGGCGGGCGATATCTGAAACTTTAATCGATCAAGGTATGATAATGACACCGTCAAATGGCACGATCTAGAACCTGATACTCTGAATAAAGGAAGCTAGGAAGTATCTATCTAGGGTTTGAAAGACAAAGACATTGGGTCGCAATGGATGGTACGATATATCGAAAAGGTCAAATAGAACGGCATATGACATCGAGCGCAGACATAGTCATGTTATCGAGGAGATTTCACCTGGTGAAAATATTTCTGGGCGTAATAGGAGTTTCCGGACTGAAGTTATTTCAGATCATCAAAATATTCGAAACTCCTACTCAAGCGGCTGATTATAGATTCTCTCGCGAGAACAATCCATGACCGGGTAAAACGCTGCTCAGTGGGATATACATTTTACCAAAACAGTGCATTAAGCGAAAGCAGGCGTCTTCCAACAATTGCTGATAAGTTCTATTCTTCATCTTTAGATTATTTAACGTCCGTTAGTAAAAAAGGTTTGGTACCTCACAGTCGCTGGGTGTTGGTGAAATCATTTGCATTTGAATGTTTGTGGTTACGAAAGTGTGGAACTCAGTTGGATTGATTGGAGGTGCCGCACTGCCATTGGTGGTTTATTGAACCGATTCTTTGCGCTTTCTTGAGCAAGCCGTGAGCGCGACATGGTGAGTTTGTTTTGATTTGAAGTGAAATAAAGTAATGAAGGGAGATAATAAATTGAGAAAGGATTTTTGAGAAGCGATTTGGATACAGCGACTACAGGAAGAAATCTGAAGATTGACTTTAAACCTGGAATTCGATTTGGATCCCCAATGCGATTTTTTGAAGCGGCGAAAAGGGGTTGAAGGATGATTTTGATGCAGAGCGGATGGGAAACAAGTTCATGGATGGGATTTACATAAAAAATAAAATTAATGATAGATTTGGAGAGAAAAAGAAATAATGGTTTACTGAAGAAGCTAAGTTCTAGAAAGAAGGAAGATGAGCGATGTACTCGCGAATCCGGCTTGCGGTTACTATTCCGGAACAACGGTTCTTGAGCGATGATTTACAGCAAATCCGGGTTTAAGTTGATGCGTTCGGTTTTGTCGACAAAGGATATTCGAATATGGTTTCCGGATATCAAGTCAGTTTGGATCTGAAGACGCCCAAATTAAATATGACTTACCGGTTTGCTAACACGTTGGCCGAATGAATCAGCTTTGTAAAGTCTGACTCAAAATATAGTTTTGGTTTATGTGAAGCTGTCGGTTAATCGATGAAAACCATGCATTGCGATTAATAAGTTTAATATACGGTTACATCTAGGATACATTCGATGAAATGCAAACAAAGAAAATCTAGTTTTCGAATTTTATAACTTAAGGTTGACCGTTAGCTACGAAAAAGAGATAACTCGCGGTTATCCCTGCGGTTTTTCAATCAGGTTCAGAATATGACTCAGAATGTGGGCAATCTCTGAACGTATTATACACTGTTTTTATTTTGAAACTTTAGGTGATTAATTTTAAATCATTTGAGATTTCTATGATAAGACATTTAATGCATGAAACATAAATGGTAAATATAGTATGTCAATCCTCCCAATTAAATGAAGCATAAATCATATAATAACAAGCATATCAAAGCCATATTGATAAACATAAGTCAAGATGCAACATTAAATCATTTCAAGCTCATGTCTTATCTTTATAAAATACTCTTATTTAGAGGTTTTGCTTGAATATCCATGTGATTCGGTAAATAATTGAAAGCCTAGCATCCTTTTTAACACATGATCTGAAATGATGTCTGAATTTCACATATGTAGTCTGCAAATGGTGAATGGGATTCCTTGGATGGGATTAATAAGTAGTATTACATCTGCACCTGAGATGGGTGTTGATCAAGATTAATACCATGATCTACAAATTTGTTCCTCGAAAATTTATTACTATATTTCAAACATGAAAATTACCTTTAATTGGTTAGTAGAGTTTGTTTCTTCTTAAACCAAGTGAATGGCAGCCTAGGAAGTGACGTATTCTAGCTAGTACTTTTGCAATTTTTCCATCTTTAGTAGCAAATATCTTGTACGATATGATCCATTGCAAGTGAAATTAAAGTTTATTCTTAGGTCTATTAATAATTTGATACAAGAATATAGCACTCTTTCCCAGGTCTTTTCGTATAATTATTTTGTAACAATGCTGGCTTGTGGTGATACTACTTTCCTTATATCGTTTCCAATTGCAGGAGGCTATCCTTACGTAAATAACTTCAAGAGCTCAATGACACCACACGAATTTCTTTTATGCAATAAATTATTTTAGAATGAATCAGAGAACAAATTAATAAACGATCGAAATCATTTTATTTTTCCCATCAGGGATCTTTGCATACACGTGTATTCTTGACATTTTTGTATGAATCCATCGGTTTACCGCATGTAGTGCCTTCTTCTTGAATGCCGTTAAAAGAAAGAAGGTAGTCTTGACATTCATTTGCACCAAATTTCACTTAATCTATGCTACGTATTGGAGAGCATAATCCGATAGCGTTTTAAAGTATATATTTGGAAAGAAAAAGGTTTCCCTTACGTAATCGATTTCCCACTAACACGAGTATACTTTGAATTACACTAATCTTGCTCAATTTTTCCACCACTTAGTCTCTCTTTTCTCTTTATGAATCAACTTTACCACAACAGTTTATCCCGTTAAATTGCCTGGGATTCCAGACAGATGGGAAAATCTGGAATTCCGACTCTTGATTCATAGCATTTTTTCAAGTTCCAACATCTACATCTATGGGAAGCACTTCCCGTTATAATGATGGAACTTGGCACATGTTCATCTGAGATCATGTCCTGGGTTTCATTAACATGTAACTCTACATGAAGATAACTAGTACCCTTCTGGCAGAGGTTCTAGAAGCTGATTGTTGGGGGAATGACATCTGTGTTGGTCGTGGGTTGTTGCCTTTGCTACCTGCGGTGTTGGAAATCTAAGCATCATTTGATCTCTTGATTTCTCATTTTTACACCTTACTTCCCAGGTTATAGAATCCATTTTGTAATTCTTCCTCAAAAGTAAAGTACCCATGTCTATATAAATGCATTCCCATGCTTGGGACTCAATTCCAAGAATTTTCCTTTGACTCATTGGGATCCCTAACACATACAAGCTTCGAGCCTGAATCTATCTTGCTTTTACCTCTAATTCTAGTACAAATACTAATAAACTCTGAAAACTCTGAATGTGTCTTTCAGAATGTTTTGACGGCTTTTATAATTTCTTGGGTAGAAAGTAGACCTTGGGCAGAATGAAATTAGATTGATAGCTTTGCAATTTTTTTAAAAATCTTGGTAACTTCCCAAGATAAATTAAATGATAAACCAACAGCATATATCTTTTATGTATCTAAAGAATCTTTGACTTCTCCATTTAGTTACACTATTCTATCTAAAAGCGTCTTCATTATATAATGGGGAGTTTATCCCTTAAGCAACCAAATAGACTTGAATTCTCGAGAGACATTGTTTTTCATTTAAATCGGATCGAATTCTTTTATGTTCATCTAATTTAGCCTCGCATATCCATACATCCTTTTAGAACAGCGTTACGGAATCATGACGCATTTAGACAAATATAAATGAAATGAAATATTCATCAATAAGATTCATAAAATACTCATAACCTCAATAACATGCAAGCCCAGTTGAATTAAGCATACATTTGCTGTGCTAGGTCATCAATCTGATGTTTCATCTTTTAGCTTTCAACGTCACCGATCATAATGCACTAAATAAGTTATAGGAAGGTGACAATGATCGAAATGTAATGGGCCAACAAACCTATCATTAATCATTTCTTGAATACTTATTATGGTTTATATGAGCTTAAGCATAAATAGCGGAGGTGAGATTGTTAGAAGAAAGCGTTCTTCTTTTGAATAAATCCGTATCTTTCTTGCCTCATTTATATCTTCCCTTTGGGAATATATCAATGGACTTATACTTTTGACGCCAATTGTCTTTATAAGAACAAAATAAATAATAATACTGAGGATCAAAAATAACGACCTCCTTTTCCTGTTTATTGAACAAATCATAGAAATTAAATTCCTCAATATGGAATGGCAAACAATCATAAAGGCTAAGTTGCATAAAGTCAAGTCAACATTTATTGGAAAATATAAACTAGCGTGTCACTCAATAGCATTTGAAGCACCTATAGCCAATCTACCTACTTTGGTTTCACAAAGAGCAAATAAATAATTACAAATAAGATTAGTTATCACAAAATTCACTATTAAGCGAATCAATAGAAATGGAATAGTGGGAGAGCTTAAAGATTTCTTATACACAATTTTAATAATGGAATGATCTTTTAACTTGCGGTGATACATTTTGTATGCCACCTTTTTTTTAGCTTTTCTTAATGGACGAATTTTCTCCATCTCGGCTTCTCTCTTGCCACCATTCACTGTCTTTCAAAACTGGCGAAGAAGAATGTACCAGGAAGTTTATGATAAAATTCTTATGTAGTTTGTTACAACTTGGTCAATTGAATGCATATTTTTATTGTTTTAAGATATAACACCTTAAACTCTTTTAGAATTATCGGCGAATTGATGTATATTAATCTTTAGGTGCTAGGTAGAAAAGAAGCAGAATCTCCCAGGATTATATGACTTTGT
>JAUJEN010000111.1:0-216591 GCA_030448925.1 Citrus cavaleriei
ATCATTGTACTTCGTTCAGTTACGTATTGCTAAGGTTAATCGATTCTGCTTCTTTCTACCTGCAGCACCTAGAATTTAACATAAGCCGATATGATTTAATTGGTGCATGATTTAGCATTTGAAGCTCAAAGAGATTAATTTAATTAAATACTTTTAGTAAAAGCTAAAAGGTTTTATTTTTATAAAAAGTAAAAAGAGTATTTTGTGGATTTAAAATAATTTAGACTTAAATGCTAAGATTTGAAATCTTTGATTTATTAAATTATTAAATTTGAGTTGGACGTTTTTTACAAATATTTTTAAATGTTTTAGACGTCGCATAATTTGTAGATATTTTGAATTTAAAGTGAAAGATTTTTGAAAACTTTGAAAAATATAATTATTTAGTTGAAAAAGGACTTTACAATAGAAATAATAAAATCTTTGGGGCCATATCATAATTTCAAAGTTTAAGGGAAAAAACAACTATTCTTGAGGATTAGAAATTGGACCTATTTCTAATAAGTTTACTTATTGACTTTTAGGCCAAATTATATTTTATAAAGTTTTGGGCCAAAATGTAAATTCAGTGAACAATGTTACTTTAGCAAATTCAAAATAACGGTAATAATACTTTGTTTGAAAGCGGTGGCCAGGATAATCGGCAATTGTAAGCAGTATTAGTACCTAACATTTAATTTTTTGAACTTTTCATTTTATAAAAACTTCAACTTACACTTCATTTAAAAATTGAACATGACGAATATAGATCGTATAATATATATTGACTTAACGTTCGTAAATAAATATTCGTTTTGTTGAATCGACATTTGAGATATAATTTGTTTATACACTCTTTAAAAGGGATTTACATTGTTGTAAGTTCGTTTACCATCCCGATTTATAGGTGTAAAAGTGTAGGGAAACACTTGGGGTGAAGAGGTGGGATATAATCTCTTGTTGTAAAGATCCATTGACACCTTGGAAATCGATTGTAAACATTGAAGCTGGGAAACTGGATAGTGAAAATCCTCCAAGTCGGGTGAGGCTTTGGGCGTGGGCGTGGTGAGGATTAAAAATCCTTTGTTTTCTCTTCCCTTTCTTTAATATTGATTAGTTGTTGTTTCATTTGATTAAAGGCAATAGATTAAATTGTTGTCTGGAGTGTATTGCATAAAGTTTAAACCAGGTCACCCTCTTGGATTCATGCTTGCATTTGGAGGCGAGGATGAAGCCGGATAAGGGATTATTGAAACCACCGTGGGGAGAGATGAAGTTGTGGCGAACACGACCTCAAGAGAGTAGAATGGGAAATCCCTCCTTAGTAGACCGACCACATGGGGTGCGTCCACTGTAAAGTATAAATTCAGTTCGGAAGCGCGTAGAATGAAGGAAGACCGACCTTGACCGGGATAATCTTGGAGGTGTGAAGGCCGAAGTGAATGATGAAGGAGAGCTCAGGATGGCAATTTGCGAATACGGCGGGAAGCGAGATCGGATAAGCTATACGATCTTGGCCAAGTATTATTAGAAATTAGAAATTGGGAGGTGTGTGCTGAGTTGAAGCGCGGTGATGGATGAGATTCGGAGCAAAGCCCTCGGGTTGGAGGATAATGCTAGATGAAGATTTGGTATCAGCCAAGAATCATGCGATCTTTATAATCAAAGATTTTACTTTCAAACCCTCAAAATATAAAGGATGACTTCGTTGGTGTATATTAGGCGTTCAACGACATAGCCAGCGTGCGAGGGGCTAACACCGGCTCGAGGCGTGTAGGGTGTTCCCATTGACACTAGAAGGCAGGCAAGTGAATGGTACATAAGCTACCACGAGGAAGTATAAAGGATACGGCGAGATATGCCAAGAGTTGAAAGCGATTCAGGAGGCGGTAGCTGAAAGGAGACCCCGAAATGATGGGCGTGGGGATGAAGCAAAGGAACATAGATCGCCAGGATTTTGTAAATATTCTGGGGCCGTGCTTGATCTGAGGAGCTTTCAATCACTGCCCGAGCGTTGGCGGGATTAAAAGAAGTGAGATAGGCCATTTGTGATGCAACGATAAGTCCGTGATGCGGGAATTATTGATGGCGGGTAATGAGTAGGCGAAGAATATAAAAATCGAAAAAAGGAAAAGTGCATGAGGATAAGGTGGCGACTAGGAGGTGAGCGAAATGAGAACTCAAGAGTAGGGCCAGGTGAGCAGTGAGGAATCTCTCGGTGATGGGTGACCTCATTTCGATCTGCGCGCCTCGTGGCTCGAGAGACCATAACCGATTCCCAGCTGCAGGTCAGGCTGACCTCCGCGCCCGTTCAAGGCGACAATGAAATTCGGCCATTCTTCTTCCTCTTTATCCTGAATTAAAACTATATCTGAAGTGAACTTTCAGGAAAATTTTAGGCGACCAAATCATTACGCCTGATACCGGCTAGGGCGATGCTCTGATATTGATGATAGTTATTTGATTGACGGAGCGGTGTAAACAATACACCCCGTTAAAAGTCTATGGCGAGTTATGCGAGAGGATGGGGGCCGAGGCCTCTTATCTCACCCCCATAATGAAACCAGCGCCGCGGGTGTGATAAAGGCGGTCTTAATTCCGCGATCTTCGTAGTCGCTGTCAGCTGATAACCATTGACACCAATGATAGAAATTTGGTGAAGAACCGGTACTTGGATGAATATGGATGGAGTGTCCCCGGTCATTTGAATCCGCGATTGTCTGGCAGGATGAAGAGGTTAAAGAACTGGGCGTGAGCATTGGCTATCCGATGTGATAGCGGGGAGGCTGACGTTGGTAGGATTGAACAAGTACGGAAGGTATGGGAGATTAATGCAGCTGACCGGCCGAAGGTGCTTTTCAATTTGCTTGCTTATTGAGAAGGCGAAAGTTAGTGATTCCCGTTATGTGGACATGTAAGCCAGAAAAGGGTGTTTATCCTCGTGAGGATACCTTTGGTGATTAAAGCGATAGTGGTTAGTGCAAATTACGAAATCTTTGGTAGACGTGGCTGACTCAGTTTGACATATGGTTTAAATCATTTCACCGAATTGATATGAAAATTTCGGACTTAAAAGCTGGGCGGGCCAGACCATTCTTGAAGGGATTTGGAGACAGTTAACCCAGCCAGGGATTATCGAGCACGATTATTGTTGGGTCATTGTTTAAAAAGAAACGGTGATCTTTGGACTTTATGCGTGGTAGAAGAAAGAATCCACCTAGATGATGCTGGGACAACTTTTTCGTGAGAGATAAACCAATGTATTATATCCATGCACTATCGCATTGAAGTACGAGTGAAAGAAAGTAGTAAGGCGTGGTAAAAAGTGACCCGAGAGAATGGTGAGGAGTTGTTCTATTCTGCAGTGAAATCTCTAATTACCACTACAAATAACCGAGGAAGATTAAAAAGAATTAAGCTAAAGGCAATTTGTGAGAAGTGGAGGTTACAGTAGCGAAGATAACGAGTGAAGTGGTAAAAAGATCGGATCAAGGTTAGGCTGACGATAAAGGCGAAGTGGTAAAATCTCCTATAGTCCCGCGCGAGATATATTTGCTTGGTGTGAAGACATGCAATTGTGATAGGATAGCTTACCTGAAGTTAGCAATCGAGAAAGGGAGCAAAGTAGGTGGCGAAAGAAGGTACGATAACCCGAGAGGAAAAGGTACAAGGCCATAAATCTTTGAGGTGGAAGTTATTGAGCGGGGTTCATAAAAGGAGGCTAAATACCGAATGGATCTCCGATGTAGTATTGAGTAAAAAATAGCAGGAATGGAGAATGTGTGGATTTCGGTCTTAACAAGGGCATCTTGAAGGATAGCTTTCCTACACAAAATAGATCAGCTGAATCCGATTCAACTGGCCAGACCCGCGATCACCTTTCGACTTTATGGATGTCTTTTGAGATATGGCCCCAGAATCTAGTGGAAGAAGCGGAGATGAAGAAATACACTTTATAAGCCCAACATGGGTTTGTTACGTACGGGGTGATGCTTTTTAACTTTGAAAATCACGAGTCTTCTGGAGTCAAAGAAGTTGGTGAATAAGATTTTCAAGTCATTGATCGGTCATGCTATGGAGGTATCATTGAATGATATGATCCGCGAAGTCTAAGAGCGAGGGATGTGGCAACGGAAGAGACCTTTAATTCTTGAGGAAGTATCGAAATGAAAGTTGAATCCCAGGAGAAATAGCATTTAGGTCGGTGAGAACCAAATTTTTTGGGATTCGCGGTGAAACTCTTGAGATTCAAGGCTAACTTGCGAAAAAATCTGACGATGGCGAAATGAAGTCCCACCGAAGAGCGGTTAAGGAGGTGCGAGCTTTCTTGGGAAATTGCATGACGTTAGATGGGATTCGTATAAGACTGGCGAGATAAATGCACCATCCTTCTTAGAACCAAAAGAAGGAAAAATGGAATGGACATCAAAATGTGAGGGGAGGCGTTCAGGCAGGTTGAAGAATATACGGCGTATCCATTCTTATCGACTCAGAGAAGGTATTAATTTGTATTTGTCTTGGCGGGTCTCTAAAATGGGCTCTGGCGTGGTGTTGAATAAAAGAAGATGAAGGAAAGTAGCATTAAATTAATGTGTCTTACTACCTGCATTGTGAGGCCACTATGAACCACCGAAGCAATATATCGTGATGGAGAAATGGGCACTAGCTTTTAATAATGGTAGCCTTATATGACTCGGACCCGTATTTTAGGCCATCCAGATGGTTATGATGGTGACGACCCTCTTTGGCGAAATGCTCAAAAAAACCGGATGCATCTAGTTAGTTAGTAAAATGGTCTAAAAAATTGAAGTGGCCAGTCGACATCCTCTGAGACCGAGGAAGCGGTCAAAACCAATTCTAGCCTGGCCAGATTTATGGTTGGCCAGAAGTATAGGACGAGGGAAGTTCGAAGGAGCAATATTGGTTGAGCAGGGGAGGCAAGCAGAAGGGGGGTGTGGTGAAGTAATTAATGGTTGATAGGTCAGCGGTGGCGAGTCGGGAAGCGAGGAATTATGTCTGAAGCCGAAGGGGTTGAAATATCCTATCGATGAGGTAATTCCAATTCGACTCACGAATAACTTTGAATATGAAGTCTTTATCCTTTGGGCTCGAAAGGCTTGCGCATGCCTTCTGACGAGAAATAGGTGAAAGGCATATTAATAATAATGAAATGTCGATGTCGATTCAAGCGAAGAAGATGGAAACTGTTGAAGAAGACAAAGTAGATGGTTGAGCTTCTTCCAAGATAGAAATAAAGTAGATATCCAGAATGAAAATTAGAAGCGAATATATTGTTGTAATGGCCGCCATTCGCGAATCTAAAGTTACAAGGAAATGGTCGGTTCAGGTGGAAGTAAGGACCTACGCTAGCATAGGAGAAGAGATAGAATGTATGCGGGTGGTAAAACGCGAAGAAAATCTGAATGGACCATGACGACATTTTACGAGGACATGAAGCAGCAAAGGAAGTTAAAATGTCGAGGCTGACGAAATATCTGTTACTCGATGGTCTTCTACCTTTGAGGATTCTCGCTGCCCTTTTAGAGATGTTTGGATATTGCGAGAAGCTGATTATGTGTTAAGGGAGATTCATTGTTAAAGATGTCTTGACTGGCAACCACTTGTTTCGGGGGTGATAACTTTGGCTTTCAAAGCTGGCGAAGGTATTCTGGCGATGCCGTACGCAGGGATCACGAAGGAGATGGCAAAAAGTTGTAGATGCGCGAGCTTCCTCGGAGTTCCAGCCCATTGAAGAAAAACTAAGCTACGCTATGCTATGTTATCCCCGCCTTTGCCGGTGGGGAATTGACGATTAGCCCACGTTATCTGAGAAGTAGAGGCGCGCCAACACATGCTGATTGTGGCTATAGACTATGCGAATGGGTAGAAGTAGGGAGTCGCCCTTAGTCGAATCATGGTGAAAAGACGGTATTTTATTTAGAAGAACATCATTTATAGATACGGGATCCCTTATGCCATTATTACAGACAATAGGAGCAGGTTTATTATGACAACCGCAACTTGAAAAGAATTTTGCTTGGAATTAATGGACTTGAAGTTTTGTACATGCAAACACACACAAGCAAGCGAGGCGGGTAGAAGTGTGATAAAGTAATAAAGAAACTCCTGAAAACCAGGCTGGGAGAAAAGAATGGAGCTTGGGTCGACGAGTTACCAGGAGTGTTATGGGCCTCAGAGACTGACCTTCACAAAACTTCCACAGGGGAGAAACCCAGTTTCTTGTAGCTTTCGGTCGTAGAGGCGATAATCAATGAGGGGGTGGGAACCCATCGGACATAGTATTTGCTTGAGGAGCAAAGCAGCAAGCGGTCTGCGTGAACTGGACTGCTGGAGGAAAAAGAGGACCTCACGCGTAAAGAGGCCCGATATTGACAAAAGAATCATGCGTTACTACAACAAGAATATACGTGTGAAGCAGTTCCGAGTAGGAGATTGGGTACTTAGAAAGGTGAACCAAAACACAAGAGATCCTATCCATGACGCTCTTGGCCCGAAATAGGAAGGCCGTATAAGTGTCTGTTGAATACGGCGGACCAGGAGTTTATAAGCTGGCTTACCTAGACGGATGAGACGTGAAGAGGTTGAGGAATGTTGAACACTTAAAGAAGTACTTCCAGTAAGCAAAGTGCTTTACCAAGTCTTTATTTCGATAAGTTATTTCCATTAAATGCATGATGATTTGTGGCACATGCATATATTTCGCATTTTTGTAATCCATGCAAGTTTCAATAAAGATGAATTCAGCATAAATTCCCTCGCTAGGCAAATTCTACTAAGGCAAACAGCTGTTTATTCTTGTTCGATGCGCTGAGGACCGGTGACCAGAAATCTACAAATTTTTACTAAAGGTAGCAGGTGCTTTCGCCTTTCGATGCCTAAGGACTAACAAAACTATTCATTAAATTACGTTAAAGCAAGTAATCACCTTTCGGTTTTAAAGGACCGGAGCAAATCTACAAATTTTATTAAGGCAAGCAAATGCCTATTCCTGGTCGGTCGCCTAAAGGACTTGCAGGCTATTTCACAAAATTCATTAAGGCAAGTAAGTGCCTAACCTGCTCGGTCACCTAAAGGACCAGTAGGCAAATCTATAAATTTGGTTAAGGCAAACAAGTTCCTATTCTCGCCTCGTTCCAAAGAAGCAGCAAGTTCTGTAAATTTAAATAAGGCAAATAAATTGCCTTCGCTCGCTGAGTGATTAAAGGACCAATGTAAAAATGATCAAATATGTTAAGATAATTTGTAGAAACGATCTATAAGCAAAACCATGACAAGAAAACAAACAGAAATCATCAAAAGTTTATAAACATCCAAGCGTTTGTAAACAAATGAAAATCTAAAATTTACATAAAAAATAAGCCTAAGGATCATGGTGAGGTTAATGACCTCGATAGAAGAAGGATCAATCCAGAAAAGAGGAGGATCAAGCTTTTCGGGAGAACGGCGTTAACTCTTGGCTACCGAGCCACGATCCATTCCTCTTCCCCACTTTGAAGGAGGCTCGCACTTTGATCTTTGATCTCCTGCTCTTTATCCCAGGTTGACTCGACCATATATTTGCACTCGACCAAACTCTAGCTTGCTTCATGTTAAGCAGGATATTCTTCCTTGAGCACAAACATGATGCATTTGTAGCTAAAGGCAAGCCTAGAATTATACTTTGCATCAATGTCGTCCACCTCAGTAGATTTACGCTAACTTTACCACTTCAATTCAGGACTTGATTTGCTCATAAAGTGCCATCGCTTAAGATATCTCATTCAACTTTGAGTAATGGAGGTCATTCAGGTCACCCACCACCCTGCCAAAACTTGGAGGAGTTGGACTCAGCCATGGCCACTTTCTCCTCCACTCGGTGTGATACTTTCTTGCGGTGGCCTGATAACCTCGCCCGAGTGATCGCGAGTCGATATTTTTCTTTAAGTTTGTCGACGAAGCCTCTCTCGTGGTGCGTGGACCTATTCTTGTGAAACCGAGTATGCCACTTAAAGAGACCATCTGAGCAGAGTAACTAGCCTTCGTTAAGAGTTCGTATTTCTCGATATCTTTGACCGTCTTGGGTCCTGAGGCTTACCGTAGTCTCTGCAGTGCACGGATCGGTAGTCGCGCGGTCCCGGCGAAGAAGAGCAGGATCGATCTAGATTGAATCTTGACCTGGGACTTACACTCCTTCTTCCCGCCGTTTCTTTCGAGGTGGAAGAGGAGACGAGCGAGATGCGCTTGGAGGGGCCAACATTGGTTTTTTCATGAGGGGGGGATTCAGAGCACCTAACCCCGGAACCGAGCATGTTTCACTTGTCATAGCTTGGAGGATTTTATTGTCATCCCTATTCACGATCCAAGTGAGACGAGCAAGGTTTGTTGACAACAAGAGATCTTAATGTGTGAATCACGTTAACGCAGCCGTTTCACCGGAGCAATGCTGCGTAAGTCTTAATCGTACGACTACGAAAGAATAAACAAAGGTTAATGAGACGATAGTAATGATCAGTGAAGTGAAATGTGCAAAAAAATAAACGATCTGAGGTGACAAAACGCGTTGGAAGGTGAATATCACCGCTGGCGAATGTACGGTTGGACACGTTTCCTCCAAAGAAAGAAGAATTTTTTCTTCGATTCTTGCGAACGAGAAAGCGGTTAGGCCCTTATGGCTTCGCGAACATGAAGTAGTACCGACCCTTACCTTTCGGGTTGCTTCCTTGAGATTAATGAGTGCTTTTACTTCCATCAAGGAAGACTCCTTGAGTCCACACCTTTCCCATAGCACATGCAAGGTTGAAAGAACCCTCGCTGAATTGAATTGTGACACGGAGCCGTACCACTAAGATTACAGCAAAGTAAAATGAAGAGGCAATCGAGCCACAAACGACTTCGAAACTCTGCGTTGTCACATACCCCTTTGGAGACCGACTGGGGATGTCACCTTTCCGAGGGATTACAAGGAGAATCTCTTCAGAGATATTATAGAGATTTCTAAGCTTAAGTAGGTCAGTGTGGGTAGTGGCACAGGTGATATAATCAATGGGATAAGCATCCGCCTCCATCCGATGACCTAAGTTCCTCTTCTTAGAAGGTCTGCTTTCTAACACTCTCCTCATGGTACTTCTCGCGGATCCATTACCTCAAAACTACGACTCACTAGAAGACCGGGTCCTGGCGACGGTTTCAGGGTTTAATTAGGAAAAGGCAAAGTGGTCATAGGATGAGGGTATTCTACGGTATCCATATGATATAAAGGATTTATACTACGAGAAGAGAATAAGGAGTTATTGAGCCTAAACGGGTTGGGCTATGAAATCTATCCTTCACTCATACTAGTCAGGTTTCTTAGATTTGACATACCAAAAATATTAAAAAGGGAACACGTGAATCCAAGTATACGGGTACAAAAAAGGGACAATACTGAACTCAATCAACAACAACCAAAGAAGAAGTTAAAGGCGATACCTGGAATAGACTGGCACTGGTAACGTTGCCGTGACGGAGGAAGGACCCAGCAAACGAAGGTTTCCGACGCAAAAAATGTGATTAAAGTCCAAGGAGAGAGTTGGCTTACGGCAGAATGGTAGATAGCGAAACGCAATGACAGTTTTAATTTAGGGATTTGAAATGAAAGGGGGAAATGGAGGCATTTAAGTTACACAGATTGACTCACTTCACCGTATATCGAGGCGGATAAATTAAATCGTTTCAAATTTCAAATATGAAAGGACGAGAAATGACACGTCACTGACTGTTAGAAAAGGTCTGACGAGATGTTAGCCTAGCTATAAATTGGACGCACTCACGAAGGCCCATACTCAGACTGAAATCTCCTTAAACAAAAAGGCGGAACCTCAGATCCATCACAATAACACGAAGACCAGATAGGTATTTCAAGGGGTCGGTAAGATCCGATTCTCAGTTTCTAATCTCAACTCATTTCATTTCCTGAAGAAAGCTGGGGACCGGTGTTAAATAATAAAAGTACCACCGGCGTACCGTTTCCCATCTCGAGGTGAATCACCTAAGCTGAAAGGTGTTGTGCAAATTTTAATGTACTCGCAAGCGCACGAATCTATTGTAGTATAGATCAATGGTGACAAGTGTCGATCCCACGAGGAGGTGGATTTTAATTGTGTAGAATTAATTTTGTAAATGGGTGATTGGATTTGTGGTGGAAATGATTTGAAATATGCTAAAACTTAAATTAAAATGGCGACAATAAATTCTAAAATTGGTATTGAAATGACGAGAATAAATTGAAGAGAATTCTATTGAAATGACGTACTTGATTATCTGGATCCGTATCAACATGCATCATGGGCTAAATATTCCTTATTAATACCAATTAAATCATGAGGGGGGAATCCACACCTCATGAACCATGCTCTAATCAATATGGTGCTAAAGGAGTGCGAAATAATAATAACCTTATATACTGAAATGGATGTAACCAAAGTGATCTGAACAAGATTATTATTATTTGTCGACGAAAAGTCAAATTATCCACAAAAATTAGAAGGGAAAAAGAAAATAAATTTACCAAATAAAGCCCATGACACATGTTGAGACTTACTTGACAACCCAAGCTTGAAAAAATTAGCCACTCATAATGAACTAGAGGCGAAAATAGAATTTATTAAAATACATAGAAAATACAAGAAGGAGAAGGAATTACAAAAATGGATCCCAAAATGGATTAAGAGGTATCAGTGGGGAAGCCCTTTTTATGATACATCGAATAAATCGCCATTGGATTAAAAGCAGTTTGGGCGCTGTTAGCACGTCATCGATCAGCGATGCAGCGTGAATAATACGTTTTGACCAGCGTATAGAACGATTACGGTTTGACCGTGAAACGATGTGGATTTGGTTGAAAATAATCACATGTATTTCATGTACCGTCGCGAGATTTTTGGTCCCGATATCGCCCGCGTCATCGATCAACAGTGCATAAGAATTTTAGTCTAATAGGATCGTAACACCTCATCAGTCAATGCCACATCATCGGTCAATGCCACGTCATCGATCCGTACATGAAGTGTCGATGCAAAGATACATGTGAAACGCATGCTATTTTTCCTTTTATGCTCCTCACAGGTTTCGACCGTCCACGAGTTCAAAAGTGATGTCCGTTTTGTCGTCGATCTCGTTTTATTGTGAAATGACCATGATGCTCCTAAAATACATAAATACTTAATTAAAATCAAACACACATAATTAAATTGCAAGAAGCTTAAATACATAAAGTAAGGGTTGTTAGTAAAACTTGAAATGTAAAATGATGATTTTCTCCCTTTATAAATATGCATTTTCTAACAACCAACATGAAACTAGTCATAGCAAATAAAGTGAAAACAAAATTCAAATCCAAAATAATTCTTTTTTTTTTAACACTCTTATTTAATCAATCAGACTAATGATAACAATCAAATAAAAGTATAAGCATTATCTTCAGTATAAAGGAACATCACACCCACATCAACCATCCACATGAATCGGCCGTTGACTTTGTCATTACTTTTAAGAATGACATGTCAAACCCCAAAATCTCACTTTGGCGGTGACACTCTCTAAAGATATTAAACCCAATAAAAATAGTCACCCAATGAATGGTAATTGAGAGAAAATAATCGAAGTGATATCACTCTCACCAAGATGAAAGAAATATGCCTCGACTTAGAAATAATACGATCTCAAGTCAAATAAAAATGATAGTCAACCCATTTATTTATTTATTTTTTTATGCATTACTTATCGTTTTTAGCCGTATAACTAGCTTACTTGGGGTATAGTTCAAAATCGAAGGACTTTTATTAGGGCGTAGCGTAGGGGACATGGCTAACAAAGAAGGAAATAAGAAAAGCAAAATATATGTTTGAGAAAAATGTAGATTTTTTTTTTGGAAGTTGCAATTGGATTTTTTTTATTATTGTTTTTCCTTTTTTTAACAACAATTTTTTTGAAGAAATTTTTTTATTAGCGTAACTTCACTATACAAAATATTTATTTACATTTTTCTCAAACATAAATAGGTGATGGAACTTGTAAGATATTGGGTAATACTCCAAATCGGAGTGGGTCAAGATAATAAGTTGACAAAGAAAAGGTTTTTTTTTTTTTTTTTAAAGGCTCAAAAGGGTTAACTATGGATATTTCATAAAAGGGATGGCTAGAAAGGCTCAAACGAATCAAAGATGGCATTTCTATCATGTTTTAGGGCTCTAAATAATCTTCCATATCTATTAATTAGGTGGGCCTCCAAATGTAGCAACACACTTTTTTTTTTAATTTTACAATTCTTTCTTAAGGGTTAACTCAAAAGAAATCTAGAGATCGTGTATACAATAATAAACTGCTAAGCTGTATAAAGAATGGGCAAAGGGTTGCTCTCCAAGGAAAATGATAGGCTCAAAAACTCACTTGGTACTTATTATGACATGTTCATTCCTTCAAGCAACTCATATTTGTCTCCAACATCAACATGTAGAGTAGCAAACATAGCGTAACATCACTTCAGACTAAAGATAATACAAATACTAAAATTTGAAATTCATCATGTCATCCAATGTTAAAACAAATCACAATTTTTTTTTATTTGAAACAACATTCTACCCCCCAACCTATTCTAAATATGAAAGGAAAATATACATGCAGAAATATGAAAATGATGCAGAAAAACTAATGAGAAAATGATAGAAAATGAAAATGATTTTTTTTTTAACTTAAGAAGATGCGTTTCTAGAGGCACTACACTCCATATTCAGCCATCTTCGACTCAATAAGAATTTTAGAAAATGTATATTTATAGAGGAGAAATTAAAAAGAAGAAGAAAAATGAACATCTAAACATAATAAAGAAAAAGAAAATGTCTGAATTTTTTTTAATTTTTTTTTCAAACGATGAAGATGCGTTTCTAGAGTCACTACACTCCATATTCAACCATCTTCGACACAAAAAGTTAGCAACAGTTAGTTTCTACAACAAAAAATTAGTAAAAACTTAACCAAGATTCCACAATTGATTATGGAAGCTATTCCCTCCCCAACTGACGAGCGAAAAATTGTCCTCAATGTTTTAAATGAAAAAAGTAGAGTTTAGAAGAAATCACCTGGGTGGTGCAACACAAAATAAAATAATAAAAATAGGAGAGTTAAATCTAATTTTTATTTCTTCTGCCATCTTTACTCATTATTTGGGCGTTCCAATACAAAGCTCCGTGCAGCTTTTATAACAGATCAAGTAGCTCATTAGCAGTGTTAGCACAAATAAAAAGCTTTTTGGCATTGGAAGAAATGAAATAGTTTTTTATGGCATGGTTAAGAAATGCGATAAAGCCGTCATAAAAATTATTGACATTTAACAAACCGATGGGTTTCTGGTGAATGTGCAGATGGGCCCAAGATGCTAGTGTAATAAGTGCCTCTAGTGTTGCAAGATCTCCTGGAAGGAAAATAAAAGCATCAGCATGATTAAGCATTTCAGTTATTCGTTCTTGCATACCTGAGACGACTAACTCTTCTCCAGTTGATGAGTCAGACGAACTGCCCAATGATTTTAGGACTCTTGGGATGATGCCTAACACTTGACTTCCTCTAATAAAAGCTGCTTCTGAGACCATTTTTGATAACCCTCGGTTACCTCCTCCATACACCAAGTGTAATTTTCTCGCTTATACCATGCGACGATCTACTCCACAAACTCTTTATGTTTGCCATAGCTAAATCCAGAAAGCACACAAATGTTCTTGAATTGTCTATTGGGAGTAGCTGCCATTGGAATACTTCTCAAAAACAATTTGTGAGTGTTTGACAAAAGAAATCACATTTAAGAGTCTTGGTGACAGTGGGTCACAGTTGTGTATGAAGTGGCATGTCAGTGTCAAATAACGTGTAAAGCACATGGCTCGCGAGTCAAAAAGGAAATAGTAAAAAGGAAAAAGCAAACAGTAAAGAAAATTATTAAAGACAATACTGCAAACAATAAAACAACAGTGAAATGGAATAAAATAACAATAAAGTAAAATGATATTTACAGGTAGTTGCGACTGTGGCTCACATCTTCCTCTGGTTTTACGTTCAGAAACGGCTTGAACGCCCTCTATGGGTCGAGGATAGGCTTCCCATCCAGTTTTCTTATAAACTGGCAAACAAGGTCGTTTATAGTCAGATTCCCGAGACTATATCGTGCATGCTCTTTCTGGAATAATGGCCATAACTGGAGAATCGCTCCTTGCACATATCCACTGGAATGCGTTTCAAGAGACAGAAGGATATCATCCAATGACTCCTTATTCAAGCCATCCCTAATGAATTGAATCTTATATTCTCTGTTATCAGACACCATTCCTAAAGAACATGGGTTTCTATCGCAACTCATTCTGGCACACTTGTGACAATTCGTTTTCTTGCATAATTTCCTTTACCACAACCAGGCATGTATGCAATAAATTTAGGAGGTAACTCACCTGCCAATCGTACTTTAGCCTCGATTAACCAACGGATGTCTGCAGGTATGTTATTCCTCATGAGTAATCGCATGCGTTCAGACCGGGCTTTATAGATTGTAAGGAGGGCATTCTGAGGAAGTGAAGGGAATCGCTTGTGAAGCTTTGCTAGAATCTCGTTTCTATCCATACCTTCGCCTCAGAATATCAGGTATTATGGGAAACTGAAGTAACCGACTTGATTGTCACGGAGTACCGTTATCCGCCACTTCATCGGGGTAACAAACTAAAGCACACAATCAGAAAAACAAATTAAAACACACAAAGAAAATTAAAATCGTCCTCTTATTGAATTTACCTCAAGCTCCAACTGGATGTCGTAAACACTTCTCTCAATATCTCTGAGTTGGCTTTCTAAACCCTCAACATAGGCTACTAACTCTGGTGGTTGTAGAGCCCAAATACGATGTGTTTTACAAAATTGAATCTGCCTTATGAGATGAGTTTTGACACGTTGGAGTGGTTTAAGAATGTTTAGGAGGAGCGGTCTAAGTATGGTACTCATGATTGAAAATGATAAGAAAAAACTTAATGGTAAAATAAACACACTTATGCAAAAATAATTTCAATTAGCAAATAAAAAGAAAGAAAGAAAAAATCAAATCAACGAAAAGAAAAAAAAGTCAATTCAAATATGGTGGGTCACTCAAATTTATTTCGGTGTCTTCTCCATGTGGTTGGTACTCTAGATATGGCTTTAATCTTTGACCATTAACTTTAAACGTGACACCGTTCTTTGGGTCCTTAATTTCAATCGCCCCATGTGGAAAAATAGTATGAACAATAAATGGACCAGACCAACGAGAGCGTAACTTACCTGGGAATAGATGCAAGCGAGAATTGAATAAAAGCACTTTCTGACCTGGAGTGAATGATTTTCTCATAATTTGCTTGTCGTGGAAGACTTTCATCCGTTGCTTGTAAATCTTGGCATTTTCGTATGCATCATTGCGAATTTCTTCAAGTTACGCGTTGTAATCTTCTTTGAGCTTCTTTGCATGTCAAAATTGAATTTCTTGATAGCCCAATATGCACGATGCTCGAGTTCCACAGGTAGGTGGCAAGCTTTTCCATACACTAGCCTGTAGGGTGACATCCCAATCGGGGTCTTGAAAGCCGTTCTATATGCCCATAATGCATCATCAAGTCTTAATGACCAATCTTTTCTGTCTGGCCTCACAGTCTTTTCTAATAGGTGCTTTATTTCTCGATTGGAGATTTCAACTTGGCCACTGGTTTGCGGATGATATGGGGTTGCTACTTTGTGAGTGATTGAATACTTTGTCAAAAGTGCTTTGAATGCTTTGTTACAAAAGTGGGCACCACCATCACTGATTATTGCTCGAGGGAATCCAAAGCGTGAAACAATGTTGCTTTTCAAAAATCCTATCACCACTTTGTGATCATTGGTCCTACATGGAATTGCTTCTACCCATTTCGATACGTAGTCAACATCAACCAATATGTATTGATGGCCAAAAGAAGGGGGAAAGGGTCCGTGAAATTCGTCAAAATCTCAACCACTAAAATTGAATTTAGTGGCATCATGTTCCTTCGTGTAATGCTCCCCATTCGTTGACACCTATCACATGAAGAACAAAAAGTGTAAGCGTCTCGAAATAATGTTGGCCAATAGAAACCACATTGTAAAACTTTAGTCATTTGTTTTCTTAAGAAATAGCCTCCACAAGCTTGTTCATGGCGAATGAAAGGATATTAATTTCATTTCGGGACACATCGTCTAACAATTTGGTGCGCACAATACTTGAACAAATCGGATCATCCCAAAAGAAATTCTTTATTTCATGAAAAATTTAGCCTTGTGTCTTGGTCCTTTGCTACGGAAGTTTACGTGTAACAAGATAATTAACTATATCAGCATACCAAGGTAATACTTCCACATTCATTAATTGTTCATCTGGAAATGACTCATTCAATGTTAATGGCTCTGTAATTGTGTCAAAATGGAGACGAAAGAGGTGGTCTGCCACAACATTTTCTGTGTCTTTCTTATCTTTGAATTCCAAGTCAAATTCCTGCAAAAGTAACACCCAACGAATTAGTCTAGCTTTTGCATCTTTCTTTGTGAGAAGATATTTAAGAGCAGCATGATCTGTGAATATAATTATTTTACAACCAATGAGATAAGATCGAAATTTTTCCAATGCAAACACTACTGCTAGCATTTCTTTTTCAGTAGTTGAATTGTTAAATTGTGCATTATTCAATGTCATACTGGCATAGTAAATAACATAAGAAGAAAGTGACATCGTCTCTACGGACCACATAAACGTTGGTGGAAAGATACAAAGGCGAAAGGATTTCGACATCAACATCTTATGTAAGCTTGATTCTGACTTGACTTTGTAACAAGCACCTTGGGATTTTCTCTTTTCCACTTGGAATAGCATCTTGTTTCTTGCGTTCCATGTCACCCAAAAAATTGTTACCATCATTTCTAAGTCAACTTTTCCTCTTACATTCATGTCATGCATCGTAGTCAAAATTGTTAATCAACATTGAGATGGTCTGCGTGTCCTATGGACTATCTGAATATTTGGAAACATTACATGAGGGATGATGTAATTCATCATTTTGACAAACTACTGGTTTAATTATTTGTATTTTAGTTAAACAATAAGTGCATAATTTTGTCACGTTCGCCAATTGTTCATGGATATGATTTCATCGTCATTGTCAAACGGTCTTGATTGTTAATGTGGTTATTGTCACCTTGATTGCCTTCATGCACTTATCAGATTTCACTGTCATTTTGTCGATGACTTAAAAGTTTGCGACGAAGCTTATGTGAAATTGCTAATTTGTTAGTGTTCTTCATCTTGAAAGCAATATGAAATAAGCCACGAGGAATTGACATTGTATCATGCCGATTCTCTCATGCCCTCCTTTCACATTTCGTCATAAATTTCTTATATGTCCATGCATTTATCATGGTTGATTAAATTATCTTGTTATGACATGGATGTACAAAGAATCGTGTCGATTAAGCATACTTAAATCATGTAATGATGACAATTTCTAGTTTTAATATATTTGTAGCAGGTTTGTTGGAGCAATTTCTTACATTGTATCGACTTGACGATCCTACTTTCTTGATTTTTTATTTTTTATTTCATTTTTAGACCAATGAAACGAATTATTTATTGCAGATTATGGTTGACTTTGATCTTCAGGGATGGGCAAGATTAGAACTATTGCTCTTATGAATATCATATTTGAGTCCAAAACTTCAAAACAATGGTGTATATCATGAGCTTTCAGTGTTACCTAAACGAAAAATGGTGCCCTGGTTTTTCGGTTTAAAAGCATAGTGTAGATTGATGTGTATAAATTATTAAACTTATGCATGCTTCTGGGTTGTGTTTATATGAATCATATCTCGTGTCATGATTATTTCATTGCCATTAATTTCTTCCTTTGAACTTGGAGATTATCCCTGAAAATTTGTGCTCATATGTTTTATATCTTGATCCATTTCAACAACAAAGAGACTCTGCAGCTATGTATGTTGCTGTGCAGGAAAGTAAAAAGTTGCGTGTTTGACCTGAGAATAGAGAGGTGTATATATATATAAAACAGGAATTAACAAAGGTCTTAGTACTTGACATATATTTAATAATGAACATTGACCTTAGCTTATTTTATTGGTGGTATGTATTGAATGAATAATAAAGTCACTATCTGCATTGTAAGTTGAAATTATACCTGTAGAATTTTTATTTTAATCTTTGGATTGAGATTGATCAACAATTGTCACACATACTCTCACTTTAGGTGGTCCAATTTGTGTGAGACTCCCTAGATTCTCTTGTCACTTGTGGAGCTGTAATTCTTTTATCTTCAATTAAATTTTCAACTTCCTTGTATAATAAGTATACGGATAAAGCATAGCCTTGCTGAATCTCATAATGTGTTTTAAGCGTAAAGCTTACAAATGTATATATAAAAATCTCCCCCGCCTTTTAGTTTTAAATTTTGAGGCTTCCAAATCGTAAACATGGCTCGGATGATTGAATGCGATGAGATAGAGTCCGTGAGAATTGAGTTGGTGAGATAGGAAGAAGCCTAAGATCATTATTCGGACATCAAGTTTGAAGTAGCTCGTAATAAGCTTAAGGAGGAAGATATTGATGTTGAAAATGCCTTGCTGAAATTGAGAGATTACCTACTTATGACCCGGTTGAAAGCATCTTTGTTTGATGTAATGACAATAGAAACTGGTTGATAATCAAGGAAAACATGTGATTGATGTTACCAAGCTTGGAGCACTTGAGCGACATGTATTCATTGAGAAGCTTATCAAACACATTGAGCATGACAATCTTGGTTATTTGAAAGCGAGAAAAGAATGGACAAGTAAGCCTTTTATAACTAATTATGTATGAATCTTTCTACATGAATTTGCAGAAGTATGCAAAGACATAGATTAGAAGAATCATTTTACATTCTTGAATCACATTATAAGCGAGTACTCACATATATCTTCATTTTACTTTCCAATTTAAAGTTGGTTTGGTGCTACATTTCTCTTCTTGTGTAGCGGCATAAATGCATCATTTTGTTGGATAACACGAATTCAATTCTGCAGTTGGCGTTAAATTGCCTTATAGAGGTGAGATATAAAAATTTGTGCATGGAAGCCAAGTGTGAGGTTGTTCATGAAAGCCACTCTGACTGGAATTCTTTTAAAGGCATGATTTCGTAAGTTTCTTCATCTTTCGTAAAAATACTTACCAGAATTTGGTCTTTATTTAAGGGTTGTATATAATATATTTACGGTCGGTTTTGCTATATAAATCAGGTGAGTCCACGTAAAGGGTCTTTTTTATTTGTAGCTTACTAGTCTTAGAAATGATTTGATACAAGTTGAAACTTGCTTTACAGGTCTTGCCAAAGCTTTCAGGATACAAGTCACTTGAAGCGAAGATAAACATTTGTAATATCCCAAATCTCCTAAGGGTATTTAAGTCCTTTTAATTTTTAGTAATACCTTTTAAACTAGTAAAAATATAACAAAATGTCATTTTAATTATAATTTTTTGCTGAAAATTGGGTTCGGTTGCAAAAAAAAAAAAAAGACAGAAAAAAAGAGAGAGATGGAGAGACAAGAGAGAAGAAAAGAAAAAGAGAAGGAGAAAGTCTTCTTCTTCTTCTTAGTTCTACCTTAGGCAAAGCATGAGATGAAGTTGTTATTGTTGGGAGAAGTTTTGGAGGTAAGTTTTTATTATTGGTTTCTATTAAATTGTTGTGGAGAAGCACGATTGCAATAGAAGTAGAAATCTACGATTTTGTAGAAATATGCTGACAGTGAATTATTACGGAAATCATAGTAATTTGTACAAATTGATTTTAATTCTGACTTTTCAGTACGTTAAACTAGACACCGTCTAGAATGTTTTGAAACTTGTTTCAAGTTAATCGGATAAGATTTCAATTAATTATGATTTTTCAAATTCAAGTCTGAAAACCTGGAAATTTATGATTTCAGTGAATAACGTGAATTACGAAATTATTTTTACCATAGTTAGACTTCTTCAAAAATTATGAAATTTGGACCAATAATTTTTATATATGTATAGTATGATTCTGGATATTTTCATGATTTTATGATGGAGCAATAAATTGTTTTGTATTTGTAAAGCAAGTGTGTTCAAAACAGAAAACTGTTTGACAGTATTGATGATGTCTAAAACGTGAATTATTTTCAATAGTTTTTGAAGGAATTATATTATGAAATTTTTATCAATGAACTTTCAATGTGTCAGCATATGGTTTGCAAAATTTGAGATTCTTCCAATTAGAGACTAATTTATTAAAAAATCAGAGAAATATAGACTGTTATGTTTTGAGGGCCGATTATTGAGGACAATTGAGGTTGAGCTTAGGAGTTGTTTAAATTGAGATATTTGAGGACATTAGAGTTTATGATTGAGATTTGATTATATCTTATGAGGCGTTATTGATGATTTTAGGTTGATGGTATCAGTACGCATTTGTTACATGAGGATGCCAAGAGGTAAGTAAACTAGACTTCAAAACGAATCACAATAAACAATATATTGTTTGACTTGTGTGAAAAGCTCATTTTGATATGTACGAATATGGATCTATATGTCTTTGCCCATATGTTTATATGATGTGTTGTTATGTGTTGAGCATGATTATGTACATGGGCATATGTATGTGTGATGGTTCATTGGCATAAGCACGAAAATGCATTGAGTTTTTTACGAATGAGAAAGTGGATTTTAACAAATAAGATTTCTATTTTATGAGATTTTGCATTGGGGGTTACCTCTTGAAGTTGTGTGGGGGCCACCTCTTAAGGTATGTGGGGAATCTTGAGGAAGTCTTAAAGTGCGCATGGTGCAAAGTCTATAAAAGGCATTCAGGATCGTATTTCGTGAAAGAAAATGAGAAAGTTTGAAAGCGACAGAAAGAGATTTTTATGAATTTATTTTATAGTATTTCCAAAAGATCATGGCATATCATCCATTGCATTATGTATAAGTATGTATGTACTTTCATATAAGAAAAACTAGTTTGCTTACTGGGTTTTATATTCATTATAGTTTCGTGATTCGGTTTCCAAAAGTTAGGATTGATTCGTGATGAGTGAGAAGATGGATTTGAATTGAGGATGGTAGATGGTTTGGTTAAGTTTTTAAGTTATTCCACTGGCTTTTGTATTTGAGGCTCGAATTTTATCGATTGTAAAGAGTTATTTAAATTCATATGTGAGTTGTGGACATATTTACCCTTAGATTTCGGATTGGGGTATTACAACATTCTTAATCGTGTTAGTGGCATCTTGAAGCCTGGAAGGTACACAGAGAATTTATTAGTCTACTCAACTCAATTCATTAAACCAAAAACCTTTTAGGGTCAACCTTGCTGATTGTTTCACCATTTTACATGCTCTTGATGTATTTCAAGTTCTATTTCTTCTTGTGCTTTGGTGTTCGCATGCATTTACCTTGCTTGTAAGAATTTATTTATATATCCTACTTATGGAAGCAATATAATATCTGATGGTGTCGATGTTTAACAATATAGCTAATCCATTATTCAAAATTTTTTCTCCACGAAGTCATGTGGTAATTTGTGTATTTTGCTTTCGGTTAATCATTTATTATGCCCAATTTTTGTTTGCCTATATTAGGTTGATGTATGCTTTAGAAGCGGTTTCATTTCGTGATTCTTTCTAACAGAGACCTTTTTTGGGCATGACTTTAAAAGTTATAAATAAAGCTGCTTTACGGAAGAAAATTTTCATTTAAATTTCAAGCCTTTTGGCAATAGTAAAATAAGCTTGAATTTTTTACGGGATGACTCTTACTTGGCCCCAGGATGTGGCAAGAGCTCCTTTTAAAGGCTCTCTCGAAATCTTGATCCATCTCTCAAGGTTTCAAACTTTCTTGATGCTTTGTCATGCCTATTTACCTCGACAATCTAGAGTAAATGAAATGCAAGCAGGCTTGAATTTGTAACTTAAAATTTGAATCTCGGAAAACTATAATATAGAAGAAAAACTTAAGATAATCCTTGATTTTGATTATTAGGATTTAGTAAGTTCATGGCACTCTGTCTTATTTGTGGCTCATAATATCTTTCCTTTCTCAAAGGTGAGGGAACTTTCCTATAATGGAAACAAGCTAGAAGAGTTTGTCCCCGAAAACTTCATATAAGCCAAAATGACCTTAGCATAAAAATGGTGAGGAAGCTGTTGACTTTTACGTTGTCGGTGTTGGAAGCGAAGGTATGTGATTGCACTTGTAGCCATCTTACCAGCGCTAAAAATAATGATAACTAAATTAATATGAATGTTTTGCCTATCGGAGATTATGATGGAGGTCGATGAAGGGAGAAGGAAGGCGAGGGATTATTCCAGATCCGGATATGGACACTACGTGAAGGTCTTTTACATCTTGGTGTATTTTTGGTCCATTTTTGAATCCAGTTGGTATAGCAAAATTATAAAAATTATATCGGCATTGAATGCATTAGTTGTAAAGATCTTTTTACAATATAGTTGTGTGTGCCATTTGATGTAATCATTACTGTTAACTTAACCATTTTTTTGTAACAATTTACGCAAAGGAGTAAAAGAACCCTTGAGCAGTTATATATTGAAAGTAATTCTCTTTTTAGCTCTAATTGATCATGTCTGCAAATGTTTTATTAGTTCGTACATATGCCTTTTTGGATCCTTGGACTTGATGTGCGTCTTGACCTGATGGTAGGAGATGCCATGAAAGAGGCATCTACGGAGGTCGAAGAAGAGGCCTACTACGGGTTCAACAGTTATCATCCACTTTGGATACAATTTCTATATTAACAAGAGCTATAATCGGCATTGATGAGTAATAAGGTTCGATTTTCCATTGAATCTGTAGGAGAGATGATTGTCGGATCAACAAAGGCACTATTTATGGATGAAATAACAAATGGTTTGATAGTTCCACGACATATCAGATCGTTGCTTGTATTCGGTGCATATATGATTCTCTGCATTGATTTCACTTCTTGACCAGAGACCTTTGATCTCTTTGATGACATCATTTTAATGGCGAAGGAAAGATTGTGTATCATGGACCCGGGACCATGTCCTAGATTTTTGAGGATTGTGGCTTTAGGTGTCCTAAAAGGAAAGGGGTTCTTGACTTCCTGCGGAGGTAAGTGCATTAAAATGTTCTCATTTTCATGTTGAAATTTTAGTACTTTCATAATTTGATCTGCTTTTTTGGGTTTTGTCCGAAAAGATCGAGGCAATCTGGCTCCATCTTGAACTTCCCTACGATTCTTTTCGATGAGACATGTTCTCTATGAAATTCAAGGAATCTCCTCTTGTTAAAAAGCTTGTTGAGGAACTTTTAGTGGCATCGATAAATCAAAAGCCACAATGCAATTTCCTTTAGTGTATATTCTCTTTCTAGATGGGAGCTATTCAAGGCTTGCATGTCAGGGAACTTCTTCTCATGGGAGAAATTCATTTCTCATATTTTCAAAACAACTTCGGGTTATTCATTTCTACATATTTTCAAAACAACTTCGGTTATCATTTTAGTTTTACATCCTTTATCCGGTTGTTCTCTGTTTCTTCCTTTCTTTTGATTTACCTTATCTTTCTTTCTTAGATTGAAGGGCTGAGAAAATTGAAATATGTGGACAATCTTTTGTTGCTTATTATTGTTGCAATAATGGCTATGTTTTTCTGACTCGGATGGACATTGATGTTTTCGATGCAAATTACTACATGGGTTCCTTGTACTTTGCACTCGTCATGCTTCTTGTTGATGGCATTCTGAGTTGTCTATGATTCAAAGACTTCTTGTTTTCTATAAAGAAAGAGTTGTGCTTTTACCCTTGGGCGTATGCGATTCATTATGTCATTGGATCTGACCCAGGTGCAGGCGAGTTTCATTTGAGAAAGGCGGAAAGCTTTGTGTTTATTGGTGCCTAAATCCGTTATACAAACCTCTCGTAAAGAATAGTTCATGTCTTTTAGGTTCTTACGCTAATTTATTCTACTTTTTATATCTATGTTCGATTTGTGGCATCGGTCTTCCAATGTTTTTGCGATCTTGTTGGTGTTATTGTTTGGGGGTTTTATCTCGAAAGCGTAAATCAATTTATACCTACTAATTTGATTTTAGAATCATCATTCGACTGTTAAAAGTTATGGTGATTATTGGTTGCGATGCGGTGTGATTGAAGTGGGGCTTTGGATTTCTCTTTACATATGGGAGAGAGCTCTCTTTGAATGAATTTCTTGCTCTCGGTGGCAAAAGGTATTGTGTCTTATAGCGAAGTTTTTGGTTAAGCTAATCAATACAACATTGTGCGAACTCTTGGTAGAAGTTTCTCCATTACTTCGTGTTTTGGCAAAACTTATCATATTGCCATATGATATTTATTATTTATTAATGTTTGTAGAAAGTAATTTTGTTTCTTATTATGTTGTAGATCTTGAAACACTACATAGGGCAAGAAATACTTGAAAGCCGTGGACTAAACTTTGATGGATATCTTTTGGATATCACTTGGTGCATTGTTTGGCTTTGCCTTACTTAACATTGGCTTTACATAGCCTTAACTTTCTTGAAGAGTAAGTTCTTCTTTATAGTAATCCTGTATCAACTTGAGATTAATTATGTTTGTGTACCTAAGTTGATACAAATACTTCGTGCCATGATTTCACTTGAAAAGTTTTACGAGATGCGAGTAAGTGAAGATTCCACTTCGGTGAAATTGTGAAAGAGCATTCTAGGAGTACTCCTATGACTAATAAAGAATCTTATAAAGGTTAATGCAATTTCCATATTTTTTCCATTTTAATGTTTTACATTCTTCGTAATTTCAACTAATGCCTTATCTTAATCAACGCAAGATGGTCTTACCTTTTGAGCCCTTATAGCATTACTGGGACACGAAATACTATATTGACACCCTTTGGTAATCTTATTATCCATTCTTACGATGTTTATAATCTTGGACAATGCGGCATTTACGAGGCATTAGATAGACTTTTCAGACTTTAATTTGCCCCCTTGGTATTAGGAAATGAGAGGCGGGGATTCTTGAGAAGAAACTTCGACTCCTTTATGATGTTACGTTTGAGGCGGTGTTAACGGCGTTAATGGGTGTTAGTGGAGTGGAAAAACAACTCTGCTAGATGTTCTCGCGGGAAGAAATACAAGCTATATCGATGGGAAATAAAAATTGGTGGGTATCCGAGGTTCGAAACATTTGCTAGAGTTTGGGTTATTGTGAACAAGCGGACATACATTCTCCTCGAATCAGTCGAAGAATCGTAATATTTTACGCACGTCTTTGCTCCGAGATCAACTCAAAACTAAAGTAAGATTACTCTAATGTTCAGATCGCTTTAGGTTTCGGATGATCGACATTTAATGCTTCATGACATGTTCGATAGAATTTGTTAATGAAGTCCTTGAGACCATTGAGCTTGACGTAATTAAGGATTCCTTGGTTGGCATACACGGTGTTAATGGTCCAAAAAGCAACGTAAGCGACTTACTATAGCCGTCGAACTTGTAACCAATCCTCTATAATTTTATGGATGAACCTACAATTGGTCTTGATGCACGAGCAATTGTCATCGTATGAAGAATGTGGTTGATACAGGAAGAACAATAGTATGCACTATCCACCAACCAAGTATTGATATGTTTGAAGCATTTGATGAGGTAAAACAATTTTAGCTTGCTTTATTTTATAAATGTAAAACTAGAATTTGATTGTGAAACGTTGATGCTAGTTTCATTCTGGCAATACCTTTATACTCGATGGCTAAGTTTTGGCGTATCAAGTCGCTTTTCTTACGGAGAAAGAGATTTAGTTTAGCTTGAACAGTCTAGTTACTCTCGTTTCGATGAATTGATACGAACATTTTATCTGGATCTTCAGCTTGTTAGGAAATTGGTGGTTGAAGCAGGACCGCAGCTAATATGAAATTGGAAGAAAATAAAGAACAAACACAAAAATTAGATAAGCAAATGAGGGAATGAGCGCCTCTATTTATAGCCAAAATCTTGGCTACTATTCACGTATTTTTTATTTTTTTATTATTGTTCAAAATTTCAAAATTCAAAGTTTGATATTAAACTTTGAATATCTAGAATTTTCAAACTCTGAATATCTAGAATTTTGAATTTGATATTTAAAGTTTGAATATCTAGAAGTTTGAATTTGATATTCAAAGTTTGAATATCAAGACACCCAATCTTGACATTCTCCCACTTGGAGATTTGATTGAGAACCAATCAATCTCCTTTCGTATAATCATGTTGCCTACGTTTACGCTGAGAGGATCTACTCCAAATAAACTTGTTAGCATTTACCGGCTTGGTTAAAACATCTGCTAGGTTTTCCTTCGTATGGATTTTCTGCAAATCCACACTTCCATCTTCCACTACTTCACGAACGAAGTCATACTGACCTCCTATGTGCTTTGTCTTGGAATGAAATGCTAGATTCCTTGCAATATGCAAGGCACTACATTGTCAAAATACTGAAATTTTCATTGTTTGTGCCTCCTCGAATAACCTTTGTATCCAAATAGCTTCCTTGCAAGCTTGTGTAGCTGCCATGTATTTTGCTTCTATTGTAGATAAAGTCTGTGATAAAACCTAGCTTCTTTGCTCCGTAAGTGTAAACACATAACCAGTAGTGGATTTTCTTTTATCAAGATCTCCTGTAAAATCTGAATTCACATAACCCCTGACAGTAAACTCTGATCCTCCATAACATAATGCAACATCTGAGGTTCCTCTGATGTATCTCAGAATCCTCTTTATAGCTATCCAATACTCTTCACCAGGATTCGCCATGTATCGCTCCCACTTGTGCAATGTCCAGTCTTGTACATATCATAGCGAACATCAAACTTCCCACTGCTGATGCATACGGTACTCGAGACATCTCTTTCCTCTCTGCTTCATTGCTAGGACACATACTTGAGGATAATTTGAAATTAGCAGGAAATGGGGAAGAAATTGACTTACAATCTTGCATGTTGAAGCGTCGCAAGATTTTCTTTAAGTAATTCTTCTGTGAAAATCTTCTTATTATTTCTGTCTCGGTGAATTTGCATCCCTAGAATCTTGTTTTTTGGTCCCAAGTCCTTCATTTCAAACTCCCTAGCCAACTGTGCCTTCAATTCTTGGATTCGATCTTTGTTGGGGCCTGCTACCAACATGTCATCCACATACAACAGCAAAAATGATGAAATCATTATCTTCAAACCTCTTGTAATATGCACAATGGTCTGAACTGAGTCTGTTGTATTCAAGGCTTATGATGAAGGAATCAAATCTCTTATACCAACACCTCGGCGCCTGTTTGAGACCGTATAGAGATTTGTTCAACCTGCAAACCAAGTTCTCCTTTCCTGTTTCTGCAAAACCTTCTAGTTGAAGCATATATATTTCTCCTTCAAGTTCTCCATGAAGAAATGCAGTTTTCACATCTAACTGCTCTAGATGTAGGTCAAATGTAGCACACATTGCCAAGACTACTCTGACTGTTGTGAGTCGAACCACCGGTGAAAATATCTCATTGAAGTCAATACCTTCTTTATGAGCATATCCTTTCACCACTAATCTCGCACGATACCGCTCCACTTGGTCATTACCATCACGTTTGATCTTGTAGACCCATTTGTTTCCAATAGCTTTTCTTCCACGTGGTAGTGGTACAAGTTCCCATGTCTTGTTCTTGTGTAGAGCTTTTTTCTATATTCTTTGTCATCCACAAAGTAACTTCTGAGCTTTCTAAAGCTTCATGGAAAGTTGATGGCTTTCCATCCTCTGTTAGAAGACGATGCGTTGATCTCGTAATATACTCGAGGTGCCACGGCGTCTCCGTGAAGTTGACCAACGAACCTCGAGACTTCGGTTCTTGTTCTCGTGCTTCAGAAGAATCTGAATCTTCTAGATTATTTTCTACATATATCGGCACAGTCTTTAACTTTTCATTTACAGTGCTATCATCCTCATCTCTCCTTTGCAGTTGATCTTCTATAAAGATAACATCTTTGCTGATGACGATCTTGTGGGCAGTGGGGTCCCACAGACGATGCCCCTTTACTCCATCAGCATACCCTAGGAAGATACGTCTTCTAGATTTTGGATCCAGCTTTGTTCTTTCTTGGGCATTGTACATCACGTACACAGGACATCCAAATGCATGTAGGTAGGAATAATCCGTTGGCTTTCCAATCCACATTGCCATCGCTGTCTTAAGCCCAATAGCTGTAAATGATGATCGATTTACTATATAACAGGCAGTTTTTGGCTGCTTCTGCCCAGAATGAATTGGGTAGACCAGCAGTCCTCAACATAACTCTTATTCTTTCTGTAAGAGTTCTGTTCATCCGCTCCGCCACTCCGTTTTATTGAGGAGTGTATGCCACCGTGAACTGCCTCTGAATACCTTCTTGCTTACGAAAAGTAAGAAACTCGCCGTCTGTATACACTCCACCATTATCTGTCCTTAAGCACTTGATCTTTTTACCAAATTCAAGTTCCACCCGCGCTTTGTATTCTTTAAACACTGAAAATACATCTGACTTTTTCTTAATTGGATACACCCAACATCTTCTAGAATAATCATCAATGAAAGTCTCAATGTACTTTGCACCTCCCATAGATAAATCCGGTGATTCCCAAACATCAGAATGAATCAAGTCTAGAATGCATTTACTTCTAGCAATAGATCTACTAAAATTTAATCTATACTGCTTACTTGTAACACAATGCTCGCAAAATGGTAAACTTACTGATTTGAGCCCCGGAAGCAATTTTCGCTCAGAGAGAATCTTTAAACCTTGTTCCGACATGTGGCCAAGTTTGAGATGCCACATCATCGTTGACTCTTCTCCATTTGATGCGACACAGACATCAGCCTCCTGTAGTGTTTCCCTTTTAAGCATGAATAGATTAGCACCGATCTTTTCAGCCTTCATCAACACAAGCGCGCCTTTAACTTTCTTCATAATTACATTCTCCACATGAGTTTTGTACCCATGACTATCCATTTATTCCAAAGACAAGATTTTTCTTTAGGCCGTTGACATGTCCTACCTCCCCAATTGTGCGAATTGTACCATCAAACATTTTTATTTTGATAGTACCAATACCAGCGATCTCCAAGGCATGATCATTACCCATATATACCGATCCTCCTGAGATAGGTTCATGTGTGTGGAACCATTCTCTCTGAGAGGTCATGTGCCAGGTAGCTCCTGAGTCTATAAGCCAAACATCAGATAGTTGTTTTACGCTTAAAGCTTGTTGCCTTCTTGTGAGAATTTCCCCATCATCGAGGTACTTTTACACAACCACGAGCATTCGACTCTTTGCCCTCTCTTCTCTTCTGGTTGCTCCGACACTCTTTCTTGATGTGCCCTTTCTTGCCACAGTTGTAGCATTTGACATTCTTCTTACTTTTAGATTTTGATCTACCATGATTTTGACTCCCACTGGGGCCACGTTCCGTTGATCTCCCTCTCGTCACTGATAGCACCTCCGCTTGCTGCGAACTTGCTTGTCTGTTTTCCTTATTTTTTTATCTGCTCTACTCATTTAATACGGAGGCCGCAACATCATTGAAAACTAGACTGTCCACTGGATTGTTATTCGTCAGGTTGATGATGAGCTGATCATACGAATCTGGTAGACTTTGAAGTAGAAGCTCTGCACGTTCATTCTCCTCTATATTATGACCCAACGTTGTGAGTTGTGAATATAGAGTCTTTAAGGTGTTGATGTGGTCGGTCACCATTCTAGATTCTGCCATTCGAAGAGTATAGAGTTTTCTCTTCAAGAAGATTTTTTTGTGTAGTGACTTGGCCTCGTACAATTTTGTGAGAGTATCCCATATTTCCTTCGCAGTATTTTTCTCTACCACACTGGATAATACTCCGTCTGTAAGTGCCAAGTGTAGATCAGAAATGGCGCTGCCATCTATCTCGTTCCACTTGTCATCAGTTATCATCATGGGCCTTTCTCAATTCTTAAGCAATTATTTTTCCTCAATATAGCTTTCATCTTCATTTTCCACAACGAATAATTATTTCCATTAAATTTCTCACTTTTATACTTTGCCGCCATTTTGTTGATAAATATTGCACACAAGCTAGTATATCACCTTGAATAGTTGTGAGTATGTGTGAGAATGCACACCAGGAAAGTTTCCAGGAAAGACTTGAAGGGTCACAATGGTCCCACTTAAAACCCAGACTCTTTAAGCTCTTATCGCCTTTGTGACAAAACTTTCCTAGACATGTACAAAAAACCACACAGTTGTTTTACTCACACCACTATTCCCTGCTTTGCACCACAAAATTCTTGGATCGCTCCCACCGTTTCACGTAAATAGTACCCTTACGTGAATAGTACCCGACTCCGAAAAAAAATACAACCAATAGCCCTGATACCACTGTTAGAAAATTGGTGGTTGAAGCAGGACCGCAGCTAATATGAAATTAGAAGAAAATAAAGAACAAGCACAAAAAGAGGATACCAGTAATTACGTGATTTGGCTTTTAGCCTACGTCCACGGGCGAAAACAGAAGGAAATATTTTACTAGTAAAAAGGAGTTACAAGCATTGTAGTATTTTAACTCACTTCCCAAAATCTCAATACACCCAAACTCTTAAAACACTAAAACAAGAGCTTATAATTTCAAGCTCTCTAAACTCTCTCTAAATACAAGAAAACTCTTCTCAAAATTGGATAAGCAAATGAGGGAATGAGCCCCTCTATTATAGCCAAAATCTTGGCTACTATTCACGTATTTTTTAATTATTTATTATTGTTCAAAATTTCAAAATTCAAAGTTTGATATTAAACTTTGAATATCTAGAATTTTCAAACTTTGAATATCTAGAATTTTGAATTTGATATTTAAAGTTTGAATATCTAGAAGTTTGAATTTGATATTTAAAGTTTGAATATCAAGACACCCAATCTTGACACAGCTGATCCTCTTGAAAACTGGTGGGCGCATCATTTACTGTGGACCTTTAGAAAAGCATTCAAGTCAAGTCATAGAGTACTTTGAGGTTAGTTCTTGCAATATTTTTTTTTTTAAAGCCAACGACTAAACAACTTTTACTGACAGGGTATCTCTGGAGTGCCAAAGATTAGAAAAAATTATAACCCAGCAACATGGATATTAGAAGTCACTTCCACATCTGTTTGAACGGTGTAGATTTTTCTCAAATATATAGGGAATCTGCTTTATATAAGTAAGTTCAATTAAAAAAGGGTCTTCGATTTTGTTGTAGTTTTGGAATGTGTTACTACCACAAAATTATAATTACTCTGGAGAAGGCTAGCCATAAATTTTTTTAATTGTTATGCTCATGAACAGCAAAAGAGGATTTGAACAACCAGTTGGCAGAGTGTATATAGATATTGATCAATAATAATAATGCAACCAATCTTTGATATGAAAGATGTGCTTTTAGTTAGAGAACATCTCATTTCCAAAGAACTGAGGATAAATATCAGATTTATATAATAGTAGAATTTCATTTGCTTGTGTTGCAGTTAGTATACTTGGATGACAATCACTTACGCCTTTTGCATTTCGCGATATTGCACTGCTTGTAGGAACAACAACGAACTTGTAAAGTAATTGAATACTCCGCCTCCTAGTTCAAGAGATCTGCATTTTCCAATTCGCTTTTCACGCAATGGTTGGGGACTTGCTTGTGGAAGCTCCATTTGTCTTACTGGAGGAGTCCTTCATACAATTTAACGCGTATAATGCACATGACTACATCATCTTTACTTTTTGGTGTACTTTTTTGGGAACAAGGACAGAAGATGTAAGTGCATTGCTAAATATATATTTATCAAGGAAAAAAGTAATATTTTCTGTTAAATAGTGCCAGGAATTCTCTGTATTTTGATTCGTTTAAATATTTTATATTAGACCTTGCTCCTCATCAATGTTTATTGAGCACTTTCGATCAACAGGTTATGCTTTGACTTTCAATGGCTCCTCTGTATGACCTAAGAAGGGCATTTAGCTTCATATCTCTAGTGATAACTTGTCATGGTTTGTCTACACATCAGCAGCAGAAATTTATGTATCGTTTCTATCCCATCACATTTTTTTTCTAAAATGAACCTAGAATTACTTTTGATGGACTAATGATCATCAGCACATGTGCTCTAGTTTCATTCATTTTAGTAAGATGAAACTTGTTAAGTAATAAAAAGTACCAGCTCGGCCATGCCCTCATCTCTTACCCCGAGGTGAATCTCCTCAGCTGAATGGTACGAGAAGAGTCCAGATAAAACATCTCATACGGGCATGTGCTAACTAGAGACGGGCACCAACCAGAGAAATATACCGACCAGATGCGCGTCCCCAACATTTATGGGCACACGATCTCACGAAATCGCGATAGTTTCGCTATGCCCCGAACCATCGAGAAGGACATGGCATCCCACGTTAACCCATAATCTAGCGGTTGGAGACCCATGAGGGTCTGCCATCACCCGAAAAAAGGGAACATGAAGAATACGCAGAAACGTGGGACGACGGCTATAAAAAGCCATGAAATCGATGAAAAAGGGGAGAGAAATTCTGAGAGTAAAGTGAAAACTCTGCCAAATTGAAAAACAAGTTACATTCTATACATATTTTCGAGAGCACTACAAGAAACCACACAATCTAAATTACATAGTTTTCCCGTAAACACCTTGTGCTAACTTAAGCATCGGAGGGTTTATGCTGGTAAAACCACCGGCGTCTCTGATCCATTTTCGTGAACGCAGGCTTAGGAAGAAGAAAAAGGGTGATTCCAACCCTGGGAACTCAAGCAATCATTGAAACAGAAAGAATGTGACATCTCCTCTACTGATCACATAAACGTTGATGAAAGGATCTGGTCGGGTAAAGGGCGAGCAGAATTCAGCATCAACAAAACTATTAGTATAGTTTGCAAGCATCTAACATCTATTTATTTTCCCTTAAATATGCCAGAGATAACCAGCAAAATTTATTCAATATAGTGGGTTCGTTATACATGGCTGTGGTATTCTTGGGGATAAACAATTGTTCATCAGTTATACCAAATGTTGCGAGGGAGAGAACTGTTATGTATCGTGAAGTGAAGGATTTGCTGGGATGTACTCTCCATGGGCTTATGCACTTGCACAGGTACATATGAATTTTACTTCATTCTTTATGTTGGCTTTTTGTTCAACTCACAAAGAATTTTGTAATGTGCTCTTTTTATTGATAATTTTTCTTATTTAGATATGCATACTAATTTTGTAGGTGACAGTTGAGATTCCTTATTTACTTATTCAAGCACTTGCATATGTGATCATCAGTTATCCAATGATCGGATATTATGGTTCAGCATATAAGGTTTTCTGGAATTTCTATGCGATGTTTTGTACAATGATATTTTACAATTATCTGGGAATGCTACTAGTGTCATTGACACCAAATTTCATGATTGCGTCAATTCTATCCATAGTTTTCTATACATTATTCAACCTCTTTTCTGGATTTTTAATTACTGGACCGGTAAGCCACCACATTTATGCGTATCTATGAGTATATATATAATTAGCAAAATGTTTTGAATATTAACTTTGATATTTAATTCTCTAAAATTCCCAATTGGTGGATTTGGTTGTATTATATGCCTACCTCTTGGGCTCTAAATGGTATGATTACTTCACAATATGGAGATATTGACAAGGAAATTATTGTATTTGGTGAAACAAAATCATTGTCTTCCTTCTTAGAAGATTATTTGGGTTTCACCATGATCGATTACTTACATTTCTTATTTTCTACCCCCTGGTTCTTGCTTTTCTTTTTGCATATTTTATAGGAAAGTTGAACTTTCTTATAAGGTGAAATATATTTTTAGAGAGGCGTCTTGTGGCATATATTTCCTAGAACTAGAAATTTTACATTTGTAATCTATGTATACCCTTGATCAATATTGCAAATAGTTGACCATATACATAATTGGACACGCTTTAGGTATTCTATAAGGACAATTACAATATTATCATCACCCTTGAATTTCTAAACTGACCAAAAGATCTCTTTAGAGTTGCTTTCGTTGCCTTTATCATTTTCATAGTTTTTTGCGTCATCAAAGGCAATTGTAACTTGGGCTTCAAATCGATTATTCTGCCTCTGCAAACTCAACAGCACCATTAAATCCTGAGTTATTTACTGTGATCGCTATAAATTCAACCCCCCGAATATAATATTTGGATTTGCATTAAAAGCGTGTACTATTTTTCTAGAGAGCTAGTCTAAAATTAGCTTCATTGTTTTCATTGTTGAATACATAATGACGTTGTAATATCATCACATATTGACGTTGGCTAGAACGTTCATAGACCAAGGATAAAAAATCCGAAACTTTTTTTTTTTTTGGACATAGATTGAATACATAATGTAATTGAAACCCACAGAGTACATAGGTTGATAAAATGATATCGCCTCTGCATTCATTGAGGCATTTCACCAACAGTTTTGGATTTTCACCAAGCAGAGGCTTGAAGTTTCACTTTTA
The DNA here is from genome assembly GCA_030448925.1 of Citrus cavaleriei. Taxonomy (NCBI): domain Eukaryota; kingdom Viridiplantae; phylum Streptophyta; class Magnoliopsida; order Sapindales; family Rutaceae; genus Citrus; species Citrus cavaleriei. The sequence goes on from JAUJEN010000111.1 coordinate 34,601, forward strand.
TCAACCATCAAAAATCGTTCAATGGTCCTAGCAAGGGTAGTTTGGTCGCCTAGTTCTAATCCCTGCCAACTATGATCAAACGGATATCACAATAAACTAGTAAAGCTCAAAATCAACGTGAACAACAAAAGTTCATCATATTGCCGCCTCTAATTGGAATACTCCATACCGCCAAAATTTTAATTATAAACCTATAGAATTTTACAGTTGTGATAAAATTGTTATTCCTACCTATTTTCGTAAGATCAAATTTCACTTTCTTACATTGGATGAAGCTTTTAACTTTGTTGCCTTGTGATTCATAAGACTAGGACTGTAAAAAACATAAAACAAAGTAATGAGCCTTTTATTTATCTTATGAGATACAATGTAAATTTATACAATGCTATTCCATTCTTGCCTTAAGTTGTTTCCAGGTAAGTTACGTTCTCGATGAGTTGGACCTTTTGTTGGTATTAATGTTTTTCCTCATGGTGCAGTTGAGATCAAGAGCTTAAAGACAGGTAAAGAGTTCAAAGTTAATGGTCATAGGTTGAAACCTTACTATGAAAACTTTCAAACATTCAATGTAGATGAGGTTCCACTTTATGAACCTGCGTACGTTGATGAGTGAAACTTGAGAACCATGTCAGGCTGAGGACAATAAATCAAGCGCTTATTGGGAGGCAACCCAATGGCTGGAGAAAAGATTTTGAGAGCACGCCATAACAGATTTGATCTTTCTCCCTCTTATTCTCATTTACTTTACTCACTTTGTGTTGAATTTTGTTTGTTTCTGTTTGTGTGTCTCATCTCATTTCTCCATGTTTAATTTCTTTTTGTTAGCTTACATTGAGGACAATGTAAGAATTAAGTGTGGGGGGGAGGGATTTCGAACTTAGTTTTTGTTGCTTCGTCTTTTTCTTTTTACAAAAAAAAAAAACAAACAAAACCAAAAAAGAAAAATTGTTTTGAATATTAGCCAGTGATAAGAATTTGATTGACAATGAATATGGTTCTTAGAAATGGTTGAATATTACCTTAGTTTATACTTGATTCTTATGTTGATTTCTTCTTAATTAAGATTCTTTAAACCATGAGCACTAATATCAATTCTTTCATAATTTTGACTTAGAATTTGAGATTAACGTAGCCTGAATTGAGAATTTTAGATTGAGTAAATGACTGTTTGTCTTGATTCTTATCTCCACAATACAGTGTAGTATACACAGGTAGCATAGTCAGAAATAGCTACCTATAACCCTTAAGAGTGAAGCTATCCTTGAGTAATTTGGGCCTATGTACCACCAGTATGTAGAGGATAATCTACCATGAAAAGAAGGCTACCTTAAGGGGTAGAGTGAAAGCTCCTGACTATAAAACAAAAAAAAAAAAAACCAAAAGAAAATGCACACAAATGCCTGTGAAAGAAAAAAAAAAATGGAGATTAAGATGATAAGATTAGTTTGACTTACTATTTTCTTTGTTCGAGGCAAAGACTGTTGATGTTGAAGATTTTGGGAATAAATTTTAATTGAATTGATTCACACACACACTATGAGAATCAAAAGAGAGATGAGATTGACTATTGAATTAAAGTTAAAACTTCGATAATATTTGAAATTTTCTTTGAGCTATATGACTTATGCAATCTTTGAGGCTAGTTTTATTTTAAATTCCTTTGTTCTTTTTCTGCTAAAAAAAAATGCAATGATGTTTGTGGGTATCATCACTGAAGCTCTCACGAGACTATAACTCGTCCACTAGGGCCGTCTAGGGATTTAAAGGCTTGTTGTATACGCTAAATGTAATCGTGATTTCCTACGAAAGTGGACTAGTTTAGGTTTTCTTTTTATTTTTGTTATAGGTTTGCTCGAGGACGAGCAAAGGGTAAGTGTGGGGGAATTTGATAAGTGTATATTTTCCATATATTTTGCTATTAATTTCTCCATCTTTTTCTTGTTTTGGTCTTAAATATTCTAGTTACTTTAGTTAATTTTTAATTTAGTAAATTATATTTTATTGTGTTAATTTTTATCTTAGTTTTATTTATTGTGTTATTTTAGGTATATTCTGGAATTAAAGAGAAATTAAATCGGAGCATTCAGGAAAGAAATTTGATTGAAGATTGAGAGACAAAAGTGCACAAGAGATCAAGAATTGGAAAGAATTAGGAAATGAAGAATATTTTCCAATTAAAGCTTGTATGGGCCAAGCAAAATTAATATTGCACATGGAGCTAAAATTGGAAAATGGAAGCCTTAACAAGCCAAGCCAGCACATGAAAGCAAAATTGGAAAACAAAGATTGCAAACCAAAAGTGGCCAGCACGTGAAAGGAAGGAGAATAAAGTCTTTTGGCTTTAGGAAATCATGGCCAAATCATTATTGGCTTATTAATTGAAGCATGAAAGTGGCGGTTTTGGGCTCTGGATTTAATTCTTTCCATGCAAGGATTTAAAAAAAGCCACAATTGAAGCATTATAAAAGGATCAAGCGGAATCGGCAACCAAGAGGAGAATCAGCAGCAAGAGAAACTGAACAATTTGCAGTCGTAAAGGAGAAGAAAAAAATCAGCAGCCGAAAGGAATTGAAGAAAAAGGCAGCCGCTTGAATTAATCTCCATGATTGGTTTTATCAATTCTCTTATTCCCAATTTAATTATGTTAGGCTAGATTTTCTATTTGGTTGAGGGTGAATTCAAAACCCTAAACATGCTATGCAATTAATTTTTAATTTCTATCATTCAATTTATTTAATTGAGATTGTTTATGTTCTTCTATAATTAATGTTTATGATTTTATTCCCGTCTTGTTTGAGTGGCCAATTAGATAGGACTTGAATAAATTCTATTGCTAGATTAAAATTCTTGATCTGTAATTATCTTGAGATTTTAATCATAAGTAGCAGGTTGGAATCAGTGATTTCAATTGGTGAACATAACTTAGGTTAAATAATATGAGCTTGTGTGTTTATTGCCTAGACCAACCTAATATCTTTCTCTGTTTAATGCTTCCATTATCTTAAATTTAAAGAGCTTGTTTTAAATTATTTAATGGTTAGAGATTAGGTGAAAAGCTTGTTTTGCTTAACGATACACTAAGGAAAAATTGATGATAGAATTGATATATTATGTGCATGTTTGGTGGTGGTGAATGATCCTTTAACCAAAGTTTTCATAATTATTATTTCTTTCTCCTTTAATTTGAGTTTTTATTTAATTCTTGTTCGTAGTTTTAATTTTTTTTTTTTACTATTTAGTTAAAAATTCATAAACCCCCCCTTTTATTTATAATTGACATTTTTTTTAGTTAGATTAATTTATATTATTATTACTATTATTATTACTACTATTATTTTATTTTAAATCTTGCTTTAGAGTTGATAATAAATATAACTAGCATAGTCTCTGTGGGATCGATCCTTACTCGCTCTGTACTAATTATTTATATTAGTGGTAAGGTTTTAAATTTGGTGCACCTTAACGACACTACCAGCACCGAAAATATTTCAATGAAGGAAAGATTGTAAATGGAATGCGGGATTGTACCGGAGAGGTTGTTTCCGCCAATTCCAAGAGCTTCCAACTCTTTCAATTGACCCAATGAATCTGGAATATTTCCTCCAAAAGAATTCGCACCTAGAGACAAAAGTTCCAGGGACGATAGATTCCCAAGAAAAGGTGGGATTCCTCCTGTCAAACTGTTTCTGTGTAAAGCTAGTCTTTTGAGTTTGCATAGCGAGACAAACTCAAATGGAATTCTTCCTACTAACTTGTTGTATGGTAAGGCTAGTACTGTGAGCCTGGAAGACAAGTTGGCTGGGATTTTCCCAGCCAGGGAGTTATTTGAAAGAAACAGAGCTTCTAACCTGAGCAGACGCCCAAATTCACGAGGGATTTCACCTTGGATTGTGTTATTCTCAAGGTTGATCTCTCTTAGGAAACTGAGGTTGCCAATGTAAGGAGACAACGAGCCACGCAAGGCTTTTGACCTCATGTTTAGGGCTGTGACTCTCCTGTGCCTGCGACCACACGTAATGCCCTCCCATTCGCAGAAATGGCGAGAATCATTCCATGAGTTGAGGATTCCTTGAGGGTCATGAGAAATCATTGACTTAAAGGCCTGCAAGGCAGCACGATCTCCCTCTTCAAAGGCTGCAACTTGCAACAGTGTAATGAAAAAAAGAAGCATGGATGGAAAATAAAGAGAGTGGGTATTCATTTCTACAAGTGAGAAGGTAATTTCCTTGGCTTGCCTTTATATGTGAGCAATATATATATATATATATATTACCCCAAATTATATAATTGTTAGTTATTTTTATTAGTTATTTTTAATTAATTAAATTTTTTTGTTGAATAGGAAATTAATTGAAGATTATGGATAAAAAAGATATGAAGAAGTTCAATTTAGGAAACATTAAAGATTAATTAATTTTGGAAGCAATTAGACATACAAGCATGTGGAAGTGAAGCCAAGGAAACCGAAGCTAGTGAATTAATTCATCCATGCACATGAAGACAAAGAAGATTATGGCCATCACGTGGAGATAAATGTAGAAATTGACTTTAACTCAATTTGCTGGCTTTCCCGTTTTGCCTTATAACAATTGGAATAAAAATCTTAAAAGATTTAACTATAGAGGCCGCTGCTTGGCTTACTACAATTATAATTGAAGTTAGAGAAGAATTCCGTCAACTAGCATTATAAAAAGAGAATTCGGTCAATTATAAAGAGAAGCCGCCAGACGAAGCAAGAGCCTGAAACAGAGCTCCAATATTCCCATGGCTGATTTTATTAATTTTGCTTCTCAATTCAGTATGTCATTAATTTTATCTTAGGTTAATGATGAAATATTTATTTAATAAAATAATTGTATTTTATTTAATTAATTCTATATATATTCTTTGATGATTATGGTTTTAGTTTGCATTAGTTGAATGTTATTAAATATTTTCACCAATTTCGTTAATGATTGTTATTAATATCATAAATTTATCTTTGGATCTATAAAATTTATATATGATTATCTTTGATTACGTTTTCATTAAATTGTTTACTGCGAGTCTTGGAAAAGCTTTGTTTTTGTTATTCAATATGTTTTAGAGATCTAGATATCATCTATTAAGCGAGAAAAAAGAAGATTAATTTTATTTGAACTTGTTATATCTGTGAGATGGCAGATTGATTTAGTTGTCTAAAATTTGGGATTAATTAATAATTAGATAATTCTTAGTTGAATAGTGGTTGATTAAAGTAATTTTGTCTTATTGAATTCTCTTTTACTTTAATTATTTTCTTAGTTTAATTAATTTAATTTCTCTTAAAACTCAATTTGCTTAACTAGGTTAAGATTAATATTAATTTTAAATTTAAATTAGATTTTTCAATTTATAACAATCCTCGAATTAATTTTTATTCTATTTCTAAATTTGTGCACTTACTAATATATTAAAATTTTACACAACAGTGAGCTTCTCCTAGCTTTGAAAGTAGGACAAGTTTAGACTTAAAACAAGGAAGTCACCTCTCTTCTTCTTTTTTTTTTTTAACCCTTAATTTAAACTAGACTTGACTTAGACCTTTTCAATTTGGTTGCATTCCAGAAATTGAAAGGTCAAAAATGCCGTTGCTATAGATGCTAACTGGATGAAAGAATGTGTCGGCTTGATTTTAAGTTTTTGTGCGATGACATATCACACCGTCAAAGAATGTGTGCACTGGATTTTAAGCGTTTGTGTGATGATATCTTACATTATCAGTGATGTCATGATGATGTGGATGAAAGTGGTGGAAAAGATTTTAAGCTTTTGTTTCAGAATTGGTGTTGCTGTTGGTGCTCATGGGCTGGAAGAATGTGTGGGCTGGATTTTGAAATTTTGTGAGATGACATATCACGTAATTAGTTATGTTATGCTGACGTGGATGATGTGGTGGGACGATGATGTGGTGCCGAGGTGGAGAAGCCATGGGCCCAATTTTTTGGGGGTTTCGTTTTCTCGAAACGTAAGACAATTTATACCTTCACCAATTTGGTTTTAGAATCATCAGCTGAAAAAGGTTAAACTTATGGTGACTGTTGGTTGCAGCCTTGATGCCACTGTGTTTGAAGTGTGATTTTTGTATTTCTCCGATTACATATGGGGAGATAGGACTCTCTGAGAATGAATTTCTTCCTCCTGGGTAGCAAAAGAAGCTGTGTCTTATACCACATTGTGCAGCACACTTCATGTTTTGACAAAGCTAACTGTATGGCCATATGATACTTATTATTTATTAACATTTGTAGAAAGCTATTTGTTTCTTATTACTTATAGATACTGCCCACAAACACTACAATTGGGTAAGAAATACTTTGATGGATATCTGTTCTGGATATCACCTGGTGCATTGTTTGGTTTATTGTATGGCCATAGACACTACGTTAACATTTCTGTGTATCAATAGTGTATATATATATAATTAGTAAAATGTTTTGAACATTAACTTTGTTACTTAATCTAACTGGTGGATTTGGTTGTATTATATGATGCCTACCTCTTGGGCACTGAATGGTATGATGATTACTTCACAATTTGGAGATATTGGCACGGAAATTATTGTATTTGGTGAAACGAGAACATTGTCTTCCTTCTGAGAAGATTATTTTGGGTTTCACCATCTATCCTTTTGTTTCTTGCATTTCTTTTTTGCATATTATATAGGAAAGCTCAGAAGATGAAATATGTTTTTGGATCAATATTGCCTAGATGAATATTGCAGCAAATAGCTGACTATGTATTTAATTGAAAATAGTTTAGCTATTTTTTATATAAGCTGAACAATTAAAATATTATCATCTCCTCTTGAATTTCTAAAATTTAGAGTTGCTTTCATCGCCCTTTATGAAACTTACAACATTTTCATAGCATCCGACTCTATCATCATCACAGGCAATACCACCTTGGACTTCAAATCTGATTGCTTCTGCCTCTGGAAGCTCGACATCACCATTGAATCCTTGAGTTATTTACTGTGACAGCCATGAATTCAGCCACCTCAGAATTTGTGACAACTGCCCCTAAACCTGCCAAGTTCTTTTAAGCAGTAACATCCGGATTTACATTAAGCTTGTACTAATTTTCCAAAGAGGTACTCCAAATTGGATTCTTAGCGTTGTTTCCACGTTGTTTTATTATCACATCTTGATGTTGGCTAGAACATTCATAGATGGAAGATAAAAAGGTTTTATTGATAAATGATTTTTTAAACGATTATTTATTGATAATGATTATTACTTTATGACTTAACTGATTATGAATTTTACCGTTTATACGTATTTTGTTATAAAATGATTACTGGTTTCTAATTATTGTTCTTCATAAAGATTATTTTATACTTTATCGTTATTAAAACCTTATGTATTTAATTTGAGTTGATGGCTTATCTCTAACATTTTGCAAATTGATTAGAAAGATGCGGCTTTTGGTTTAGAGAAGAGGATTTGTTTGATGAAAACCTTGAGGTTTTCTAGATGAATAAATTGTTCCTACTTTGGTTACTACTTAGAGCTGAAACTTGTTTTGGAGGATTATTGTTCAACTTATTATTTTAGAGACTATGCTTCGATTGTGGAGAATATGGATGTTTTTCGGAATGTTAATAAGATTAGTGTTATGACGTTTCATTCCAATTTCCTCTTCAGATTCTTAAGTGAATTTGGAGTATTACACTTTAGATGCAGTGCTATCAAAATTAAGCAAAAACACAACTGTTAAAACATACCTTCATGTAGGTACCTATAACTTGATCAGGGATAATTCCTGTCTCTTTCTCCCTTTTAATCAATTCCAGCATGATTTCTTCACAGGTACAAACAAATATTCATTTGTTATTACGGTAAAAGATTGATGAAATATCGGCAACCATCAAATTAAGTATCACGATGCCGATCGTTCAAGAAATAATGTACCTACTCGGTTTTCCTACACCTTGAAAATGAACAGAAAAATCAAGTGTTTCTCTCACAGTCATCTCAGGAATGTGCACATCATATTGGCTTACATATCTAGATGTTATTTGGGTGGACAAATTCTTCTAGTTTGTGTCCATTATAAGAAACTTCCCGTGTGACCTATAGAAAAAATTAAGATAGACCAAAACTACAACAGTGATTAGAACTTCTTCTTTTCTTCTTCCTTTTTTTTTAACTTATTTATTTTAATTTGTTATAAATTAATTGAGATTGTAGCAAAAGAAAAAAAAATTGATGGGTTATAACATTACAAATTTACAGCTATGTTGTAGACTGGTCTGTTTTATGATTTTACAGCTTCAGTTACTGATTCTAAATCATAATCTTAATCTTCATATGAATATATTACTAGTGTAAAATATAACTGATGATCTCAAAATATTAAAAAAAAAAAAAAACTAAATTGATCCGCTCAATTATTAATAAAACTCAAATTTTCAGTTCGATTTTTGGTTTAATTTTATCGAACCTAAAATTGATAACTGAAAATTAAAAAAAAAAACGTCACTTCTAAATAAAGGCCCACAAAATCCAAACGGACAGATGCCAATAGATTATGCATTTTTATTTAATTCAATATTTTTATGATTTAAAGAAAGCCGAACCGTGACTATTCCCAGCCTTTTCTTTTATTTTTATTTAGTGTAATAAACAAATTAAATTGTAGTTAAATAATGTTTACACGCTCTACTTCCGGGTTTTATTATACCACTAACATCAACAATGATGCTAATATGAACTTCACCTGTTTCTGAGAGTTGTAAATTCAAAGACAATAGGACAAGTTCAGACATAAAACAAAGACGACGCCTTTCTCCTTTTTTTTTTTTTTTTTTCTACATTTGAAACTAGACTTGACTTGGTCATTTTCAAAATATAAGTCTTGGCCATTATCAGTTTGTTCACAAGAAAAAGCTAAGAAAATCTAAATGTTGGCCACTATCAACTTGTTTGCAAGAAAAAGCTAAGGCGAGTTGACATGATCGCTGGCCACTTGACAAAAGCTAAGGCAAAGTTGACATGATCCACTTGAGAAAGTGAGTGGATTTTAAGCTTTTCCGATGCGGTAATACTGTACACTGCACTTGAATCGTTGGCCACTTGACAATGTGGTTGAATTTTAAGCTTTTGCGATGTGATAGTACTGCACACTGCACTTGCATTCTTGCGATGTGGTAATACCGCACACTGCACTTGAACCTAAGACTTCAAGGCTTCTATCATTAAGAGTGTGTGGAAAATAGCATCACTTTTTCTAGAAGGTGGTGTCCACCATTTTGAAGAAGAATGCGGTTGTTGCTGTATTCTTTAAATCAAAGAAAACAAAAAAAGAAAAATTTGGTGCCGCCCAAAGAAAGTAAAGAAAAAGAAGAAAGAGAGAAGAAAAAGAGATGCCGGGCCGAAGAAGGAAAAGAAAAGAAAAAATTAATAAAATAATAATAATAATAATAATAATTAAATATTAAATGAACAGTAGTCAATTTTGACTATAAAATGCTGGCTCCCTTCATTTATAAATCATCTTCTTCAAATTTTTCTTTATTTAGAAGTGATTTTAAGAAGTGATTTGAGAGTTGGGTTTTTTTTAAGTGAAAAATACTACAATACTAGAATCTTTTCACTAGTAAAATATTTCTTTTTTCTTACATATAAAGTTTAATTACGTAATTTTTGGTGTCCTCTATTATGCTTGTTCTTTATTTTTCTTCCAATTTTATTTTATCTACGTGTCTGCTCCACCTACCAATTTCCTAACAGTGGTATCAGAGCTATTGGTTTTATTTTTGGAGTCGGGTACTATTCACGTATACGGCACTATTCACGTCTACGGTACTATTCATGTGAAACGGTGAGAGCGATTCAAGAATTTTGCAGTGCAAAGTAGAGAATAGTGGTGTGAGTAAAACAACTGTGATTTTTTTACAGAAAGTTACACAGGCGATAAGAAAGCGTCTGGATTTTAAGTGGGACCATAATTTCGAGCTAGAGAGCCAACACAAGGCCAAGAGTGCTACCCAATTCGAAAGTTAGGCAACTCTAAAGACATCGAGCTTGTAAATACTCTAGAATTTTCTATACAATTCCAAAGACACGTAAATACCAGAAATTGTAGAATTCTTTAGAATCTCTAGAGCTTGGCAAGCCTCCCCTATAAATATGGGATGACATTAGGTATTTGGATCCAACAAACACTACAACAAGCATTGTAATCTCTCTTGATGCAATACAAGTTCTTTTATTTGGCTCCATTGCTTTCTTCTCTAGTTCGAGAAGTTCTTACTTAAGAACATTTCGCAAAGTTGTCTAAGTGCATTTAGTTGTGCAAAATACTCATCCCGTGACAAGTGGTATCGAGCTAAGGTTTGCACGACGCGTTAGCTCACGAAGCAATGGCCAATCCTTCGAACATAGCACAAGAGGGTGTTGTTGGTGTGGATGTTCCACCGGAACCAAGCCGCGGCCGAGAGGGAGAACACGCCCAAGGCAAGACTTGCAGCAAGTCCAAGGCCCCATCCGTGGATGCGTTGGAGCCTCGTGTGACTACTCTCGAAATTGGCGTTATCCGCCGCCAAGAAAGCCTCAGGATTGGAGGAACGAGTGACGGTCTCGAGGGAGAATATGCCGAGTTCACGGTGGCAACGAAAAGCTCTCATCCACGCAAGAACACTCTTCGAGGTGAGTTTCGTCCTTTCCATGATGAGTTGCTTAAACTTCGTAGTTTTGTTCAGGACGAACTACGTGCTGTCCGTGCGGAAGTGGATGAAGTCCGCTCGGATTGGGCATGGCACAAGCGTACACTCTCCGCAAGTCCAGCTTCCGCAAGCTCGAGCGATGCGCGCCGCATTGACGTGCCGAAGCCCGACACTTACGATGGCACACGCAACGCCACAGTCGTGGACAATTTCCTCTTTGGGCTTGATCAATACTTCAATGCCATGGGTGTCCGAGACGAGGCATCGAAAGTGGGCACTGCACCACATCTTAGAGGCACAACTATGGTAAGCGGTAGATGGGCAAGGGCATTTGCACCATCGACACTGACTTCCGCAAGAACTCCGAAAGAAGCAATGCGGAAAAGGAAGCGCTAGCACGCTTACGTCACCTCAAGCAATCGGTTAGCATTCGAGACTACATCAATGAGTTCACTACTTTATGTTGGAGATAAGTTTATGTCCGACAAGGATTCGCTCTTCTACTTCCAAGATGGCCTCAAGGATTGGGCCAAGACCGAGCTTGATAGGCGTGGTGTTCAAACACTTGACGACGCCATCGCCATTGCAGAATCGCTCACCGAATACTCTACCCAATCTAAGGAGAAAAAGACCAACCAAGGCAAAGGTGGGGGAGAGAGTCGCAAGGACAAGAGCAACAACCGCAAAGATTGGGGGCAGAAAAAGCCGCCTAGCAACAAGAGCGGGCAAGGAAAATTAGAGGGCAAGAAGGACGCGCCAAAGCCGCGAAGCCCATGCTTCATATGCAATGGTCCTCATTGGGTACGCGACTGTCCGGAGAAGAAGTCGCTCAATACTCTCGCAGCCCAACTTAAGAGCAACCCCACAATGTCCACAGAAGAACCCCAACTCAGCATGGGTTCTCTCCAACGTCTTGGTGCACTCAACCGCTAACAGCCCGCACTCGTAAAGAAAGGGCTCATGTATGTAAGCGCGAAGATAAACGGCCAGTCCATTCGCGCGCTGCTAGATACAGGAGCGACGCACAATTTCGCGGTCCATGACGAGGCTAAGCGCCAGCCTCAAGGCCACCAAGGAGGCACAACGAAGGCAAAGAACTCACCCGCCAAGTCAATCATGGAATCGCACAAGGCGTGCACATTATGCTTGGGAACGGAGCGGAAAGCTTGATTTCTCCATCGCTCCCATAAATGACTTCAAGATGGTCCTCGCATGGAATTCTTCGATTAAGTCCATGCCTTCCCGCCTGCCACAAACTCCCTAAGCATCCTCGACGGAGCAAAGCATGCATGGTACCCATTAAGCGAGGCAAGTCCGAGGAGAAGACACTCTCCGCCATGCAATTCAAAAGGGCTTTCAAGAAGGACCCAAGCTTCGGGTTCCATTCGAACTAAACGAAGAAGGAAATAGCAGTAACGCCGCCAAGCCAAGTCCTTCCACAAATTCAAGCCGCCCTCCATGAATACAAGAACGTGATGCCTTCGAACTTCCGAAGAAACTCCCACTGACGGTAGGTAGATCATGCGATTGAGCCGAACAAGGCGCAAAATTTGGCGCCTACCATGGCGCCACCAACTTGAGGAGTCATGGAGACAACTCAAAGACTTCGGATGCAGCTACATTCACCCTTCAAAGGCCCTGCTCGTAAACCGATCCTCTTCCAAAAGAAAAAGGACGGATCATCGCGATGTGCATCGACTATGAGCGCTTCAACAAGATCACCATCAAGAACAAGTATCCGATTCCCTTGATTGCGGACTTGTTCGACCAGCTTTGGCAAAGTGCGATTTCACCAAACTCGACTTGCGCCCGTACTACCAAGCGCATCGCTATGGAGATTTAATCAAGACAAGGCACTACAAGGTACGGGTCTTTCAATTCTTTGATGCCTTTTTGGCCTTACTAATGCACCCGCCACATTTTGCACACTCACGAACAAGGTACTCCAACCATTTCTCGACCGCTTCGTGGTTGTGTATTGATGACATCGCGTGTATAGCACCACACTGGTGGAGCATGCCCAACATTTATGCATAAGTCATCCAAGCATTGGGACAACGAGCTCTTCCTCAAATCGGAGAGTGCTCATTTGCCCAACAAGAGCGGAGTTCCTTGGCCACCGATCAAGGGAAGATTATGATGGAGAATGCCAAAGTAAAGGCCATCCTCGAACGGGAGCCTCCTCGAAGTGCCCGAAGCTTCGCCATTCCTTGGTCAGAATTATACCGCCGATTCATCATACATTACAACCAAGGCGCACTTTGACAGATATGCTCAAGAAAAATGTAACGTGGCATTGGTCCAAGAGTGCCAACGCCAAGATTCGAGGAGTTAAAAGAGCAATTTCGAGGAACCTGCCCTGCTTCTTCCGAACCACACAAAGCCCTTAAGACAAACGGATGCCTCGATTTCGCATAGGAGTGAGTCCTCACGCAAGAAGCACCCCATAGCTGCTCGAGAGTCTAAACGATACGGAACGCCGCTACACGGTGCAAGAGAAGGAGATGACCGCAATTATACATTGCTTATGTGTGATGACATTATTGCTAGCTCTCACTTCATGATTACGATGGACAACGTATACAAGCTACTTTCCAACACAAAAGAAGTGAGTCCGGCAAGCACGGTGGCAAGATTTCTTTATGGACCACTCATCGCTCGAAAGTACAAACCGGGAAAGCCAATGTCGCTATGGATGCTCTAAGTCGCAAGGCTGAATCACACTTAGCATGAGCCAACCGAAGTCCGACCTTGTCTCACGATCAAGGAAGGCTTCAACAAGATCCGCTAGCAAAGGACTTGCTCAAGGCAAGACGAGGTGATTTTGGCAAGAGGAATGCATCCTCACCAAGGGAGACCGAATCGCTCGTGCTAAGGCGTGGGAAAATTTACTAAGGAAGTAATCAAGGAGTACCATGACTCTGGCTGGTCACCCAGAATCGAGCCACCGCACTCAGTTCAAGCTTCGACTTTTGGCCGCATACGAGGGACGATATCGAGATATAGCGAACTTGTCTTGTGCCAACAAGACTGGATCATCAACTCCAAATAGATTGTTGGAGCCGCTACCCTTAGCAACAAGGCCATGGGAAAGGTTCCATGGACTTCATCACATCGCTGCCAAGTCCGGCGCGCGAAGTATCATGGTTGTTCTCGACGATACAATAAGTACGCCACATTCATTGCCGCACCAATCGATTGTAAAGCGACAGGCAGCCCATTCGCTGGACGCTAAAGCCGGGGAGTTCCAAAGAGCATCAGCGAGTTTATCGAGACCCTGCTCATCACGGGCGCTGGACGAGTTTTCAAGATGTCGGGGACCGATCTCAAGTTCTCGACAAGCTTCCACCCACAAACGGACGGGCAAAGCATTAATGGCCTCCTCGAAATGTACTTCGAGGCATTATGTGAATGCTCATCGCCAGGATCGCGGTTACCGACATCGCCCAATTTTCTTATAACTCGCAGCCGGGCGAGGCTACGGGCAAGAGTCCGTTCAAGATCATCATGGATTCCAACCCATGACCCCCAATGCCATAGCCTCGACTTACGGAGGAAAAGTCCTGCGACACACAAGTCGCCTGAATGGTACGAGGAAGCCGACATTACGCTGAGCCTATCTCGACAAAGCCGCGAGGAAAATGAAGAAATGGGCGGATATAAGGGAGACGACATGTCGAGTAAAGGGCGTGATCAAGTCATGATCAAGCTCCTACCCCAACAATTCAAGACGCCGGAAAGTCCACAATGGGTTAGAGGCGCCACGAGCGACCTTCCGAAGAAATTCACGGTAGGCAACGCCTCAGATTAACTCCAACTTCCGCCAAGACTCAAGATCCATTCTCCTTCCGTGCGAGCCTTCTTAAGCCATATCACGAAGACATGACCCAAGTCATGGAGAATCGAGGCGCTAACCGCCGTTGTCACTGCTCGACAAAGATGTGGACTACATCATCATGCTGGTTTCGAGGAGAGGCGCATCAAAGACATAGTACTGGGTGAAGTGGAAAACCTCCCCGAGAGCGAAGTCACACGGAACGTGAAGAGGATTTGTGGCACCACCGAACACATCCAATTTGCACGAGAGCGCTTACGAGGACGCCGCTGAGCTAGTGGGGAAGATGTCATGGACCGCCTAATTGCCCATAATTTCGAGAGCCAACACAAGGCCAAGAGTGCTAGCTTGGCCCAATTCGAAAGTTCTAGTAACTCTAGCACATTGAGCTTAGAATACTTAGAATTTCTATACAATTCCAAAGACATGTAAATAGCTAGAAATTGTAGAATTCTCTAGAATCTCTAGAGCTAAGCCTCCCCTATAAATACGGGATGGCATTAGGCATTTGATTCAACAAACACTACAACAAGCATTGTAATCTCTCTGCAATACAAGTTCTTTTATTCGGCTCCATTGCTTTCTTCTAGTTCGAGAAGCTTACTTAGCAACATTCGCAAAGTTGTTCATGCCACACGGGTTAGCACAAAATACTCATCCCGTGACATTACGCGTCTGATTTTAAGGAGACCATTGTGACCTCCGCCTTTTCCTAGAACTTTCGGTGTGCATTCTCACACATACTCACAATTATTCAAGGTGATATACTAGTTTGTGCAGATTTATCAACAAAATGACGGCAAAGTATGAAATTGAGAAATTTAACGGAAATAATTTTTCGTTGTGGAAAATGAAGATGAAAGCTGTATTGAGGAAAAATAATTGCTTGGCAGTAATTGGAGAAAAGCCCATGGAGATAACTGATGACAAGTGGAACGAGATAGATGACAATGCCATTTCTGATCTACACTTGGCACTTGCAGACGGAGTATTATCGAGTATGGCAGAGAAAAATACAGCGAAGGAAATATGGGATACTCTCACAATACTCTCACAAAATTGTACGAGGCCAAGTCACTACACAACAAAATCTTCTTGAAGAAGAACTCTATATTCTTCGAATAGCAGAATCTACAACCACCATATCAACACCTCAAGACTCTATTTCACAACTCACAACGCTGGTCATAATTTCAGAGGAAAATGAACGCAGTAGCTTCTACTTTAAAAGTCTACTGATTCAGATGATCACCATCATTAACCTGACGAACAATAATCTAGTGGATAGTCTAGTTTTCAACGATCTTACAGCCTCCGTATTAAATGAGGAGAGTAGGCGGAAAAATAAGGAAACATGACAAGTTCGCAGCAGTTGAGGCGCTTATCATGAAGAGGAGATCAACGGAACGTGGCCCCAATGGGAGTCAAAATCATGGTAGATTAAAATCCAGAAGTAAGAAGAATGTTAAATGCTACAACTGTGGTAAGAAAGGGCACGTCAAGAAAGAGTGTCAAGTAATCAAGAGAAAGAGGGCAAGAACCCGAGTCATCAAATGCTCAAGGTTCAGAAGTACTCTGGATGATGGCGAAATTTCTATAGAGGCAACAAATGCTTGTATGTAAAACGACTCATCCGATGTCCGCTTATAAACTCAAGAGCTACCTGGCACATGACTTCTCGGAGAGAATGGTTCCACACATATGAACTTATCTCAGGAGGATCTGTATATATGGGATGTAACACCCCAATCCGAAATCTAAGGGCAAATATGACCACAACTCACATATGATTTAAATAACTCTCTACAAACAATAAAAATTTGAGCCTCAAATACAAAAGCCAGCGGAATAACTTCAAAATTTAGCCAAACCATCTACCATCATCAACTTGTCACTCATCACGAGTCAATCCTGACTTCTGAAAACTGAATCACAATAAACTATAATGAGTATAAAACTCAGTAAGTAAACCAGTTTTTCTTATACGAAAGTATATACATGCCTATACATAACGCAGATGGATGATATGCCATGATCTTTTAGAAATACTGTAAAATAATTTCATAAAAATCTCTTCCTGTCGCTTTCAAACTTTTTCATTTTCTTTCGATGAAATACATATTCTGCAATTGTGGCAGGCGTGGCACTTTGACCACGCGTGGCACTTTGCACTATAAGGCCTCAAGAGGTGGCCCCAGATAGTCCCAAGAGGTGGCCCCACACACTTCAAGAGGTGGCCTCAATGCAAAAATCTCATAAACATGAAATTTCGTTTGCTAAAATCCACTTTCTCATTCATAGAAAACTCAATGCATTTTCGCGCTCATGCCAATGAACCATCACACATACATATGCCCATGTACATAATCACACCCGTTACATAACAACACATGCGTGGCACTTTGCGGCGCTCTGGCCCTCAAGAGGTGGCCCCCGCATAGTCCCAAGAGGTGGCCCCCACACAACTTCAAGAGGTGGCCCCCAATGCAAAATCTCATAAAACAGAAATTTCGTTTGCTAAAATCCACTTTCTCATTCATAGAAAACTCAATGCATTTTCGCGCTCATGCCAATGAACCATCACACATACATATGCCCATGTACATAATCACACCCGTTACATAACAACACATCACATAAACACATGAGCAGAGACATATAAATCCATATTCGTACATATCAAAATAGGTTTTTTCACACAAGTCAAACATATATATTGTTTAGTGTATTCGTTTTAAAGTCTAGTTTACTCACCTCTTGGCATCCTCTTGTAACAAATGCATACTAATACCATCAACCTAAAATCATCAATAAATTCTCATAAGATATAATCAGATCTCAATAATAAACTCTAATGTCCTCAAATATCTCAATTTAAACAACTCCTAAGCTCAACCTCAAATGTCCTCAATAATCGGCCCTCAAAACATAACAGTCCATAATTCTCCGATTTTTAATAAATTATTCTCTTATTGGAAGAATCTCAAATTTTACAGACCATATGCTGACACGTTGAAAGTTCATTGATAAAAATTTCATAACATAATTCCTTCCAAAACGATTGAAAATAATTCACGTTTCAGACATCATCAATACTGTCAAACAATTTTCTGTTTTGAACACTCTTGCTTTAAAAATACAAAAGAATTTATTTTTTTATCATAAAATCATGAAAATTTCCAGAATCATACTAGACATATATAAAAATCATTGGTTCAAATTTCATAATTTATGAAGAAGTCTAACTATGGTAAAAATAATTTCGTAATTCACGTTATTCACTGAAATCATAAATTTCTAAGTTTTCAGACTTGAATTTGAAAAATCATAATTAATTGAAATCTTATCCGATTAACTTGAAACAAATTTCAAAACATTCTAGACGATGTCTAGTTTAACATACCCAAAACTCAAAATCAAAATCAATTTATACGAAGTACTATGATTTTCGTAATAATTCACTGTCAGCATATTTCTGTAAAATCATAGGTTTCTACTTCTATTGCAATCATGCTTCTCCACAACAATTTAATGAAAACCAAGATTAAAACTTACCTCCAAAACTTCTCCCAACAATAACAACTTGATCTCATGTGTTGTCTATGGCAAAAACTAAGAAGAAGAAGAAGACTTTCTTCTTCTCTTTTTCCTTTTCTTTTCTCTCTTGTCTCTCCATCTCTCTCTTTTTTTTTTTTTTGCAACCGATCCTTCTTTTTCTCTTATAACGAAAAAGACATCTTTTCTATTTATACTAGGTAAAAGGATAACTAAAATTAAAAGACTTAAATACCCTTAGAGATTTGGGATATTACATGGGAGATGATCATGCCTCGAGATCACGGTATTGGTACTCATCGAAATAAAATGTTTGATGACAATTCGCATAATCGGAGTATCAACGGCCAAGAAAAATCTTTTATCTTTGGACAAATGGATCATAGTACAAAACTCATGTGGAGAATGAAACTACGAAGATCGTTAAAAGCGCATGATGAAGACGGAAAAGATCAGTGCTAATCTATTCATGCTTAAAGGAGAAACACTACAGGAGGCTGATGTGTGTGTCGCGTCAAATGGAGAAGAATCAACGATGATGTGGCACTTTAAACTTGGTCACATGTTAAAACAAGGTGTTTGAGGGAAATACTTCGACGAGACCAGACATGATGAGCAGATATTTGGTGGCAGAGTTCTGCGAACAGGTATGTCCTGTAAGAGCCTGGTAGCAAGGAAGCAGGAGCAGGAATATTCTGCTCGTCCACAAATATGCCATTCACGAGGACGAACTCCTGTTAGAGGCATAAGGCCATTCCTGCTAGGGGTTGAGGCGAGACCCAACGACGCTAAGACGTATGCGTTCTTATCCGAGAATCAAGGCACGAAGTCCATCTCCATTCGCCCACAATGACGACAATGGGGCATCCACATCCGAGGGTGGGAAGAGTAATAGGCGTGGACTATAGAAGACCGGGATTCAGAGGAAGCCTATAAAAAGGTAGCCAGCGAAGGTAAAAGGGTTAGACTTTTTGCTATTAGAACTGAAAAAAGAGAACTCTAAGAACTGAAATTATTAAAAAGCCATAAGATTTGTGGCAAGCGTTCCCAGAGCCTTCATATCTGACTTGAGCGTCGGAGGGTTTACGCCGGGAAAACAACCGGCGTGCTCTGACTTGTTTCTGTGGACGCAGGAATACTTGGAGAAGAAAGCATACGAGGAGAGATCCTGGTCGAGGTGAAGTTGATCGAGCAGATATCCTGGTCGTAGGAAGAGCGTAACCAGAATCTCGCATCAACATTTTGGCGCCGTCTGTGGGGATCTGATCAAAAAGCTTCTGTTGATAGCAAGAAGAGGAGTGAAGCAAGTGAAAAGCAATGGAGATAGGAGGAAGTAGTGCACAAGGGGGCGATATGAGGCTTAACGATTCCGTGACTCTGAGGGAGATAGCCAGTGAAGCACGGGAAAAAGCCATGTTCGACCGGATGGAACGGATGGAAAAGCAGATGGAGACCCTGACAACCATCCTGCATGAGTTGCGGAGTGAACGAAGGGTAACCCAGGAGGAAAGGATGAGAGTTGGTGGAGTGGCACCAGGTCCCGATAGTACGAGGAGAAGTCACACCACCGAGAGATTTAGTGGTGAGAGAGGTAACATACCTCTGCGTGGAGAATTCCGTAGAGAGGAAGAGCAATCCCCGGCAAGACAGATTTTTGACGAGGACGACGGGGTGGCAAATGGAGAGGAAACAGAGTTGAGGCAACACTTGCTTGATGTAGAGCAAGAGCGGGATCAAGACGCACGTGACCGGTCGCAGGGAGGAGAAAGTGCAGACTAAGCAGATAATTGACGACATGTGAAGGAGCAAAGCTCCGGTTGGAGGATAATGTCGATGAGAATCACCGCAGCGGAGATCATGAGGCGTTTATTCCGAGATTTCGCCCTGCACCTTAGGTATTCGGGACGAACGGATCCGCTGGTGCACATAGAGCGTTTCAACGACATAACTGGGGTACAAGGATTATCTCAATCCCAAAGGTGCAGGGTGTTCCCACTATCCCTTGAGGGACGTGCACGAGAGTGGTACAGGAAACTTCCTCGGGGGAGCATTAAAACCTTCGAGCAGAAGTTTGCGTAAGCTTGGGGCAATGGCACCAGAAGATGACATGATGGAGCTGAAAAGCATGAAGCAAGGGGAGCAAGAAACCCTTCGGGAATTCATCAAGAGGTTTCATCGTGCTGTCCTCGATTTGGGAGCCTTCGACCATCCTCAGGCACTAAGGGGATTGAAAGAGGGAGTGAAGATAGGAAGGCTGTGGTACAACTTAAGCCTATTCAGACGATGCTGACACGAAAGCAAAAGAGACATAGAGATCGAGGAAGAAAAGGCAGCTCGGATTAAGACAGACCAGCTGGAGGGGCTGGAAAAGAAAGAGAAGAGGGCATTACCGGGAAATGGGCCGCTCAGGAGGACCTCGTGCCTCCGTGTGGAGCGGAGGTGCACCACCAAATTTCATCAGAGGCCACGACAAGATCAGCCAGGCACCTCCTCATTCCCCAGCTAGGGAGCCTTGGAGAAGGCATGATTCGGCATATGATGGTCTTCATCAACACTCCCACGGTAGTAGAGGGAGCAGACCAGAAATGCTGCCATCGCCTCCAACTCAGAACGGAGCAAATAGAGAAAGGGCACACTGATCGACCAACTGTGAGTATGGCGATACACTTCAAGATGTCCTCGGATCGGCGAGGCCATAAAGGACCGAGGATTGTCACCTCCCCGCCTAATAACAAAGCTACCCGGCAGGAGGGATAGGGGAAACTATTGTAAGTTCCATGGCACTCATGGCCACACCACAGTAGATTGCAGAGATCTTAAGACCTGTGTCAAGATTCGTGAGAAATCTGATTCCGGACGAGTTTGTAGATGAGACCTTCCCAATGGTAGCCTCAACAAGTGAAGGGGAGCAGAGTGACAGGAACTTGAGGCGAAAGTGGTTATAAATGGGGCCCAACATTGGAGATTCCAATGTCGAAGAATTATGCTAGATACGCCATGACCAAAGAAAGAGGTATTCTTCAACACCCAGCCCAAACGCAAGAGTCGTGCAAGTGCCAATCATGTGGATGAGGATGAGAAGGGATTCTATACCCTCACGAGGGATGCTTGGTCATCAAGGCCACCGTTGCAAAGAAGTTTGACAGATAATCGGGTTGACGATTGCTTTAAGTCAACCGACGAGATGGGATACAGACTGAAGTTGGATTACACCAACACCTCCTCAAGGGGTTTGGAGGAGGAAAGCTGTCCTCTGGGCGTGGTCGAGCCATCACAATTGGGAGCTCCCACGTAAAGGACAATGATATCGACTTCAGGTGGGATGAGGAAGGTCCTTATCGATGATCCTAGGCCGCCATTTCGAGGACGAGCAAAGCGGTGTTGTCCAACCATTATCCGCTCGGCACGGTGAATGGGGTATTGGAGTGGTATGAGGACCAGAGAATCGACGGTCACATTCTACAGAAGGAAGCAATGCAGATAACATACCTTGGTACCCGAGTGGAAGCCGGGAATGGCAGCTAGTTGGACCCGGAGCTTACAAGCTGGTTCGCACGGACGGCCACGAGGTGAAACGCCCATGGAACGCAGCACACCTCCGAAAATACTTCCAGTAAGACTTGTTCACATTTTAAAGCTATTTCTGCTCATGCTCTTTATCTTTTATTTTTTTATGTTTTATGTCAAAGCAAGCTCATGTAAAATCAAATCCTGCAATTAATGGAACGTCGAGGAATGTCATTCACTTGAAACTGTGATAAAATCTTCTAAGGCATGCAAAGGCTCGTCAAGTCTCAAAGCTTTTACGGTGAGATGTGCCGATCTCGCCGACCACGGTAGCCCAAGCTTTCAAGAAATTATCAAAGGCATGCAAAGGCTCACCAAGTCTCAAAGTGGCGAGACCGTGGTTGATCTCGCCGACCACGGTAGCGCGAGCGTAATCCCAAGCTTTCCAGAAATTATCTAAGGCATGCAAAGGCTTATCAAGTCTCAAAGCCTGTTTTATGGCGAGACAGAAGCCAAGCGTGCCAGGATCTGCTCGACCACGCGAAGGCGAGCCGAATCTCAATTATCGAAGAATCTTCTAAGGCATGCAAAGGCTCGTCAAGTCTCAAAGCTTGTTTTATGGAGGCCGACCACGCCGGCAGAAATCCCAATTATCGAAGAATCTTCTAAGGCATGCAAAGGCTCGTCAAGTCTCAAAGCTCGCTTCTCGCCACCACGCCGGGCGCGTAATCCCACCATTATCGAAGAATCTTCTAAGGCATGCAAAGGCTCGTCAAGTCTCAAAGCTCGCTTTTACGGGCGAATCTCGCCGACCACGCCAGCAGAATCCCAATTATCGAAGAATCTTCTAAGGCATGCAAAGGCTCGTCAAGTCTCAAAGCTTGTTTTATGGCGCAGACGTGTCTCGCCAACCACGCCGGGAGCGTAATCCCAATTATCGAAGAATCTTAAGGCATGCAAAGGCTCGCCAAGTCTCAAAGCCCGTTTTACGGCGAGATGTGTTGTGATCCGCCGACCACGGTGAGGCAATGTAATCCCAAGTCCGCCCGTAAATTATCAAAGGCATGCACAAGTCTCAAAGTTCGCTGGCGAGACCAAGCGCGTGCGATCTCGCTGACCATGCGAAGGCGAGCAGAATCCCAATCATTGACGAAATTATCCAAGACAGGCAAAGGCTCGTCAAACTTCAAGGCCTCCTCTGTGACGAGGACAGAAGCCAAATAGATAAATAAATTAAAATTTCAATGCGAGGAAGCAAATAAGAACAATCTTATTAAGCTCTTAAAAGTTTACAAAGCTGTTATATAGAATATTCAAAAAGCAATTACAGCACAAGATAAGTTCAAGAAGATGGCGGATCAGTATGCCGAAAAGATCGGTCGGACCTCCTCAAAAGTGGGGGTATCACCAGGGGGTGCTCGCCTCGCCAACGTCAGCAGGGTCTACATGAGGAGGAGAGTTTTCCTTCTCGATCACGATTTACCCTTCTAAGATCCTCCTTCGCCTCCTCGTCCATATGTCATGACACCAAATTAGGTCGCCCATCTTTAGATCGATCGCTTCCGAGGATGACAACGATAAGAATGCCGAAGTCCCTGGTCGTACTGGTTGTCGGCCTCCTTCTCCAAGTTCTCGACCTGAGCTCGATGGAATCGCGAGAGATTCGAGCCTCACATTGCCTTCGCCAAGATCCTCCTCGACCTTGGTCACCTCCTCGAGGGTAATGGCTTTAGCAAGAGATTCTGCTCTATCGCCTTGTTCTCGACATTCACCTCCCCGCTTTTCTACGTCCTCCTTCATCTTCCTATCATAACGGCCAACCTTAGCCTTATAATAGGTGGTCATGCAGTTGAGATGGAAAGCTATATCTGCCTACCAAATGCCTGTGCAAATAAAAGTCCTCCAGTCCTTCTCACGAGTTTAGATAACTCATTGAGATAAGCGGATCGTTGTTCGCTGTCGAAAGCGAGATCGAGGCCCGACAGGAGGAGAAGAGGAAGCAGGATCTGTGGCTGCTCCACTAGTTTCCCCGACTTTGGCAGGAGCAGGAGGTAAAGTCTTCAAGGGAGAGACTTGCTGCACGATGTTGGCCCGCTTTGCAGTAGGGGCGTCCTTGTTCTGGTCCCTCTTCGTGGTTTGAGGTCGAGAACGCTTCGCTCGTGAGCCCCAACCACTGCTGGCCCTCCATCTTACGGCCGAAGTACCAAGCGACTCGAGCAAGTTGTAAGATAGCGATTCTCGAGCATGAATTAGCTAATACACCCGTTTGAAATGGTCAGCGGAAGTGAACACCCGTTAAACTACAACACAAACAGACACTTGGTTAGAGACAAGCCAATAAAGCAAGAACAATTATGGATACAAGACATCTAAAGCGAAAGTAATGAAAAAGGGACGCGACAATCCTTCCCGTCTACTCAACTTGACCCTGGACCCCAAAGAAAAAAAATTTCCTTCCAAGTCCCACCACCACCAATTGAAGATCGCTTATGGGTTTCGCTCTTGGTACTAGATTGAAGTAGTCACCGATTCGGGCGCTTTTGATCACCTCATCAACCGTGGGCTCGCTTTGGCAACATTTGTCCCACAATATGAACAGACCAGAGAGCACCCTCCACCCATTGGGGTTCAGCTGACCAGGAGCTAGATTGAGCCCGTGGAGTATGCGAGCAAAATAAGGTTGCAAGGGGCACCTTAGCCCGTACTTAAAACTCTCCAGGAACAAGGTGACATATCCCCTAGGAGGCCTGCTAGGACTATCTTTCTTTCCTGGGATCCTAAGGAGTACCTCACCAGGAATATGATACCTGAGCCGGAGGTCATCCAGCTCGTTGAATGTGGTCGTACAGGTCATGTAATCAATAGCATAATCCCGCGACAAGGCTCTACCTCCTACTGTACTACGCCCTTCTGGTCGCAGTGTTCCCGGTGAAGATCCCTCACCAGAGTCACCTCCTTGATCCTCACTTAGGGTGTCTTCCGAGCCAGAAGGTCCCTCCTCGCCACTACTTCTGCTCGTGGAGGTTGTTTGGGGGGACATCCTCCTAGCGCTAGTCCCGACACTAGACCTAGTGGGCTCTAAGGGGATCTCGGGGCCAAAAGCAGAATCAGTGAGTAGACTAGGCAAGAAACCTAGTTCGTCGTCATCAATATCAACGACTTTCTCCTTACCCTTCGACATTCCCTGGGTTATAACCAAAACAACACTACCAGACACTACCCCAAGCAAAGCAAAGAGAAAAGAAATTATCTACAAATAACTGAGACCGGGAAGATAGAAGAAATACCTGAAGCAGGGACTCGCTCAGAGAGAGACAGGGATGAAAGCTTTAATGCCGAGGTTCATTCGCCGGAGAGACAAGAATGGAGAAAATGACGAGTTCGTGTTTGAGGATTTTGGGTTTTCTTACTGAGAAGCAAACTTTTGGGCTGCCAGCATTTAATGACGCAGATTCCGAGAATCTTGTAACCGTAGGTTTGAAATTCAAACGAAGGGGTAGATTTCTGCCACATTACTGCATCCACAATTAAATGCGACACAACTCTTGGCAGTCTTTTCAAGTCCCACGCGAGCAAGAACTGTTAAGTTTCTACTGCTGGTCCATTACATTACCCAACACCAGAAACTGGGGGACCGGTGTTTGAGGGAAATACTTCGACGAGACCAGACATGATGAGCAGATATTTGGTGGCAGAGTTCTAATGTATGTCCTGTAAGAGCTCGTAGCAAGGAGCAGAGCGAGTGAATATTCTCGCTGTCCCACAAATATGCCATTCACGAGATCGAACTCAGAGGCATAAGGCCATTCTGGGGTCGAGGCGAGAGACCCGCCAATGACAAGGCAAGACGCGGCGTTTTATCCGAGAATCAAGGCACGAAGTCCATCTCCATTCGCCCACAATGACGACAATGGGGCATCCACATCCGAGGGAAGAGTAATGGGCGCGACTACGTAAGACCGGATTCGTAGGAAGCCTATAAAAAGGTAGCCAAGGTAAAAGGGTTAGACTTTTTGCTATTAGAACTGAAAAAAGAGAACTCTAAGAACTGAAATTATTAAAAAGCCATAAGATTTGTGGCAAGCGTTCCCAGAGCCTTCATATCTGACTTGAGTGTCGGAAGGTTTACGCCGGAAAAACAACCCCACTTGTTTCGGACGCAGAATACTTGGAGAAGAAAGCATACGAGGAGAGATCCTGGTCGAGGTGAAGTTGATCGAGCAGATATCCTGGTCGTAGGAAGAGCGTAACCAGAATCTCGCATCAACACAAGGTTTGAAGATTCTCTCTGAGCGAAAATTGCTTCCGGGGCTCAAATCGGTAAGTTTACTATTTCAGCATCAGGTTATAAGTAACCAAAGATAGATTAAAATTCAAGAGATCTATTTGTAAGTAAATGCATTCTAGACTGATTCATTCCGATGTTCAATCACCCTGATATATTCATGGAGGTAAAGTACATGGTGACTTTCATTAATAATTATTCCGTAAGATGTTGAGGTATCCATTTAAGAAAAAGTCGATGTATTTCAGTGTTTAAAGAATGCAAAAGGGTGGAACTTGAATCGTAAAAGATCAAGTGCTAAGGACAAATAATGTGGAGAGTATACAGACGGTGAGTTTCTTGATTGTAAAGAATGTATTCAAAGGCGCTTCACGGCATACACTCCTCAACAAAATGGAGTGGCAGAGCAAAAGAATAGAACTCAAAAAGAACGGAAAAGAGCTATGTTGTGGACTACTGGTCTACCCAATTCATTCTGGTAAGCCAAAACCGCCTTATATAAGAATCGATCACCATCTACGCCTATCAAAAGACAATGGAGATGGAAAACCAGCTGATAATTCCTACCTATATGCTTTTGAATGTCCTACGTACGTGATATACAATGCCCAAGAAAGAACAAAGCTGGATGCAAAATCTAGAAAATGTATCTTCTTAGGATATGCTGATGGTGTAAAGAGGTATCGTCTATGGGACCACACTGCCCACAAGATCGTCATCAGCAGAGATGTTATTTTTGTAGAAGATCAACTGCAAATGAAAGATGGAGGTGATGGCACTGTAAAAGAAAAGTCAGAGACTGTGCCAGTATATGTGGAAAATAATCTAGAAGATTCGTGATTCTTCCAAGCGACCAGAGCACGAGTGAACAAGAACCACTCCGAGGCCCGTAAGTTCGGTCAAACTTGTGAGAGACGACCGCCAGCGTGGCACTCGGAGTATGTTACAGAGATCAACATTGCATCGCCTTCTAATGAGGATGGAAAGCCATCAACTTTCCATGAATCTTGAAAGCTTAGACGCTTGCTTTGGATGACTAATGCAGAAGAAATTGAAGCTCTACACAAGAACAAGACATGGAACTTACCACTACCATGTAAGAAAAGCCATTCAGAATAAATGGGTCTACAAGATCAAACGAATGGTAATGACCAAGTGGAGCGTCAGAGATCGGTGGTGAAAGGATATGCTAGAATATTGACTTCAACAAGATATTTTCTCTGGTGGTTCGACTCACAACAGTCAGAGTAGTCTTGGCAATGTGTGCTATATTTGACTTACATCTAGAGCAGTTAGATGTGAAAACTGCATTTCTTCATGGAGAACTTGAAGAAGAAATATATATGCTCCAACCAGAAGGTTTTGCAGAAACAGAAAAGGAGAACTTGGTTTGCAGGTTAAACAAATCTCTATACGGTCTCAAACAGGCATCGAGGTGTTGGTATAAGAGATTTGATTCCTTCATTATGAGTCTTGAATACAATGCACTCGCACTATCATTGTGCATATTACAAGAGGTTCAAGATAATGATTTCATCATTTTACCGTGGATGACATAAGGCCTCAACAAAGATCGAGTCCAAGAATTAAAGGTACAATTGGCTAGGGAGTTTGAAATGAAGGACTTGGGACCAGCAAACAAGATTCTAGGGATGCAAATTCACCGAGACAGAAATAACAGGAAGATTTGGCTTTCACAGAAGAATTACTTGAAGAAAATCTTGCGGCGCTTCAACATGCAAGATTGTAAGTCAATTTCTACCCCACTTCCTGTTAATTTCAAATTATCCTCAAATATGTGTCCTAGCAATGAAGCAGAGAGGAAGGAGATGTCTCGAGTATCGTGCATCAGCAGTGGGAAGTTTGATGTTCGCTATGATATGTACAAGACCGGACATTGCACAAGCAGTGGGAGCAGTAAGTTGATACATAGCGAATCCTGGTGGAGAGCATTGGATAGCTGTGAAGAGAATTCTGAGATACATCAGAGGAACCTCAGATGTTGCATTATGTTATGGAGGATCAGAGTTTACCGTCGAGGCTATGTGGATTCGATTTTGCAGAGACTCGATCAAAGGAAATCCACAACTGGTTATGTGTTTACACTTACAGGAGCAGCTGTAAATTGGGTTTCGAAACTGCAGACCGTTGCGGCTTTATCTACAACAGAAGCATAATACATGGCAGCTACACAAGCTTGCAAGGAAGCTATTTGGATACAAAGGTTATTGGAGGAGCTCAGACACAAACAATGAAAATTCCTGTTTTGGATACCAAAGTGCCTTGCACATTACAAGGAATCCAATCTTTCATTCCAGACAAAGCACATAAGAGTTCAAGATCACTGCTCGAGAAGTAAGTGGAAGATTAAGTAGATTTACAAAATCTATACGGAGAACCCAATGATGTTTTGACCAAGCCGATAAATACCGAGCAAATTTGTCCGAGTAGATCCTCTCAGGCTAGCGTAAACGTAGACAATATAATGATGGTAAGGATGGTGTGGAGATTGATTGTCATCAATCTAATCTCCAAGTGGAGAATGTGGAAAATAGCATCACCTTTTTCTGAAGGTGCCCACCATTTTGAAGAAGAATGCGGTTGTTGCTGCATTCTTTGAATCAAAGAAAAAAAAAGAAGAAAAATTTGGTGCCGCCCAAAGAAAGTAAGGAAAAAGAAGAAAGAGAGAAGAAAAAGAGATGCCGGGCTTAAGAAGGAAAAGAAAAGAAAAAATTAATAATAATAATTAAATATTAAATGAACAGTAGCCAATTTTGGCTATAAAATGCTGGCTCCCTTCATTTGTAAATCATTGAGTTCTTCAGTTCTTTTCTTTATTTAGAGAGTGATTTTAAGAGTCTAGTGATTTGAGAGTTTGGGTGTATTGGGTTTTTTTGGGGAAGTGAGCTAAAATACTACAATACTTGTAACTCATTTTCATTAGTAAAATATTTCTTTTTGTCTTCGCCCGTGAACGTAGGCTAAAAGCCGAACTATGTAATTTTTGGAGTCCTCTATTGTGTTTGTTCTTTATTTTTTTCCAATTTTATTTTATCTGCGTGTCTGCTCCACCCACCAATTTCCTAACAGAGTGGACGCCCTTGCCATTGCGTCAAATTGAATTTTAGTGAGATAATGCAAGAAGTATTTTATACACTTAGTGCTACCGTCTAAATTCCTTTAACTCCCCGTTATTTTATAATAATTCTCCTTTTAAGCATTATTATAAAATAACTACTTATTACAAAGGAATCTTGTCAATTAAGCATACTTCTAATTCTGTAATCAGCAATGACGACAACTGCTCTTATTTAAATTTCTTGGATGTCAAGGCATTTATCATGCTTGATTAAATTATCTTGTTATGACATGCATGTACAAAGGAATCTTGTCAATTAAGCATACTTCTAATTCTGTAAATAGCAATGACGACAACTGCTCTAGTTTTAATATATTTGTAGCAGATTTGTTCGAGCAATTTCTGCTGTTACGTTGTATCTGACTTCGGCTTGTGATCCTACTTGTTTGATTTTTTTTATTTATTTATTTTAATTTCTGTTTTTGAGACCAATGAAACAGAATTATTTATTGCAGATTATTGTTGACTTTGATCTTCTAGGGATGGGCAAGATTGGAACTATTGCGATTATGAATATCAGATTTGAGTCCAAAACAATGGTTATATCATAAACTGTTTCCAAAGTGTTATCAGAAACTGAAAAATGGTGCCCCTGGTTTCTTCAGTTTGAAGCATAGCGTAGATTGATGTGTATAAATTATTAAACTTATGCATGCTTCTGGGTTGTGTTTATAAGAATCATATCTCGTATCATGATTATTTCATTGCCATTAATTTCTTCCTTTGAACTTGGAGATTGTCCCCGATAATTTGTGCTCATATGTTTTTCTATCTTAATCCCTTTCAACAACAAAGAGACTCTGCAGCTATGTATGTTGCTGTGCAGGAAAGTAAAAAGTTGAAATAAATAAAACATGAATAAAACAAAGGCCTTAATACTTGACATATATTTAATAATGAACGTTGACCTTAGCTTATTTTATTGGAGGTATGTATTGAATGAATAATAAAGTCACTAACTGCACTGTAAGTTGAAATTATACCTGTGGAATTTTTATTTAATCTTTGGATTGAGATTGATCAACAATTGTAACATGTCACTTTCTTTTGTCACATACTCTCACTTTAGATGTTCAAATTTGTGTGTGACTCCCTAGATTCTCTTGTCACTTGTGGAGCCGTAATGCTTTTGTCTTCAATTAAATTTTCAACTTCCTTGTATACTAAGTATATGAATAATGCATAGCCTTGCTGAATCTCATAATGTGTTTTAAGCATAAGCTTACAAATGTATATATAAAAATCTCCCCCCAGTCTTTTAGTTTTTAAATTTTGAGGCTTCCAAATCTGTAAACATGGCTCAGATGATTGGTACTGATGAGATAGAGTCGGTGAGAATTGAGTTGGCTGAGATAGGAAGAAGCCTAAGATCATCATTCAGGCTTCAGACATCAAGTTTCAGAAGTAGCTCTGCAATAAGCTCAAGAAGGGAAGATACTGATGTTGAAAATGCCTTGCAGTGGGCTGAAATTGAGAGATTACCTACTTATGACCGGTTGAAAACATCTTTGTTTGATGTAAACAGCAATAAAGACTTGGTTGATAATCAAGGAAAACAGGCGATTAATGTTACCAAGCTTGGAGCACTTGAACGGCATGTATTCATTGAGAAGCTTATCAAACACATTGAGCATGACAATCTTCAGTTGTTGCGGAAAATCAGAAAAAGAATAGACAAGTAAGCCTTTTATAACTAATTATGTGTATGAATCTTTCTACATGAATTTGTAAAAGTATGCAGAGACATAGATTCGAAGAATCATCTTACATTACTGAGTCGCATCATAAGCTAGAGTACTCCACATATATCTTCATTTTACTTTCCAATTCAAAGTTGGTTTGGTGCCTACATTTCTCTTCTTGTGTCTGCAACGGCATAAATGCATCATTTTGTTGGATAACCTGAATTCAATTCTGCAGGGTTGGCGTTAAATTGCCCACTATAGAGGTGAGATATAAAAATTTGTGCGTGGAAGCCAAGTGAAGTTGTTCATGGAAAGCCACTCCCAACTCTATGGAATTCTTTTAAAGGCGTGATTTCTGTAAGTTTCTTCATCTTTCAGAAAATACATACCAGAATTTTCGGTCTTTATTTAAGGTTTGTATATAATATATTTCTGGTCTGGTTTTGCTATATAAATCAGACTGAGAGTATTGAGTCCACATAAAGGGTCTTTTTTATTTGTAGCTTACCAGTCTTAGAAATGATTTGATACCAGTTGAAACTTGCTTTACAGGTCTTGCCAAAGCTTTCAGGATACAAATCACTTGAAGCGAAGATAAACATTCTTAATCGTGTTAGTGGCATCTTGAAGCCTGGAAGGTACACTCAGAGAATTTATCATTCTACTCAACTCAATTCATTAAACCAAAATCCTTTTAGTGTCAACCTTGCTGATTGTTTAACCTTTTTACATCCTCTTGATGTATTTCAAGTTCTATTTCTTCTTGTGCTTTGGTGTTTGCATGCATTTACCTTGCTTGTAAGAATTTGTTTATGTATCCTACTTATGGAAGCTATATAATATCTGATAGCTGTGCATTATTTTAGCAGAATAGCTAATTCATTACTCCAGAATTGTTTCTGCTGAAGTCATGTGGTAATTTGTGGATTTTGCTCGGCTAATCATTTGTTATGCCTATCAATTTTTGTGTGCCTATATTCAGGATGATGTATGCTTTAGAACAGTTTCATTTCCTGATTCTTTCTAACAGCATAAACCTTTTTTTTTTGGGTGGGTGGGGGCTTGACTTCAAAAATTATAAATAAAGTCTGCTTTCTGGAAGCAAATTTCCAGGGAAATTTCAAGCCTTTTGGCAGTAGTAAAAATAAGTTTGAATTTAATGCAGGATGACTCTTCTGCTTGGGCCCCCAGGATGCGGGAAGAGCTCCCTTTTAAAGGCTCTCTCAAGAAATCTTGATCCATCTCTCAAGGTTCCAAACTTTCTTCATGCTTTGTCATGCTCTTTTACCTCTGATAATCTAGTGTAGATGAAATGCGAACCAGCTTGAATTTGTAACTTAAAATTTGTATCTCCAGAAAACTATGATATAGAAGAAAAGCTCAAGATAATACTGCAGCAGATTTTGATTATTAGGATTTAGGAAATTCCATGTCACTCTGTCTTATGTGTGGCTTGTAATATCTTTTTCTTTTCTCCAAAAGGTCACTGGGGAAGTTTCCTATAATGGATACAAGCTAGAAGAGTTTGTCCCCCAGAAAACTTCAGCTTATATAAGCCAAAATGACCTTCACATAGCTGAAATGACTGTGAGGGAAACTGTTGACTTTTCTGCCCGTTGTCAGGGGGTTGGAAGCCGAGAAGGTATGTGATTGTACGTTTAGCCACCTTACGGGCGCTAAAAATAATGATAACTAAATTAATATGTATGTTTTGCCCATGCAGAGATTATGATGGAGGTCAGCAGAAGGGAGAAGGAATCAGGGATTATTCCCGATCCAGATATAGACACCTACATGAAGGTCTTTTACATCTTGGAGTATTTTTGGTCCATTTTTCGAATCCAGTTGGTATAGCCAAATTATAAAAATTATAGCCGGCATTGAATGCATCAGTTGTAAAGATCTTTTTCTGTACAATATAGTTGTGTGTGCCATTTGATGTAATCATTACAGTGTTCTTAACCATTTTTTTGTAACAGGCAATTTCTGCCAAAGGAGTAAAAAGAACCCTTCGAACAGATTATATATTGAAAGTAATTCTCTTTTTCCGAGCTCTAATTGATCTGTATCTATGCAAATGCTTTATTAGTTCGTCTGTACATAGTCGCTGCACCTTTTCAGATCCTTGGACTTGATGTCTGTGCTGACACAATGGTAGGAGATGCCATGAGAAGAGGCATCTCTGGAGGTCAGAAGAAGAGGCCTACTACAGGTTCAACAGATTATCATCCACTTGGGATACAATTTCTATATTAACTTAAAGAGCTATAATCAACATTGATGAGCTAATAAGGTTCAATTTTCCATTGAATCTGTAGGAGAGATGATTGTCGGACCAACAAAGGCACTATTTATGGATGAAATAACAAATGGTTTAGATAGTTCCACGGCATATCAGATCATTGCTTGTATTCAGCAGCTGGTGCATATAACAGATTCTACTGCATTGATTTCACTTCTTCAACCAGCACCAGAGACCTTTGATCTCTTTGATGACATCATTTTAATGGCCGAAGGAAAGATTGTGTATCATGGACCCCGGGACCATGTCCTAGATTTTTTTGAGGATTGTGGCTTTAGGTGTCCTAAAAGGAAAGGGGTTGCTGACTTCCTGCAGGAGGTAAGTGCATTGCAGCTTAAAATGTTCTCATTTTCATGTTGAAATTTTAGTACTTTCATAATTTGATCTGCTGCTTTTTCAGGTTTTGTCCAGAAAAGATCAGGCACAATACTGGCTCCATACTGAACTTCCCTACAGTTACTTTTCAGTAGACATGTTCTCTATGAAATTCAAGGAATCTCCTCTTGTTAAAAAGCTTGATGAGGAACTTTTAGTGGCATCTGATAAATCAAAAAGCCACAAGAATGCAATTTCCTTTAGTGTATATTCTCTTTCTAGATGGGAGCTATTCAAGGCTTGCATGTCAAGGGAACTTCTTCTCATGGGGAGAAATTCATTTCTCTATATTTTCAAAACAACTCAGGTTATCATTTTTAGTTTTACATCCTTGTTCTCTGTTTCTCCCCTTTTTTTGATTTCTGCTTATTTTTTCTTTCTTAGATTGAAGGGCCCGAGAAAATTGAAATATGTGGACAATCTTTTTGTTGCAGCTTATTATTGTTGCAGTAATGGCTATGACTGTTTTTCTGCGGACTCGGATGGACATTGATGTTTTCGATGCAAATTACTACATGGGTTCCTTGTACTATGCACTCGTCATTCTTCTCGTTGATGGCATTCCTGAGTTGTCTATGACGATTGAAAGACTTGCTGTTTTCTATAAACAGAAAGAGTTATGCTTTTACCCAGCTTGGGCGTATGCGATTCCAGCCACTATTTTGAAAGTTCCTCTTTCTTTAGTTGAAGCTCTGGCTTGGACATGTCTTACTTATTATGTCATTGGATACAGCCCAGAGGTCTGGAGGTGAGTTTCATTTGAGAAGGCGGAAAGCTTTGTGTTTATTGGTGCACTAAATCCCGTTTTACAAACCTCTCATAAAGAATAGTTCATGTCTTTTAGGTTCTTTCGCCAATTCATTCTGCTTTTTGCTGTGCACTTTACATCAATATCTATGTTCCGATTTGTGGCATCAGTCTTCCAAACTGTGGTTGCTGCTATGACTGCCGGAAGTTTTGCGATACTGTTGGTGTTATTGTTTGGGGGTTTCGTTATCTCGAAACGTAATCAATTTATACCTTCTCTAATTTGATTTTAGAATCATCAGATCAGCCTGTTAAACTTATGGTGATTGTTGGTTGCAGCCTCGATGCCAGTGTGGTTGAAGTGGGGCTTTTGGATTTCTCCTGTTACATATGGGGAGATAGGGCTCTCTTTGAATGAATTTCTTGCTCCTCGGTGGCAAAAGGTATTGTGTCTTATAGCAGAAGTTTTTGTTGCTTAATCAATACAACATTGTGCAGCACTCTTGGTAGAGAAGTTTCTCCTATTACTTCATGTTTTATAAAACTTATCATATTGCCATATGATATTTATTATTTATTAATGTTTGTAGAAAGTAATTTTGTTTCTTATTATGTTGTAGATGCTGCCCACAAATACTACAATAGGGCAAGAAATACTTGAAAGCCGTGGACTAAACTTTGATGGATATCTTTTCTGGATATCACTTGGTGCATTGTTTGGCTTTGCCTTACTTCTTAACATTGGCTTTACCTTGGCCTTAACTTTCTTGAAGAGTAAGTTCTTCTTTGTAGTAATCCTGTATCAGCTTGAGATTAATTATGTTTGTGTACCTAAGTTGATACAAATACAGCTTCTGGGTCATCTCGTGCCATGATTTCACTTGAAAAGTTTTCCGAGATGCGAGTAAGTGAAGATTCCACTTCCGGTGAAATTGTGAAAGAGCATTCTAGGAGTGCTCCTATGACTAATAAAGAATCTTATAAAGGTTAATGCAATTTCCATTTTTTTTTTGCCATTTTAATGTTTTACATTCTTCATAATTTCAACTAATGCCTTATCTTAATCAACAGACAAGATGGTCTTACCTTTTGAGCCCTTGACAGTAGCATTTCAGGACCTGAAATACTATATTGACACCCCTGTGGTAATCTTATTATCCATTCTTGTGATGTTTATAATCTTGGACAATGCAGCACATTTACAGGCATTAGATAGACTTTTTATAGACTTTAATTTGCCCCCCTTGGTATTAGGAAATGAGAGAGCGGGGATTTACCGAGAAGAAACTTCGACTCCTTTATGATGTTACAGGCTCATTGAGGCCAGGTGTTCTAACAGCATTAATGGGTGTTAGTGGAGCTGGAAAAACAACTCTGCTAGATGTTCTCGCAGGAAGAAAGACAACTGGCTATATCGAGGGGGAAATAAAAATTGGTGGGTATCCTAAGGTTCAAGAAACATTTGCTAGAGTTTCAGGTTATTGTGAACAAACAGACATACATTCTCCTCAAATCACTGTCGAAGAATCTGTAATATTTTCTGCTTGGCTACGTCTTGCTCCTGAGATCAACTCAAAAACTAAAGCTGTAAGATTCTGTAGCTCTAATGTTCACTGATTGCTTTAGGTTTCAGATGAAGAATATTTAATGCTTCTATGGCATGTTCCAATAGGAATTTGTGAATGAAGTCCTTGAGACCATTGAGCTTGATGGAATTAAGGATTCCTTAGTTGGCATACCTGGTGTTAATGGTCTGTCAACTGAGCAACATAAGCGGCTTACTATAGCTGTCGAACTTGTCGCCAATCCCTCTATAATTTTTATGGATGAACCTACAACTGGTCTTGATGCACGAGCAGCAGCAATTGTCATGCGAGCTGTGAAAAATGTGGTTGATACAGGAAGAACAATTGTATGCACTATCCACCAACCAAGTATTGATATATTTGAAGCATTTGATGAGGTAAAACAATTTTAGCTTGCTTTATTATATAAATGTAAAACTAGAATTTGATTGTGAAACGTTGATGCTGGTTTCATTCTGGTAATACTTTTATACTCGATGGTCAAGTTTTGGCGTATCAAGTCGCTTTTCTTATGGGGAAAGAGATTTAGTTTAGCTTAAATAATCTAGTTACTCTCGTTTCGATGAATTGATACAAACATTTTATCTGGATCTTCAGCTGATCCTCTTGAAAAGTGGTGGGCGCATCATCTACTGTGGACCTTTAGGAAAGCATTCAAGTCAAGTCATAGAGTACTTTGAGGTGAGTTCTTGCAAATTATTTTATTTTTTTAAAAGCCGACGACTAAACACTTTTACTGACAGGGTATCTCTGGAGTGCCAAAGATTAGAAAAAATTATAACCCAGCAACATGGATATTAGAAGTCACTTCCACATCTGCTGAAGCTGAACTTGGTGTAGATTTTTCTCAAATATACAGGGAATCTGCTTTATATGAGTAAGTTCAATTAAAAAAGGGTCTTAGATTTTGTTGTAGTTTTGGAATGTGTTACTACCACAAAATTATAATTACTCTGGAGGAGGCTAGCCATAAATTTTTTTAATTGTTATGCTCATGAACAACAAAAGAGGATTTGAACAACCAGTTGGCAGTGTGTATATATATATATTGATCAATAGTAATAATGCAGCCAATCTTTGATATGAAAGATTTGCTTTTAGTTAGAGAACATCTCCTTTCCACAGAACTGAGGGTAAATATCAGATTTCTATAATAGTAGAATTTCATTTGCTTGCGTTGCAGTTAGTATGCTTGGATGACAATCACTTACGCCTTTTGCATTTGGCGATATTGCAATGCTTGTAGGAACAACAAAGAACTTGTAAAGCAATTGAATACTCCACCTCTTGGTTCAAGAGATCTGCATTTTCCAACTCGCTTTTCACGCAATGGTTGGGGACAATTTAAATCTTGCTTGTGGAAGCTCCATTTGTCTTACTGGAGAAGTCCTTCATACAATTTAACGCATATAATGCACACAACTACATCATCTTTACTTTTTGGTGTACTTTTTTGGGAACAAGGACAGAAGATGTAAGTACATTTCTAAATATATATTTATCAAGGAAAAAAGTACTATTTTCTATTAAATAGTGCCAGGGGTTCTCTGCATTTTGGTTCTTTTAAATATTTTATATTAGACCTTGCTCCTCGTCAATGTTTATTCAGCACTTTCGATCAACAGGTTATGCTTGGACTTTCAATTGCTCCTCTATCTGACCTTAGAAGGTCATTTAGCTTCATATCTTTAGTGATAACATGTTATGGTTTGTCTACACATCAGCAGCACAAATTTATGTATCGTTTCTATCCCATCACATTGTTTTCTAAATGAACCTAGAATTACTTTTGATTGGCTAATGATCATCAGCACATGTGCTCTAGTTTCATTCATTTTAGTAAGATGAAATTATTAGTATAGTTTGCAAGCATCTAACATCTATTTATTTTCCCTTAAATCTGCCAGAGATAACCAGCAAAATTTATTCAATATAGTGGGTTCATTATACTTGGCTGTGGTATTCTTGGGGATAAACAATTGTTCATCAGTTATACCAAATGTTGCGAGGGAGAGAACTGTTATGTATCGTGAAGGATTTGCTGGGATGTACTCTCCATGGGCTTATGCACTTGCACAGGTACATATGAATTTTACTTCATTATTTATGTTGGCTTTTGGTTCAACTCACAAAGAATCTTGTAATGTGCTCTTTTTATTGATAAGTTTTCTTATTTAGATATGCATACTGATTTTGTAGGTGACAGTTGAGATTCCTTATTTACTTATTCAAGCACTTGCTTATGTGATCATCAGTTATCCAATGATCGGATATTATGGTTCAGCATATAAGGTTTTCTGGAATTTCTATGCGATGTTTTGCACAATGATGTTTTACAATTATCTGGGAATGCTACTAGTGTCATTGACACCAAATTTCATGATTGCGTCAATTCTATCCACAGTTTTCTATACATTATTCAACCTCTTTTCTGGATTTTTGATTCCTGGACCGGTAAGCCACTACATTTATGTGTATCTATGAGTATATATATAATTAGCAAAATGTTTTGAATATTAACTTTGATATTTAATTTTCTGCAGAAAATTCCCAATTGGTGGATTTGGTTGTATTATATGATGCCTACCTCTTGGGCTCTAAATGGTATGATTACTTCACAATATGGAGATATTGACAAGGAAATTATTGTATTTGGTGAAACAAAATCATTGTCTTCCTTCTTAGAAGATTATTTTGGGTTTCATCATGATCGCTTGCCGATTACGGCTGCCGTTCTTATTATCTACCCTCTTATTCTTGCATTTCTTTTTGCATATTGTATAGGAAAGTTGAACTTTCTCAGAAGGTGAAATATTTTTTTTAGAGAGGATGTACTGTGGCAACATATATTTCCTAGAACTAGAAATTATATATTTGTAATCTATGTATACCTTTGATCAATATTGCAGCAAAAACTTGACCATATATGTAATTGGACACAGTTTAGCTATTCTATAAGCTGAACAATGACAATACTATCATCACCCCTTGAATTTCTAAAACTGACCAAAAGATCTCTTTAGAGTTGCTTTCATTGCCCTTTATCATTTTCATAGTTTCTGACTGCGTCATCAAAGGCAATTGCAACTTGGACTTCAAATCTGATTGCTTCACCTCTGCAAACTCAACATCACCATTATATCTGAGTTGTTTACTGTGATAGCTATAAATTCAACCCCCCCGAATATACCATTCGGATCTACATTAAAAGCGTGTACTATTTTTCTAGAGAGCTAGTCTAAAATTAGCTTCATTGTTTCTATGTTGTAATATCATCACATATTGACGTTGGCTAGAACGTTCATAGACCAAGGATTAAAAAATTCCAAACTTTTTTTTTTTTGACATAGATTGAATACATAATGTAATTGAAACCCACAAAAGTACATAGGTTGATAAAATGATATTGCTCTGCTCTACTATGCATTCATTGAGGCATTTCACCAAATGCTTTTATTTTCATCAAACAGTAGGCGAGAAGTTTCTTTATCAACCATCAGCAAAATCTGTTCAATTTTGGTCCTAAGGGTAGTTTGGTCTAGTTCTCAACCCTTACCGAGAACTATGATCAAATCGGATATCACGATAAACTAGTAAAGCTCAAAATCAACGTGAACAACAAAAGTTCATCGATTGTCACTTAATTGGAATACTCCTAACCGCCAAAAATTTTAATTATAAACCTATAGAATTATACCGCTGTGATAAAATTGTTATTCCCTCCGCGACCTTTTTAGCCATCTAAGATCAAATTTCACTTTCTTGGATGAAGCTTTTAACTTTGTTGCCTTGTGATTCATAATGACTATGACTGTGGAAAAACATAAAACAAAGTAATGAGCCTTTTATTTATCTCATGAGAAACAATGTAAATTTATATCACTTGACGTAAACTATAGCGTATTGCATTATCTAGTTATCTGTTTGCTTGTTGAACATAGTTTTAGGTTCAAGGAGAATGTTCTTGACTGATTGTAACTCATGGACAACATTGGTGATGTTCATTCGATCTTGCGGTGACTTCATTGAACAAGCAACTATGTTCTAATGTACTGTTGGTTCTTGTTTGACTTCGCCCATGGTTATCGGTACCAACCAAAACTTCATCGTCGTTTAGAAGTATTGGATCCACTATGTCCATCACATGATCCGGCAAGGCCATTCTAGCAAAGTTATGAAGATTCAAGCCTCCTTCAAACATAACATCTGTTGGTTTTTTTGTTGTCACCATTTCCAACAACAATATTCCATAGCTATAAACATCTCCATTTGTTGACACCTCACTTCCAAGGCCATACTCTGCTATTCAATATAAGATTTATTAAGAAGTTAGGAATTGCAAAAGAAATTAAAAACTAAAAAATAAATTACGTATTAGAATATAAGTTATAACTGGGGCTACATAGCCAATTGTTCTTACTCCAATAGAGCGCTTATTGGATTTGAGGCTTGATAAAATCTAGATAGTCCGAAATCACCAATGTCATTATCGAGAAAGATATTACATGGCTTTAGATCACAATGGATAATTGGTTCTTGGCGGTCGATGAAGATAAGTCAAGCCACATCAATGGCAATGCTTATTCTCCGAAGCGGTAAGCAATTTCAATTTCTCTCTCTTTGTGGAATAGCATCTCTGATGCAACCATTTTTTCAAGACTCCCATTTGGCATGTACTTATAAAGAATCGCTTTAAAGTCGTACCTTGAAAATCAACACTTGAGCATGAAGTTATGACCACGACAAGATTTTTATGACGAATATTTTCAAGGCTTTACACCATGAAGCTCTTAGAAGCTCCTTGGCGTTGGAGGTTAATCACTTTGATTGCAACAACAGTTCCATCTTCATCAAGTACTCCACACGAGCCAAAGCTACCAACTCCAATCAAGTTTGTTGAGGAAAACCATCGGTTGCTTTGAGGAGGCTTTTGTAAGACATCTTTAAGTGCTTTTCTAATCATTGGTTCAAGGCTCCGCTCCTTTCGCAACTGAAAATGAAAAATGACACCATCACTATTCTAAAAAGACGCCACAATTGAGATTAATATTTTGGAGCTTCGAGATCCTCGATTGCTTGATTTGTTCTCGGTGCATTTAGGTAAATTCGTGTATGCCCCCACAAAGTCTGTGGACAACCGCGATATTGCACTTGTATTTGCGAAAATTCCTTTTGTTGGTACTTTCCCCTCGACATCGTTGAAGGATAGGTTAAGATATTCCAACGAAAGAGCCTCGAGGAATAATGGAATTTGACCAGACAAATTATTCCGCGAAAGATCAAGTTTTCGAATACCTCTTGAAGTTCGAAAAAATGAAGAAATAGATCCGTGGAAGAAGTTACCCCCTAGATAAATATCTGTTGATGTGAGATTTTGGTTGCCTTCTCTACTAAGACCAGGACCTCTGCTCGATCAACTCTACCACGACCAGGATCTCTCCTCGTAAGGCTTCTTCTCCAAAAGTGCTGCGACATAAAAGTCGAAAGCACGGATGTTTTCCAAAAAACCTCCCGACGCCAAGTCGATATAAAGGTTCTGGGAACGCTTGCAACAGATCTTATGGCTTTTTAATAGTTTTGTCTCCTTTAGAATTTCCTTAGTCTCTGTTATAATCTCAAAAATGCTAACCCTTTTACCTTCGTTGGCTACCTATTTATAGGCCACTTCTGAACTCCAGCCTCGCCTCCACTCGCGCTCGTTATCCTCCCACCACTTGAAAGTGGATGCCACATTTCCGTAGTCGTGGGTGGTTGCATGACCTTCGATTCTCGGAGAACCGCCAACCGCCGTTGACCGGGTCTCCTCGACTCACTTAAGAATGTAGGAAGGGCTTTATGCCGCGGAGATTGGCCTTGGATGGCGTGCTCGTGGATGAGCGAATATTCGCTCCCGCTTCCCCTTGTTGCGATTTATCAGATGCTTGCTCGCGAGACCGCTACCACCGCTCACCACATTCGCCAAGTACACTTACTACTATCTATCACTTTAGTCTCGTCAAGTATATCCTCAAACACCGGTCCCCGGTGTTGGGTAATGTAGTGGACCAAAGAGAAACTTGACAAGATTTGCTCGCTGGGATTGGAAAAAGGCGCAAGTCATATCGCATTTAATTGACGACGGTGAAATCGCCTCTATTCGAATTTCAAACCAACGGGCCCTGGATTAAATGCCGAAGAGTTCGTCCCCATTAGGAAACCTAAATCCTTTCAAACAAAGAAATTCATCATTCCTCCGCCTCCGCTCTTTTTCCAAAGAAAGAAGTTCCATAAAGGCCTCCATCTCATCTTTCACCGATGAACCATTACTTGTATTTCTTATCTCGTCTCGATAGTTGTAGATAATTTCTTTCTTTGTTCTAGTAGGGGTGGTGTTGTGGTTAGAGTTTAGGGAATGTCGAAGGTAAAGAGGGTCATTGAGGTTGACGATTTGGACTTCAGCCTAGTCTGTTCACTGATCCTGCTTTTGACCCCGGGATCCCCTTAGAGCCCATTAGATCTAGTGTCGGCACTAGCGCTAGGAGGATGTCTCCCCAAACAACCTCTTCGAGCAGAAATAGTGATGAAGAGGGGTCTTCTGGCTCGGAAAACACCCTGAGTGAGGGCCGAGGAGATGATTCTGGCGAGGTGTCCCCATCAGGAGCGTCGCGACCAGAAGGGCGGAGTACAATAGGAGGTAGAGCCCTATCGCGGGATTACGCTATTGATTACATGACATGTATGACCACGTTTGATGAGCTCAATGACCTCCGGCTTAGGTATAGTATTCCTGGTGAAATCCCTCTTAAGGTCCCAGGAAAGAAGGATACTCCTAGCCGGCCTCCTAGGGGATACGTTACCCTGTATCTGGATAGCTTTAAGTATGGGCTGAGGTGTCCCGTGCAACCTTACTTTGCCCGGATACTTAACGGGCTGAATCTATCTCCTGGTCAGCTGAACCCAAACGGTTGGAGAGTACTTTCTGGTCTGTTCATATTGTGGGACAGATGTTGCCAAAGCGAGCCCACAGTTGATGAGGTGAAGCACCTGTACCAGCTAAAGAGCAGCCCCAAAGATGCCGGCTGGTACTACTTTCAATCTAGTACCAAGACCAGGAAACCCATAACCGACCTC
Organism: Citrus cavaleriei; assembly: GCA_030448925.1. Lineage (NCBI taxonomy): Eukaryota > Viridiplantae > Streptophyta > Magnoliopsida > Sapindales > Rutaceae > Citrus > Citrus cavaleriei. The sequence continues at coordinate 77,414 of JAUJEN010000111.1, forward strand.
CCTACTGGTGGTGGTGGGAATTGGAAGAGGAAATTCTTTTTTGCTGGGGGTCCTTGGGGTCAAGTTGCACAAATAGACGGGAAGGATTATCGCGTCCCACCCCGTTTCACGGTCCCAGGTTGCCTGCTCGCTTTAGATGTCTTGTATCCGTAATTGTTCTCGCTTTGTTGGTTTGTCTCTAACCAAGTGTCTGTTTGTGTTGTAGTTTCTTGGGGTGTTCATTTCGCCAAACTGACCGACTCAAACGGGTCGGTAGCTAATTCCCGCCGAGCTGATAACTACATACAACTTGCTCGAGTCTCGCTTGATACTCCCTGGTCATAAGATGGAGGATGCTCTGATTAGGGCTCTGAACAAGAAACGTTCTCGACCTCAAACCACGTAGGGACCTGTATCAGACGCCCTCTACGCAAAGCGGTCCAACATCGCGAAGACTTTACCTCGCTTTCCCGCCAAAGTCGGGAAACTAGTGGGCGGCCGCGATCCCGCTCATCCTCTCTCCTCGCTCGGGCCGACACAATAGTAACACATGGTCCCCTATCTCAATGAGTTATCTAAACTCGTGAGCAAGAGGGACCTGGAGGACTTTGATGGCTGCACCCTGGGCGAGCTGGTGGGAGCCATGCAGTATAGCGCCTTCCACCTTAGCTGCATGACCACCTACTATAAGGCCAAGGTTGGTCGTTACGACCGGAAGATGAAGGAAGACATTCAATCGGCGACGACCAGAGCCGATGCTGCCGAGAAGAAAGCGGGAGACTTGAATCTCGAGAATCTGAAGTTGATAGAGCAGGAATCTCTTGCTCAAGCAAAGGCCATTACTCTCGAGGAAGAGCTTACTAAGGTCAAGGAGGATCTGCAAAGGCAGAAAGCTATATACGAGGCTCAGCTCGAATCTCTCCGCGATTCGCATCGGGTTCAGGTTGAGAACTTGGAGAAGGTCGACAACCGACGACCGTGGGACTTGGCATTCTGTCATGCGTCGTGGCGTCCTCGAAAGATCCTGATCTAAAGATGGACGACCTTGCAGCTGGTGTCGCCCAACATATGGACGAGGAGGCTGCAAAGGAGGATGCCGAAGAGGTGGCGCCAATGGTGATCGATGAGGAAAACTCTCCTCCCCGTGTAATCCCTGCTGATCTTTGGTGGCGAGTACCCCACAAGCATTGGGAGATACTCCCCAAGACTGAGGTGGACCAAATGACCGAACTGGACCCACCGTCTTCTTAAACATATTTCTTGTATTGTAACGAACAATGTTTGTGAAGATTATCTGCTTTGTTAATTATTAACAAATTAATAGAAATGTTTTTTATTACTCTCTTGTGTTGTAATTATGAGTTATTTTTCCGAGTCTCGCTCTTCGTCGGCGGGCTCTAAACTATATGGTTTTGCCACGCCAAGATTCTTGATGTTTGGGATTCGCCGCGGTCGAGATCCACGCTGGCTTCGCTCGCCATAAAACAAAGCTTTGAGACTTGATGAGCCTTTAAGAAGATGTTTCGATGATTGGGGATTACGCTTCGCCCGTGGTCGAAGTCTCGGCACGCTGGCTTCGCCTCGCCATAAAACAGGCTTTGAGACTTGGTGAGCCTTTGCATGCCTTAGGAAGATTCTTCGATGATTGGGATTCTGCTCGCCTTCGCGTGGTCGAGCAGATCCTGGCACGCTTGGCTTCTGTCTCGCCATAAAACAGGCTTTGAGACTTGGTGAGCCTTTGCATGCCTTAGAAGATTCTTCGATGATTGGGATTCTGCTCGCCTTCGCGTGGTCGAGCAGATCCTGGCACGCTTGGCTTCTGTCTCGCCATAAAACAGGCTTTGAGACTTGATGAGCCTTTGCATGCCTTAGAAAATACTTCGATGATTGGGGATTCTGCTCGCCTTCGCGTGGTCGAGCAGATCCTGGCACGCTTGGCTTCTGTCTCGCCATAAAACAGGCTTTGAGACTTGATGAGCCTTTGCATGCCTTAGAAGATTCTTCAAGGATTGGAATTCTGCTCGCCTTCGCGTGGTCGAGCAGATCTTGGCACGCTTGGCTTCTGGTCTCGCCATAAACAGGCTTTGAGACTTGACGAGCCTTTGCATGCCTTGGAAAATTTTTCAAATGCTTTGGAGTCTGCTCGCCTTCGCGTGGTCGAGCAGATCCTGGCACGCTTGGCTTCTGTCTCGCCATAAAACAGGCTTTGAGACTTGGTGAGCCTTTGCATGCCTTAGAAAATTTTTCGAATGCTTTGGAGTCTGCTCGCCTTCGCGTGGTCGAGCAGATCCTGGCACGCTTGGCTTCTGTCTCGCCATAAAACAGGCTTTGAGACTTGAAGAGCCTTTGCATGCCTTAGAGAATTTATCACAGTTTCAAGTGAATGACATTCCTCGACGTTCCATTAATTGCAGGATTTGATTTTACATGAACTTGCTTTGACATAAAACATAAAAAATAAAAGATAAAGAGTATGAGCAGAAATAGCTTTAAAATGTGAACAAGTCTTACTGGAAGTATTTTCGGAGGTGTGCTGCGTTCCATGGGCGTTTCACCTCGTAGCCGTCCGTGCGAACCAGCTTGTCAACTCCGGGTCCAACTAACTGCCATTCCTGGCTTCCACTCGGGTATCAAGGGATGTTATCTGCATTGCTTCCCTTGCTGCCGAGGAGTAGCAGCTTCTTGCGATCCTCTGGTCTCCTCGTACCACTCCAACTACCCCATTCACCCGGTACTTGAGAGCCAGATAATGGTTGGACAGCCGCTGTCATCCTCGTAAATGGCCAGATCATCTGATAGCGACCTTCCTCATCCACTACCACAAAGTCCAAAGATGTCATTGTCCTTTCTCGAGCTCCCAATCGTGATAAGCGGGACCAACTTTCCTCCTCCAAACCCCTTCATGAGGTATTGTAATCCAACTTCAGTCTCTATTCCCATCTCGTCCAGGGTTGACTTAAACAACACATCAACCGAACTCCCTGTGTCAACCAGTATCCTGTCAAACTTTTTGCTAGCAACAGTGGCCTTGATGACCAAACCATCCTCGTGGGGGTATAGAATCCCTTCCTCATCCTCATCTGTCCACATGATTGGCACTTGCCTGACTCTTGCACGTTTGGCTGCTGGGGTGTTGAAGAATACCTCTTTGGTCATATGCATCTAGCGTAATTCTTCGACCTGGAATCTCCGGCCAATGTTGGGCCCCAACTATCACCCTTCATTTCAAGTTCTGTCACTCCCCTTCACTTGTTGAGGCTACCATTGGGAAGGTCCCATCTACAAACTCGTCCAAATACTGATTTCTTACCAAATCTTCAACATGGGTCTTAAGATCTCTGCAATCTGCTATGGTGTGGCCATGAGTGCCATGAAACTTACAATAGCGTCCCCTATCCCTCCTACTGGGTAGCTTTGTTATTGGGGCAGGGAGGTACAGCAATCCCCGGTCCTTTATGGCCTCGTACACCTCGTCCAGGGACATCTTCAAGGAAGTATACCGCCCATAGTCCTGGTTCTGGTCGATCAGGTGCACTGCCCTTTCTCTATTTGCTCCGTTCTGAGTTGGAGGCGGTGGCAGCACTTCTGGTCTGCTCCCTCTACTACCGTGGGAGTGTTGATGAAGACCACCATATGCCGAATCATGCCTTCTCCAAGGCTCCCTAGCTGGGGAACGAGGAGGTTGCGCCCTGCTGCGCTGATACTGTGGTGGCCTCTGATGAGGCTGGTAAGCAGTTACCCGACCTCCTGCTCCACTACCGGAGGCCTGGTGGTCCCTCCTCCTGATCGGCCCATTTCCGAATGCCTCTTCTTTCTTTCCACCTCCAGGTCTGCCTTTAATCCGAGCTGTCTTTTCTTCCTCAATCTCTATGTCTCTTTTAGCCTACTCAGAGCATACGTCTGAATAATGGGCTTAAGTTGTACACGCCTTCCTATCTTCACTCCCTCTTTCAATCCCCTTAGTGCCTGAGGATGGTTGAAGGCTCCCAAATCGAGGACAGCACGATGAAACCTCTTGATGAATTCCGGCGGTTGCTTCCCCATGCTTTTCAACTCCATCATGTCATCTTCTGGTGCCATTGCCCCATGAAACTGCTCTGCAAACTCCTGGCACATCTGCTCGAAGGTTTTAATGCCCCCCCGAGGAAGTTTCAGACCGTTTCGCACGCCCTCAAGGGATAGTGGGAACACCGCACTGGATTGAGATAATCCTTGTACCCATTATGTCGTTGAAGCGCATGTGTACCAATGGATCATTCGTCCAATATTTAAAGGCGGAAATTCATCTAATAATCGCCTCGATCTCCGATTGCGGCGGTGATTCTCCGTTATCCTCCAACCGTAGCTCGCTTCCTTCCTTGCATGTCGTCCAATTATCCGTAGTTCACTTCCTCCTCCAACCGCATCGTGGGTCACGTCTTTGATCCCGCTTTGCTCTACATCAAGCAAGTATTGCCAACTATGTTTCTCCGCATTTGCCACCCTGTCGTTTCGCCAAAAATCTGTCTTCCGGATTGCTCTTCCTCTCTGGAATTCTCCCCAGAGGTATGTTACCTCTCACCACCAAATCTCCTGGTTTGATTTCTCCTCATTATCGGACTCGTGCCACTCCACCAACTCTCATCGTTTCCTCCTGGGTTACCCTTCGTTCACTCCGCAACTCATGCAGGATGGCTGTCAGGGTCTCCATCTGCTTTTCCATCCGTTCCATCCGGTCGAACATGGCTTTTTCCCGTGCTTCACTGGCTATCTCCCTCAGAGTCACGGAATCGTTAAGCCTCATATCACCCCCTTGTGCACTACTTCCTCCTGTCTCCATTGCTTTTCCCTTGCTTCACTCCTCTTCTTGCTATCAAAGCTTTTTATCACCTCCCGACGGGCCCAAAATGTTGATGCGAGATTCTGGTTGCCTTCTCTACCAAGACCAGGACCTCTGCTCGATCAACTCTACCACGACCAGGATCTCTCCTCGTAAGGCTTCTTCTCCAAAAGTGCCTTCTCTACCAAGACCAGGACCTCTGCTCGATCAACTCTACCACGACCAGGATCTCTCCTCGTAAGGCTTCTTCTCCAAAAGTGCTCACAGACACGTAAGCAAGTCGAGCACGGTTGTTTTCCCACAGAACCCTCCGACGCTCAAGTCAGATATAAAGGTTCTGGGAACGCTTGCCACAGATCTTATGGCTTTTTAATAGTTTTCTCTCCTTTAGAATTTCCTTAGTCTCTGTTATAATCTCAAAAATGCTAACCCTTTTACCTTCGTTGGCTACCTATTTATAGGCCACTTCTGAACTCCAGCCTCGCCTCCACTCGCGCTCGTTATCCTCCCACCACTTGAAAGTGGATGCCACATTTCCGTAGTCGTGGGTGGTTGCATGACCTTCGTGCCTTGATTCTCGGACTGGAGAGCACGCCTCGCCAACTGTCGTTGACCGGGTCTCCTCGACTCAGCCCTTAGCAGGAATGTAGCAGGAAGGGCTTTATGCTTCCAGCAGGAGATTGGCCTCGTGGATGACGTGCTCGTGGATGAGCAGAATATTCCTGCTCCTGCTCCCCTTGTTGCCAGATTCTTACGGTATATGCTTGCTCGCGAGACCCTGCTACCAGCTGTCTGCTCACCACAGCTGGTCTTCGCCGAAGTACACTCTGCTACCAGGTATCTGCTCGTCACGGCTAGTCTCGTCGAAGTATATCCCTCAAACAATATCTTCAAGACTAGAGCAAAGACCAAGTTCAATTGGGATTTCACCAGACAAGCCATTATTAGACACATCAAAACTCCTCAAAGCTTTCAAATTATCGATCCTTGGAGGTATAGATCCAACGAAGTGGTTTTCGGCTAAATTCAATGAATTTGAAAGATAGGATATACTGAAAATGGCTTCTGGGATAGTTCCACTGAGGTCATTTTGGAACATTTCTAAATATGCCAATCGTTTCAAATTTCTCAAACTAGAAGGAATGACTCCTGATAAATTGTTATTATTTAAGAAAATTTGAAATAATGACGAAAGGTTTCCCAGAGTGGAAGGAATTTCCCCTGAGAAATGGTTGCCACTAAAATCCAAGCCCTGTAATATTAGAAGTTTACCCAGTTCTTTAGGAATTGCACCTGTAAATTGGTTTTCCTCCATCTCTAATAAATATAAGTCAACAAGGTTCCCTATTCCTGAAGGGATGCTTCCATATAACTGATTATCACTAAGGGCCAAAATTTGAAGTTGATTTGACAAATTAGCTATTGAATGAGGCAATGCTCCTCTAAATTGATTTCCACCTAAACGGAGAACTCGCAATTTGCTACAGTTGGCCAAAGAATTCATAAACCCCATCTCATCACTTTCCTCACTTCCTAAATTACTAGAATATAAATTTAAGAATGAAAGATTCTTCATATTCCCAAAAATTGACTGAAAGTTTTCCGGAAAAATTGTTTTTCCCAATTCGAAAAACTTCAAGTTTTGAAGCATTTGATAGAGATATTGGAATTGATCCGCTGAAGAAGTTTTGGTCGATTTGGAAGTATTTGAGATTCGGAAAAGTAAGACCTAAACTTGTTGGAAGGCTTCCATGAAGTTGATTTTGAGGCACCGAAAATATTTCAACGAAGGAAAGATTATAAATGGAATGCGGGATTGTACCGGAGAGGTTGTTTCCGCCAATTCCGAGAGCTTCTAACTCTTTCAATTGTCCCAATGAATCTGGAATATTTCCTCCAAAAGAATTCGCACCTAGAGACAAAAGTTCCAGGGACGATAGATTCCCGAGAAAAGGTGGGATTCCTCCTGTCAAACTGTTTCTGTGTAAAGCTAGTCTTTTGAGTTTGTATAGCGAGACAAACTCAAATGGAATTCTTCCTACTAACTTGTTGTATGGTAAGGCTAGTACTGTGAGCCTGGAACAATAAGACAAGTTGGCTGGAATTTTCCCAGCCAGGGAGTTATTTGAAAGAAACAGAGCTTCTAACCTGAGCAGACGCCCAAATTCACGAGGGATTTCACCTTGGATTGTGTTATTCTCAAGGTTGATCTCTCTTAGGAAACTGAGGTTGCCAATGTAAGGAGACAACGAGCCACGCAAGGCTTTTGACCTCATGTTTAGGGCTGTGACTCTTCTGTGCCTGCGACCACATGTAATGCCCTCCCATTCGCAGAAATGGCGAGAATCATTCCATGAGTTGAGGATTCCTTGAGGGTCATGAGAAATCATTGACTTAAAGGCCTGCAAGGCAGCACGATCTCCCTCTTCAAAGGCTGCAATTTGCAACAGTGTAATGAAAAAAAGAAGCATGGATGGAAAATAAAGAGAGTGGGTATTCATTTCTACAAGCGAGAAGGTAATTTCCTTGGCTTGCCTTTATATGTGAGCAATGAGCATAATATATAATATAATATAATAATATATATATATATATATGTAAAGTTTACCCTTAATTATATAATTGTTAGTTATTTTTATTAGTTATTTTTAATTAATTAAATTATTTTGTTGAATAGAGAATTAATTGAAAATTATGAATAAAAAGAACATAAAAAAGTTCAATTTAGGAAGCATTAAAGATTAATTGATTTTGGAAGCAATTAGACATACATGCATGTGGAAGTGAAGGCAAGGAAACCGAAGCTAGTGAATTAACTCATCCATGCACATGAAGACAAAGAAGATTATGGCCATCACGTGGAGATAAATGTAGAAATTGACTTTAACTCAATTTTCTGGCTTTTCCGTTTTGCCTTATAACAATTGGAATAAAAATATTAAAAGATTTAACTATAGACGCGGCTGCTTGGCTCACTACAATTATAATTGAAGTTAGAGAAGAATTCGGTCAACTAGCATTATAAAAAGAGAATTCGGTCAATTATAAAGAGAAGCTGCCAGAGGAAGCAAGAGCCGCGAAACAGAGCTCCAATATTCCCATGGCTGATTTTATTAATTTTATTTCTCTCAATTCAAATATGTCTAACTAATTTTCTTATACTGAAGTTAAGAATGAAACACTATTCAATGAAATAATTGTATTTTTTTAATTAATTCCCTATATATATTCTTTGATGATTATGATTTTTGTTTCACATGATTAGTTGAATGTTATTAAATATTTTCACCAATTCTATCATGCATTAATGATTGTTAGGATTAATATCTAACTAAATTTATGCTTGGATCTATAAAATTTATATGTGATTATCTTTGATTATGTGTCTTTCATTAAATTATTTACACAAAGTGCTTAGAAAAACTTTGACTCTTTGTTATTTAATATATTTACATGAGATGGTTAGATATCATACTATTAAGCAGAAAAAGAACCTACACAAGATTAATTTTAATTGGGCTTAATTGTTATGTCCATGAGATGACATAGATTGATTTCAAGTTGTCACTCTAAAATTTAAAATTAATTAATAATTAGATAATTACTAGTTGAATAGTGATTGATTCTGAAATCTTAGTAATTTTTGTCTTATTAAATTCTCCTTTATTCTAATTATTTTCTTAATTTAATTAGTTTAATTTCTCTTAAACTCAATTTGCTCAACAAGGTTAAGATTAATATTAATTTTAAATTTAAATTAGATTTTTTAATTTATAGTAATCCCTGTATATTCGACTTTATTACCACTGTTCTATTTTTAAATTTGTGCACTTACTAATATATTAAAATTTTACACAACAGTGAGCTTCTCCTAGCTTTGAAAGTAGGACAAGTTTAGACTTAAAACAAGGAAGTCACCTCTCTTCTTTTTTTTTTTTTTAACCCTTAATTTAAACTAGACTTAACTTAGACCTCAATTTGGTTGCATTCGCCTACATTGCAAGGTCAAAAATGGCGTTGCCATTGATGCTTACTGGCTGAAAGGATATGTCGGCTTGATTTTAAGTTTTTGTGCCATGACATATCACACCGTCAAAGAATGTGTGCACTGGATTTTAAGTTTTTGTGCCATGACATATTACATTATAAGTGATATCATGATGATGTGGATGATGTGGTGGGACGATGATGTGGTGCCGAGGTGGAGAAGCCGTGGGCCCAATTTTTTGGGGGTTTCGTTATCTCCAAACGTAAGACAATTTATACCTTCACCAATTTGGTTTTAGAATCATTAGCCGAAAAAGGTTAAACTTATGGTGACTGTTGGTTGCAGGCTTGCAGCCTCGATGCGACTGCGTTTGAAGTGTGATTTTTGTATTCCTTCGATTACATATGGGGAGATAGGACTCTCTGAGAATGAATTTCTTCCTCCTGGGTAGCAAAAGGAGCTGTGTCTTATACCACATTGTGCAAGATTTTTATATGAAACAGAATATACAAAGACAGTAGAATATGACAGGAGCTACAGTATACTATTCAGCATTAGCAATACGTATATAGAAAATTTAGAGGTATTATATTCACTCACAATCTTGCGGAGATAATACCTAGATTGTGGCGCGCAACTCATGAATAGCAGACGAAAGAGGAGATGCAGTGGGAAGGCAGTAACCTAAGTGCATGAGAACTAGAAAGCAATATCCTAAGATCAATTATAGATCTCATATAACAAAAACAGTGAGTCAAAGACAATTATTGTGAAAAAATATTCATAGAACCACATACCAGCAACAAGATCGGAGTCATCTGTGTATATATCGATTGCCCATAGCTGAGTGCCTCTGACCTAAACATAATGAACTTACATAACTAAGAAATAGAGTCATAAAATATGCTGTTGTAACATCTATCAAAAAATTTCCAAACAAATGGAATTTGATATGTAGGGCTATAACTAGCAACACTTCAAAATAACTTGAAGTAGCATGATCTTACTTTATGGACCAATACTACAATCTTTCAGAAAAATTAAAGTCTAAGCAAAATTAAAACCTTAAACATACTAAAATCTGGTAAATAGACCTACAAGAAATCCAATGACCTCCAAGATATCTGAAAGACAAATTAATTTACAGCAAAAAATGTTGAAGATTTGTAAAACGAAGGCTCATACTATTATTCAAATTACAAAAGAGGAAAGAGAGCTGGCCATTAAATGATAAAGGCATGCATAAAGAAATACAATTAATATGCCTATAAAGACGTCCACTCAAGCCTTATAATCAGCTTTATGCAAAGGGAAGCCAATTAGTTAACAATAAATGAATTTCAAGGTGCAATAATTATACTCCCTAACAGCATATAAGGGTCATGCATTTCTGCAAAACATGTAAATCATAAGAACTTTTTCAGTACAAATGCTAACCAATAATTAAATAGATTCTTAAAGTTTGCACAGAACAAGCACCACATTGATTGCTATGCAAAAGATGAAAGTAAAAGTTACTATTTTATTTTATTTTATTTTTCAAGAGTTTTGATAATCATGTGCAAATTAGTAGTACAACTTGCTCAGTGTTATCTCAAAAAGCTTGTTTAAAATACCTATTAACACCAGTCCAAGTAGTCAAATCCTTATCCATCCATTCATCTCTGACCTTGCCAAAAAGATGAAAAAGAGCATCTATATTCTCACTCCAATCTTTCATAATCACAAGTTTAATCTTAGACCAGTTCTTCAATATCCCTTCCATTGTGAGCCCCTTGAAAACCTTGTAAATTGTTCCAAATCAATTGTCAAAAGGCTAAGCAAATGAATATACAATCAACACCATTCTTTTATATTGTGCGCGTAATGCGGAATCAAGCGCACCAAATAATTATAGAAAAATAAAGGACACAAGAATTACATGGTTCGGTAATTAAACCTACATCCACGGGAGCAAGAAAAAAATAATTGTATTATTAACAATTATTTGAGTACAAATTTGAGTAAAGAAATCTCACTTTCCCAGAACCCAAATACACCCAGTACTCTCACACACACTATCCAATTGCTCACACTCTCAAAAGCTTAAAAACTTATAAGCTTTACAAAATTTTGGATGATTTAGAATGAAGAAATGGCTTCAATTTATAGGCTTCAAGCTTGCACTATTCCACCTAATCCCTCTGCAATTTGTCAATCTTCATCTCTGTCAATTTGACAAATTTTGCTAACTTTTCCATTTTTCTTCATTTGGTGCAAGATTGTCAAATGCCAAATACAGCTTGCAATTTGGTGCCGACTTTGAAAAACAAAAGCAATGCATGTGGCTCATTTTTCAACCAAACTCTTTTGACTTTTCAACAATTCTCCACCTCGGCGAAGATTTGTCCAAATCTAAGCCGACTACCAACCAATCATCATCCCCAAAGTGGTCATCTCTACGATCGCCACGCATCTAAAAATTTGGGATCAAGCTAACCGTAGTTCAAAATTCCCGAAGGACATATCTTCACACAATCGAAGGATTTGAATTAATTTCAAGCAATGTTGAAACTTAACTCCAGAAACTACCTTCGTCAACATATCTGATGGATTAACTTTGGTATCAATCTTTCTCAACAACACAACACCGCTCTCAATAATCTCTCTCACATAATGATATTTCACATCTATGTGTTTCGTCCGAGCGTGATATGTTTGATTCTTCGCAAGGAATATTGCACTTTGATTATCACAAAAGACTGCAATGTTCTCCTGGATTACTCCCAAATCACCTAACAAGTCTTTCAACCAGATAGCTTCTTTTACAGCTTCAGTTGCTACCATATACTCTGCTTCCGTAGTGGACAGAGCAATTGTCGATTGTAGAATCGACCTCCAGCTAACTGGACCTCCACCCAATGTGAATACGTAGCCCGTTGTTGATCTTCGCTTGTCAAGGTCTCCAGCGAAATCAGAATCACAATACCCAACACAATGTTGACCACAATCCTTTTTGAACAATAACCCAACATCAATTGTCCCATATAGAAATCGAAGAATCCACTTTACCGCAAGCCATTGATTTTTACCCGGATTGTGCATGTATCTACTAACCATGCTCACTGCTTGAGATATATCGGGCCTTGTGCATACCATAGCATACATAAGACTACCCACAGCACTAGCATATGGAACACGAGCCATGTAATCGCGCTCCTCTTGAGATTTAGGACATGAAGAAGAGCTTAATTTGAAATGAGGAGCTAGAGGTGTACATACCGGTTTAGTTTTGTCATCCATACCGAATCTTTCTAGCACTTTCTTCAAATAAGACTTTTGAGTCAACCATACGCTCCCATTCTTCTTGTCTCTACGAATCTCCATCCCAAGTATTCTCTGTGCATCACCCAAGTCTTTCATCTCGAACTCAGAAGCCAGCTGCTTCTTTAATCTTTCGATCTCATCTCTATTCTTCGAAGCTATAAGCATATCATCGACATAGAGTAACAAATAGATGAAAGCTCCATCTGGTAGTCTTCTAAAGTAAACACAATGATCGTGTTCACTTCTGGTGAATTTCTGCCCTTGTATAAATTGATCAAATCTTTTGTACCACTGTCTTGGTGATTGCTTCAGTCCGTACAAAGATTTAATCAACCTACACACATGATTCTCCTTTCCAGCAACTCTGAAACCACAAGGCTGAATCATATAGATTTCCTCCTCCAAATCTCCATGTAAGAACGCCGTCTTAACATCTAATTGAGCCAACTCTAACTCATATTCTGCAACTAAGGCAAGTAGGATACGAATGGAAGTATGTTTTACAACTGGAGAGAAAACTTCATTGTAATCAATATCTTCCTTTTGAGCAAAACCTTTTGCCACGAGCCTTGCCTTATATCGAGGAGTTGTTTGATTCAGAGATCCTTGCTTTTTGGTGTAGACCCTTTATTGCCAATAGCCCTTTTCCCCTTTGGTAACTTTACAAGTTCCCAAGTCTGGTTTTGATGGAGAGATTTCATCTCTTCCTCCATGGCTAACTTCCACTGATCACTTTCACTGCTGCGTAATGCTTCACTGAAAGTGTTGGGGATGTCATCATCAATAACTAGAAGTGCATAGGCTACCACCATATCTTTAGTAAGCCATCCAGGTTTCTTTATCTCTCTTCTTGATCTCCTTGTTGCTATAAAATCATCATTATCTACATCATCAATTGTTTCTTCATTTTGTGGGACATCAGAAGAAACAATCTCTTTTTCAACTCTAGGTGTCACCTCCATAGTTGAACCATTCTTTGATGTAGAACTAATTGGTACATAGGGAGTTGCATCAAACTCCACCACGCCTCGTCTTGTTCTCCACTGAGAACTTGAAGCTTTCAACATCAAGCTTCATCAAATGTGACATCTCCGCTACACAAACTTTTTTGTCTTCGAGATCCCAAAGCTCCCTTTACTCCACCTTTCAATCCCACAAAGATAGCTTTTTCTAGCACGAGGATCCGCACCATATTTGACATGATAATAAGCTGGACACCCGAATATACGAAGGGAATCATAGTCTTGTGCATGCTTTCCATACCATATTTCCATAAGAGTTTTACCTCCAATTGCAGAAGGCAACCTTTACAGTGACTTTCATGTATTCAAAAAACTTTTTATCTAAACCAAGATTAGATAACATACACCACTTTCTCCAAGAAAGATTCATACGCCACCACACCATTCTCGTAGTATGTCTCACCGTGAAATGTCTGTTAATACCCTCGTTCTGGCATACTTGCAAGAATGGATCAGAAGTATATTCACCCCTATTATCAGATCGTAATACTTTGATCTTTTCTCAGTCTCCACCAATTTCTTCCATTTCACGAAAATCTCTAGAATCTCATCCTTTGCTCGCATGGTGTACACCCACACACGTCTAGAAAAATCATCAACAAATGTAACAAAATAATGGCTTCCACCAATTGATGCAGTCTTGGTTGGTCCCCATACATCACTCTGAACATATTCAAGGATCTCACGAGTATCGTGATTAAAAACTTGACCCTTGTTTTCTTGCCTACTACACAATGCTCACGAAATTTAATTTATGTTTTGGTATCTTTTAAGAGTCCGTATCGAGTTTGCAAAGATTCTCTCCAAAGATGTCCTAGTCGACATGCCATAGTTGCACCAACAACATTTGCTTCATCAGTTGTACCTCTATTCAAATAGTACAGATTGTGACGCCGAACCCCTTACAGAATCACCATAGCTCCATGTGTAAACTTCATTATACCATCTTCAATGGTAACCTTGTAGCCTTTGGCTTCCAAAGCACCCACAGAAATTAGATTTTTTTTCGAACAAATCTAACCTCTTTGAGTTCTCGACCATTCCATCAAACATTTTGAGTCAATTGTTCCTATCCCCATTGTAACAGGTTGATCATTCCCCATCACAATCGTATCAATTCCAGACACGAAAATCAGAAACCATTCCTTAATAGGACACAAATGATAGTTGCTCCAAAGATCATCCACTGAACTAGCCATGTACGCCGCAGAGTAATACTTAGTGAATAATCGTAGTCTTTCCATGCCATGTTTGTCAGTCATTTCTTTCTTCTCATCTCTTTTGAGCCTTTTGGACAATCTTTCCTCCAATGGCCCTTTTCATGACAAAAGGCACACTTGCCTCGAAGATATTTCTCGATTTGGATCGGTAATTCTTTCCACCACGTTTTTTCTTTTTCTCCATCGCCCAATCTCTTCTCACCAGAGCTTAATGCGATGCTCATTCAGAATTTTAATTATTATTACGAATCTCCAAGTTAGTCAATGCTATGCACACATCTATAAAGATGATCACGCTTTTCCCATATATCAAGGTAGTCACAAATGGCTATATTCCTCGGTAAATGAATCATAGCCTTTACTTCATCCTTAATATCTTCATCAAGATTCTTCAAATCAGCAAGTAACTTTTCAAATCTTGAGACATGATCATGCATTGACATCCCAGGCTTCATTCGAAAGCCATATACTTGACTCATTGCATGAAGACGATTTTCAGGACTTTTCAGCAGGTACTTCTCCTCTAATGTACGCCACAAAGTCACCGCACACTCCTTATCTTTCACCAAGTATTTCACCTCCTTGGTCAAACAAGATCTGATCTGACTACAAGCTTTTTCATTCATACGATCCCAAATTTCTTCATCATACAAGTGTCTTTTATTTTTCAGAACAACATCGAGATCAATTTGAATAAGGGCATCCATAACCTCGTGCCTCTGTTGTGCAAATTTTAATGAACTCAAAGCTATCGAATCTATCAGTATAGACTAATGGTGACGATGTCGAGGTGGATTTTAATTGTGTATAGAATTAATTTTGTAAATGGGGGATTGGATTTGTGGTGGAAATGATTTAAATTATTCTAAAATTAGAATTGAAATGGCAATAATAAATTCTAAAATTGGAATTGCAATGGCGAGAATAAATTGAAGATAATTCTATTGAAATGACGTACTTGGGTATCTGGATCCGTATCAACATGCATCAAAATAATCAGACATCGTAATTAAATCATGAGGGAATCCACACCTCACGAACCACGCCTAATCAATATGGTTTATCGCCAAATAATAATAACCTTATACTGTAGAGTGTAACCAAGGCGATTCAGACAAGATCAGATTATTTGTCGACGATAAGTCAAATCATCCACAAAAACTAGAGGGAAAAGAAAATAAATTTACCAAATAAAGCCCATGACACGTTGAGATTTCACCTTCAACCCAAGGTTGAAAAAAACTAGCCACATAATCGAACTAGGACAAATAGGAATTTATTAAAATACATAGAAAATACAAGATGGAGAGTGAATTACAGAAAATGGATCCCAAAAATGGATTCAGAGATATCAAATTATGGGGGAGAGGACCCCTTTTTATAGATACATGGAGTAAATCATGGCCATCGGATTAAAAACCTCAGATTACGCGTCATCAAACACGGTTTGACCACGCGGATGAACAATTTGACCCGACTTTGAACGAACGGTTTGACCCGGATGAACAAAGAATTTGGTTGAAAATAATCGTGTGATCGCATGCCGAGATTTTTCGTCAATCGATATATCGCCACGCCACCATCAACAAAGAATTTTAGCTCAATGCAGGATTAGACACCATCGCCATCATCGAATGCGTCATCGTCCCATGTGAACGATATCATGAATAGTAACGATCGCACACATGAATAGTACCGTACATGTGAATAGTGCCATTTTTCCTTTTATGCCCCTCCTAAGGTTTTCGACCGTCCTGAGTTCAAAAGTGATGTCCGTTTTGCCGTCTGATCTCTCCTTTATTGTGAAATGACTATAATGCTCCTAAAATACATAAAATACTTAATTAAAATAACACACACGTAATTACATCACAAGAAGGTTAAATACATAAAAGTAAGAGTTGTTAGTAAGACTTGAAATGTAAAATGATGGTTTTCTCCTTTATAAATATGCATTTTCTAACACTCAACAGCCTCCACATGTCGAAGTTGATTTTCCCATCAAACTTTTCAACATCGATCTTCTGGCCTCCTATAACAGGTGCTGAATAGCGATTTGACAAATCTCGCCTCCCACCTGAAGTGTCTCCTGAAATAGTCTCGGTAGATCTCCCCACTCGAAGTTTCACCTTCTACCATTTTCTCAATGAACTATTTCCACTTGAAATACAGTCTCTATGATGTTAATTTCGCGTGAATAAATGCAAAAAGTTCTGAAACGGGGAACTCGGTCCCTTAAAAATCGTAATCCTTAGACTCTTATCGCTTTGTGAACTTTCAGACATGCAAAATAATACACTACTTACTCCCAAGTACAAATGGCCGTCTCCACCTAATTCGTGAATAGTATCAGATGTATATACGTGAACAATATCGTATATGAGAATAATCGCACGTGAATAGTATATGGAATAGTAATGCATCGTGAACAGTATCCCCAAGTAAACCGTCATTTCGATACCACTTGTTGTGCGCGGAATGCGGAATCAAGCGCACAAAATAATTATAGAAAAATAAAGGACACAAGAATTACGTGGTTCGGTAATTAAACCTACATCCACGGGAGCAAGAAAAAAATAATTGTATTATTAACAATTATTTAAGTACAAATTTGAGTAAAGAAATCTCACTTTCCCAGAACCCAAATACACCCAGTACTCTCACACACTCTCTCCAATTGCTCACGCTCTCAAAAGCTTAAAAACTTATAAGCTTTACAAAATTTTGGATGATTTAGAATGAAGAAATGGCTTCAATTTATAGGCTTCAAGCTTGCACTATTCCACCTAATCCCTCTGCAATTTGTCAATCTTCATCTCTGTCAATTTGACAAATTTTGCTAACTTTTCCATTTTTCTTCATTTGGTGCAAGATTGTCAAATGCCAAATACAGCTTGCAATTTGGTGCCGACTTTGAAAAACAAAAGCAATGCATGTGGCTCATTTTTCAACCAAACTCTTTTGACTTTTCAACATTCTAAACACAAACAAAGTTAGAACGTATGACAAGTTTTTGGCCATTTAATATTCCATCAAATATAATTAGATAACACCTACCGTGGATTTTCAAAAAGAAGGCATTCTCATCTTAAGCAGCAACCTTACTAGTAACACATTTTCATACCTTGTTTCCACCTCCGGTCACACCACCAAAAAAATGTAGTACTAATTAGCTTCAACAGTGTTTTTTTTTAATTTCTTTTTTCCCCCAAAATAAACCTCCATTCTTATACATAAAATTAAAATATCAACTAAATAAACAAAGTCTATGCTTACTAGTAAAACACTTCCATTTTCAGGCGGATAAGAAAAAAGAAAATTAGGCGAATAAAATAAGAAGAGCTTACTATGCACATTTGATCAACAATCCTCAAAGACGGAATCGACGCCATCAAATAAGCCTAACCTAATCTTGAAACCATAAACTGCACTAAGCATAGCACCAGAGCCAGAACGTGACTATAAAGAAGAAAAGGAAAAATTATATCAACATGAAATTGAACTTTTGTTTTATCTTCCATAAGCAAGAAATTCAACTGGAACAATACAAAAAATGAAATTTTTAGCAATCTTACAAACATCATACACAAATCTCAATTCACGACAAATACGGGGTGAATAACTAACATCACCCAATTCATATATTCAAATAATGTATACCCGCTCCTAGCAAGCAACGTGCTACCACAATCGATTAGTTATTAGAGTTAAGATTTACCACAGAGAACTGGATGGTGTTAACTAAATGACAAGTTGAAACGACATCTGCAATCGTATTGAATGACATTGAACTGTGAGGTAGGGTTTAAATGAATGTCGGACAAAGATAAGTTGTTGTGGTGAATTAGGGCTTTGTGGCTGCATTTTATTTCGATTGAAGGAGGGAATTTGAGCTAGGCTTTAATATGTAAATTTTCGCTTAGTTTAAGCTAGGGTTTTCTTTCAATTGAAACAGAAGGAAGCTTTTGGGTTATTAAAGTACAAGACATGGAATAATACAAAAAATTAGTGAGGTTAAAGAGCAAGAATACAAGATTTTTTTGGTGCCCGTAGGGCCGGAGGTAGTTCGTTGTGGTTCTGATATGCAGCGAACCTTTTCAGCTTCGTCGGTAGCGAATGTGAGACTTAGCCTTAGGGTTCTATACAATGTTATAGAGAGAGGCTAAGAATTGATTGATTTTAGCTTGCAGTGGCCAGGGGAGAGAGATAGGGATTTTTTCAACACCCCGCCAAAATTTGGCTAAAGTGTTGTCGTGTTGATATGTTTTTAAGCTTTACAAAACGGTGTCGTTAATTTAAACGGCACTGTTTAAAATCTTGTTAGTTCACAAAACTTAAGCATGACTTATATGTATCATTTATTTACGACGGTTAAATTATAAGCCATGAATATGTCATAGATTCTGGACATATGAATATATGTCACGAATCTATCATATTTTCATGATACATTCATGATACAACGATCTACGTCATTAAATTTCTGTCATTATTTAGCGTTTTTCTAGTAGTGTGGGGGAAATAACTCTCAATACTCGCAGGGATCATCATCGTACAAGTAGAGTGGCGAAAAACCTCTTAATACTTGGCGTAATTTAACTTAACCTGACTCTCAATACGAATGCGCAGAATCTATGGGGAATGGTACATATATGGTAATTGACAATCACATCTTATGACTCAATCAAGCATATAATATGTGTACAAATAATCATAACATAATATTAAATCATAATATTAAACATAAATGCTTTACGGAGTACATAATAGTAATAATAGTATTTATTCACAGATCATATTTCATTCCAGGGTTCATTGGGGCAGTTGTGGGTCTCTGGATTCGTGGATTTCTTCTAGAATACAAGGTTAAAAAATTAACGGCTAGAACTAATATAAAAACTTATACTAGGGGGTAAATTAAATCATAACTACTTAAATTTCATAAATCTATTACCCACTAATTCAATGGATATAATTCTAACTATCCAATTTCAATTCCTGTAACTTAATTGTTTATTTTTCTTTTCCTTCACTCTGCCTTTCTTTCCTTTCTTTTTATTTCTTTTCTCTTCCATTTCTCTCAGCTTTTCTTCTTTTCCTTCTTTGCCTCACTTCGAAAACAGATGCACAAAATGAGAGCTGCTTTTAATTCCTTCTAATTATATATATATATGGCCACTGACTCATAAACACAAGTGAAACAGGTAGGTGAAATCATAAACCAGGCAGCTGGCTGTTGCTTTTGTAATTAGTCACGTTTGGCTTTTTTTTTTTTTTTTCTAAGTGGTGCATGACACTACCCTTTCGACACTAAGGGTACGTTTGGGAGCAGCCTAGTTGCTAAGGTGTTTGATAACACCTTGCAGTTGGTTTTTTTGTAGCTCAGCAGCTCAAACACCTTGGCAATTGGTTTTTTGGTAGCTCAGCAGCTTTTTTTCTCAATTCTACTCCATAGCATCAACAGTTTAAAAAATACAGTATCTTACTCTGAACGCACCCTAAATGTATGATTACTTCACGATAGAGAGATATTGACATGGAAATTATTATAATTAGTGAAAAAGAGCATTGTCTACCTTGTGAGAAGATTATTTTGGGTTTCACCATGGTCACTTACTGATTTCTTATTTTCATTAGGGTAAATTTAAGCCTACCCCCTCGCGAAGTGACAATTTTCAAATTGTCCCCCTTACTAACAAAAACATCAAGTTACCCCTAAACAATTGTTATCTGCCTGCTACTTTTAATAGCTAAAAGGGTAAAACAATATTTATGCATTCCTCTAACAGTTAAAAAACAGAAAAAAGTCAAATCTTGATGTGGGTTAATTTTTATGAGCCCAAATCTTTCTAAGTTTTTCAAAACACACACAAATATTTTAAATATTTATGATATGCATCCCCTAATATTTTAAAATATTTTCATTTTGCACCTACATGTCTAATTTTATTTGAACTGATTAAATTTTAATTTTTCGTATTAAAAAATTTATTTTAAAAATATTAAAGAAACTAATTTAAAGTTATAAATGGAAAAATAATAATATTTTACATTTTTATATTTATTATTATAATCATTATTATTCTTTTTCCTTTTGCAAAGATATTTAAAAAAATATATATGGATGAAAAAAAAATCAAAGATCAAAAGAAAAATGCAACCACAAACTTAATCTAAAGTTTCAAAACCCTTCTCACCAAAATCATTGTCATTGCACACAACCCAAAACTCTTCAAATCCTTTGCTTATTCACCAAACTGAAAATGATAAACAATAATAAAATAAATTCATTCTATTATTAATAATATGGTTAGTTCAAGATTAAAGAATATTCATAATCTAAAATTAAGTAATCCCAAATATCATTATTATTGTAAAATTTGTGGAGTTTAGAAGTCTTCCTCTTTATTATTATCATTATTATTCATTATTATTCTTTTTTCATTTTGTAAAGGTATTTAAAGAAAATATAGATATAAAAAAAAGGAAAATCAAGGAATAAAAGAAATTGCTACTGCAGTTTCACCAAACAAATGAAAGGAGTAAGGATAAGAAAAATGAAAGGAAAGGAAAAAAAATGCTACTAGAGTCATGTACATGAAAAAAAAATGAAGAAAAAGATGAAAAAGAAGTGACGATGAGAAAAAACACTAATGAAACGAAAAGAAGGAGTAAGGATGAAAAAAATAAAAGGAAAGAAAAAAAGTTACTAGAGTCATGTACATGAAAGAAAAGAAAAAAATGAAGAAGGCATAAGGATGAGGAAAAAACTAATGAAAGGAAAAAAAGAGAGTAAGGATGAGAAAAAAATGAAAGAAAAGACGAAGAGAAATGAAAGAAAAAGATAAAGATGGCATTATCATAATTTATATATGATGGCATATTTTGTAATTTATTTAACTAACATGTCTAATTTAGAAAAATTAACAATTTATTTAGGCCCATTAAGTCATTTCAACACTTTAGTTTTTAATTTATTTTTAAATAACTAGTTATACATCAACAATTTTGATCATTTTTCAATAAATAGTCACACATCAACCTTTTTTTTTTATCCTCACAATTGCCGTTACAAGAATATCCTGTTAAGGTAGGGGTGTTTTCGTACTTTTATGAGTCAACGACGGTTAATGATTAAAGATAACGAGTTTTAGGGAGTAGCTTGATGTTTTCAATAATAAAGGGGACAATTTTAAAATTGTCACTTCATGAAGGGAGTAGGCCGAAATTAACCCTTTTTAATTATCTATCCAGCTGCTCTTGCATTTATTTTTCAATATTTTTTAAGAAAATTGAACTTTCTCAAAAGGTGAAATATCTTTTTGGAGAGGACGTAATGTTGCAACATATATAGCCTAGAACTAGAATTTATACTCTTGATCAATATTGCAGCAAATAGTTGAGAGTGTGTGTATGTAATTAAACATAGTTTAGCTATTCAATAGGCTGAACAATTACAATATTATTATCTCCTCTTGAATATCTAAAATTGTCCAAAAGATCTCTTTAGAGCTATTTTCATTGCCCTTTGTCAAATTTACAGCTTTTTATAACATCCGACTCTATCATCATCAAAGGCAATACCAACTTGGACTTCAAATCTGATTGTTTTTGCCTCTACAAGCTCAACATCACCATTAAAGCCTGAGTTATTTACTGTGAAAGCCATGAATTCATCCCCCGGAATTTGTAATAAATTCCCTTAGACCTGCCAAGTTTTTTTAAGCAATAATATCCACATATACAGTAAGCTTGTATTAATTTTCTATGAGTCAACCTACCATGCTTGTATACGTCGACATAACATGTATGCAACCGGTTTTAACCGGATAATATAATGAAAATTACATTTTTATTTTTTTTAATGTGAAAAAATTATGAAAAATTTTGAAAAAAAAGACAAAATTGTAATTAAATGAGGAAAAATATTGTAATAATTTTAAATTTAAAAATAGTACAAAAAATATATAAAAAATATATAAATATACCACAAATGGTTATATTCCTACTTATTTTGTCACATTTCAATATTTATAATGCATATTTCAAGTTTACTTTTCAATTCCTATTTTTCCTGGCGCTTTATCTAAATTTTGGTACGTTGTTCCAACTCATTTTCCTATTAGCTTTTGGTTCTATATATCCACTCTTTTCATTAACTTCCAACTTTTTAGGTTAATATTTCAATTTTATTTTTATATCTCTATAATGTGTTAAACTTTATCTAGTTATTGGTGAATTATTCCGATTTATTTTTCTACCACTTTTTGATTCTATATTCCTATTATTTTTATTGAATTCCAACATTTTGGATAAATATATCAAGTTTAGTTTTTAGATCTCTACTTCTCATTTGAATTTATTAAATTCTTGGTAAATTATTTCAATTTTTGGGTTAACTTCTTCAACTCTTGTTCCCACCATTTTTTAGTTCTATATTCCTAATATTTTTATTGAATTCCAAAATTTTGTTTAGATATTTCAAGTTCAATTTCTAGATCCCTACTTTCCGTTGGAATTTATCAAATTTTTGGTAAGTTGTTTCAATTCATTTTTCCATTAGTTATTAGTTCTATATTTCCAGTTCTTTCATTAAATTTCTAATTTTTAGGTTAATATTTCAAGTTTATTTTTTAATCTCTATATTCTATTAGACTTTATCTAGTTATTACTAAGTTGTTCCAATTTATTTTTCCACAACTTTTTGGTTCAATATTCCTGCTCTTTTTATTGAATTCCAATATTTTAGGTAAATGTATCAAATTTACTTTTTGGATCTCTACTTCACGTTTAAATTTATCAAATTATTGTTAAGTTATTTTAACTTTTAGGTTAATTTCTTCCATTCTTATTTCCACCACTTTTTGGTTCTATATTTCCACTCTTTTCATTGAATTCTAACATTTTGCTTGGATATTTCAGGTTCATTTTTTAGATCTCAATTGGTTGTTAAACTTTATCATATTCTTGCTAAGTTCTTCAAACTTTTAGGTTATGCTCTTCAACTCTTGTTTCCACCATTTTTTGGTTCTATATTTCTACTATTTATGCGTAATTTCAATAATTTTTCCAAATGTTTCAAGTTTATTTCTTGATCCCTACTTGTTGTTGGATTTATCAGATTCTTAGAAACTCATTCCAAGTTTTAGGTTAAGCTCTTCAACTCTTTTTTCCACTACTTTTTGATTTTATATTCCTACTCTTTTCATTGAATTCCAATATTTGCCATAGATGTTTCAAGTTCATTTTTTAAATCCATATTTATTGTTGAAGTTTATCAAGTTATTGGTAAGTACTTACAACTTTTGGATTAAACTCTTCAATTGTTGTTCCCACAACTTTTTGGTACTATATTTATATTATTTTCATTGAATTCCAACATTTTGGGTAAATATATCCAGTTCAGTTTTTAGATCCCTACTTTCTGTTAAAATTTATCAAATTCTTTATAAGTTGTTCCAACCTTTGAGTTAACCTCTTCAACTTTTATTCCCATCAAATTTTGGTTCAATATTTCTACTCTTTTTATTGAATTCCAACATCTGGGTGAATGTTTCAAGTTTATTTTTAGCAAACTCTTGTTAAGTCATTCCAACTTCTGGGTTATGCTTTTGCACTCCTTTTCCACCATTTATTAGTTCTATATTCATACTCTTTTTATTGAATTCCAACATTTGGGTAAATATATCAAGTTATGTTTTCAAACCTTTGCTTTCCATTAAAATTTATCAAATTCTTTGTCCGTTGTCCCAACTTTTGGGTCAACGTTTTCAACTTATTTTCTCACTAAATTTTGGTCCTATATTCATAATTTTTTTTATTGAATTCCAATATTTGAGTACATGTTTCAAGTTTATTTTTTAGTTCTCTACTTTTCATTATAATTTATTAAATTCTTGTCAAGTTGTTTCAATTTCTGTGTTAAGCACTTCCACTCATTTTCCTGCCATATATTGGTTCTATATTCTTACTCTTTTAATTGAATTTCAATATTTTATGTGGATATTTCAAGTTTATTTTTCATATCCCTATTCACTATTGTAATTTATAATATTGGTACATACTTTCAACTTTTTAGTAAATTATTCTCACTTTTAAGTTAAGTTATTCCTACTCTTTTACACCTTACAATGGTTTTTATGTTCCTATTATTTTCATTATATTCCAACACTATAGATACATGTTACATTTCCTTTTTTAACTAATACTAATATTACTTTTTTTAAATAACAACAATATTAGTAAGGCCAATTATATATAAACCCTTATTATTTTAACAAATATCAATTTACTATACAATATTGAAATTTTTTTTATTGCAACCCTTTATCATTTCCAACATTTTGGGTCTTTAATTTAAGTCCTTTTTTTTTAAATCTTCGTTACTTCATGAGCTCTTCTGAACTTGAATGTATATGTACTTAAGCTTTTAATCTTTATACATATTTATTATCATTTAATCATTTTAATTAATAGTATTTAGTTATATTTAAAATAAACCATATTTATTTATCTTTAAACTAAAATAATCAAGAATTAAGATTTTTTTTTGAATTCGAATTAAATTTTTACCACTCGATTTTCTTTTCAAATTAGTTTTATTAATTTCTAATGACTTCAAAAAAAATATTTATGTTATTAATTATAAATATTAGTATATTATACTTGGATTATTACCACTATTATTATTATTTTTTACTATTACTATGATTATAATTACTATAAGGCTATGGCTACTTTGGAGTTGCTCTAAGGTAGAGCACAAATTATAATCACATACATTAAAGTGATAAATAATAAAAAAACTCATTATAACTTTGATTGTATGTTTATGAAATTACCTTGAGCGATTCCAATATAGCCAGACCTTTACTACAATCATGAGATTTTTTTAACAACATTTTTCTTATAAGGAGCATTCTTCCTTTTCATTTTAAATATATATATAATTTTCAATTTATAAAATAAGTTCTTCAATTTTCAAGACTTAGCGAAAATAATTTTCAGAAATTTATTATGGCCAATATGGTACGATGAAAATCTAACATCATAGTAAGAATACTTTGTAATATGATTTTGCATGTTTAATTAATTTATCTTTTTCAAATGGTCTTTTTTACTCGAAAATTTATTGGCATTTATTTACAAATAAATTATAATGTCATACTAATTTATCGGATGCACTTAAAAAGACACAAGACCAGAATATGTAACAATAATTGCCCAGCTTACATTCCTTTAATTTCTACAAACACACTCCTTGATACAAGTGTAAAGTCCTCAATCTTCCTCAAAAAATTTTACATGCCATCAATAAAATTTTCAAGTCATTTTTAATTGCCTTTATCATTTTTAACACTTTGGGTCCATAATCTAAGTCTTTTTTTTTTTTTTTTTTGTTCTTGAGATCTCTTAAACTTGATTGTATATATACTTGAGCTTTTAGTTTTTATACATATTAATCTCATTTTATCATTTTAATTGATTATTTTTAGTTATCCTTGAAATAAATTAATGTATTTATTTCCATCTTTCTCTTTACTTTTTAAAATAATTTCTTTAATTTTTCAAAACTTCAACAATAAATAAAAAATAATATGTAAGAGTGCATGCAATTACTACGCTTCTCAAAAACTTTATTTTTCAAAAAAATATTTTTTAAAAGTTACGATAGTATACGTTATAAAAATATTTTATCTTTTTTTTCCTTGGGATCAATTGACAGGATGATATTTCTTTAAGTTAAATTTATTTATACTTAGCTTTTGATCTAAAATAATTGTATTTATATACCTTAGACAAAAATAAATCAAGAATTGATTTTTTTTAATTCGTATAAAATTTTACCAATCTAGTTTCTTTTCAAAATAGTTTTCTTAATTTCTTATTACTTCAACCAAAAATTTATTTTATTAATTACAAATATTATAATATTATACTTGTATCACTAATATCACTATTATTTATTTTTTCTGTTACTACAATTATTTTTATTACTCTCCAGCCTCATGAGATTTGTTAAGAACAATTTTTTTTTTTGTTTATAATGAGTACCACTCTTTTTTCTAATGCATGTATATAATTTTCAATATATAAAATAAGTTCTTGAATTTTTCAAGACTTAGCTAAATAATTTTTAAAAGTTTATTATGGCCAATATAACATTAGGAAAATAAAATTTTTTTAATATGATTCTGGCATGTTTAATAGTTAATTTTCTTTGTATATGGTCTTTTACTCATTGATTTGTTAGCATTTGTTTATAAATAAATAATATTCATGGATATGATTTTGGTGTATTTAATTTTTCTTTTAAAAATAATCTACTACCATCTGTTACATTTGTTCGTAAATGTGAAAATTATCCATAACTTCAAGAAATTTAATTTTGATAATGAATTTGATCATTTATACTTAACTTTTGATCTTAATACATATTTACGTTTATTTACCATTTAAATAATAATTATAATCAATTTTTTTTATTATGATTTAAAGAGTATCATTCTTTTTCAAGAATGCATGTCACCTAAAAACAAGTACGGTATATAATTTTCAATTTCCAAAATAAGTTCTCCAATTTTTCATTATATAACTGAAACCATTTCGAAAAGCTATGCTATCTATCTTCATAAGACTTAATAAATTTAATTTGAAAATTTAACAATAACAATCAATATTCTCAATTAGCATTTATGAATTACAAGTTTACAATCACATGGATTGACCTATTCTTATTTTCCTCTGAAAAAATTTTAACATGAAAAATAAAATTTATTTCAAATAAATGTCTAAATTCAGGTTTTAGATCATGAAAATATCAGCAATAACAAAAATGCCGATCAATTACATTGGCAACAATAATCAAGCAAACTGGATCTTCATGAAAACAAATAGAATTTCCCATTAATAATATCACTGGAGTAGAACTGAACATATTGTCAAAAAGAATTGGTTAAAAATAATAAAACAGGAGCTGAATACGCCACAATCCCTAGAGTAATACGACACAATGATATACAAATTAAAATAAGAAGAGTTCAATATCTATTTTTATACCATTTCCATTCATACTACAAATTACTGCTTCATGTCATATTTTTATTTACTACTGTGATTAAAGAACAACAAGTAGATCAAAATCCTTCCAAATGTCGAATTACGTATCACGAAACTCAAGACAAAAGGAAACAGAATGAAAAATTGGGAAAGCTAAGTGCCCTTTTATCCCGAAGAAAAGGAAACATAAACAACATCTTAGGTGCAGTAAAGAAAATAAACCTTACTGCAAGAGAAAAGAATAAAAAAAAGAAAAAATTGGGAGCCTTCACAGCTGAATTGTAATAGCTACCACTTGCAAGATCATTTATCGCCTTAGTTGCAAGATGCCAATTGGCCCTGAAAAGAAAAAGAACACATTTCATGACAATAAAATACCAACTGCCATTTATACATAGAGTAATTAAAATTATGCATGAATATACTCTAGTAAGGAAATTTAAAAAAAAATATAAATTGAGTGATCCAACTTTTTCTGGACTTTTGATTACCAACACCAAATTTCAAAAAGATTATCAAGTAAACATATTTGCATGATACACATCATATAAAATATTCATCACCAAAGAACATACAAAGGGAGAAATAAAAGCAAAAAATTTATCAAAAAGATTAGTTAGCATGCCAAAGATGTGTTGACTAGTACATGGAATGCCGATCCATCTTGCACATGTTAGAGCTATAAATGGTTCCAAAATTAATGAATTACATCAAAACTCTCCTCACAATACACATCATAACATCTACTAATCTACTGTGTTTTTCTTTTCTTTTCTTTTCTTTTTTCCTTAATAGAATGTTGATATGGACTTAATACAAATAAAAAAAAATAGAATTTATCGTTATAACATCTTATAGGAAACAAACAAAATATGTCTATGTTAAAACATATTATCTTATTTATACATTTCATCAAGCAGAAAAAAAATATGAAATTCCAATTAAAATAGAAAAAGAAAAAATATTAAAAATAAAAAGTAAAAAGAGATTGATTTTTTTCATAAATGACCTTCTAGGATGAGATCTTTAGCGAGTCGATGAAGAGTGAGCTCGGCTTTAATTACTAAACTCGATCTTGATCTCAGACAGTTTTACTTCTTATATCATGGATACTCCTAAAGCACACCCATATCCTTAACATCCAATTCAATAAGCAAAGTTATAGAAGATATAGTAGACATCGGCATCATTCCTAAATTATCCATCACTATGTAAGCTTCCACCTTTAACAGAACATCGATGAGCTTCTGGCAGCATCTTGTATCACAAATAGAACACTAAAGACAAGACTTTTTTTCTTTTTTTTTTTCTATACTACATTTTATAAATAGAACGGAACAATACAGAGCATTCTATAAATATATAGAATCCAAAGCGGTTCAAATTAAAAATTAAAATAACAGAGCATGAATATGACAAAAAATAGAAAAAAATTACCGTCTTGAAATCTTAAGCTCCCAAGTGCCCATGGAAATCACTTCTCAAAATATTTTTGCATTCCATAGATGCTGCTTGCTTCAACCCTAACCAGCAACAACCATTCAATTAATAAAAAAAGAAAATTATTCATATTGTTAAACACATAATCCCAAACAATTAAATAAGTAGAGGCCAAAATTAATAACTTTCTCCTTAAGGTCACCCAAAATTCACACTCAAATTTTTTATGCAAAATGACACTAGATATTAAAAGAAAAAAGGGGCTACCAGATCAAGCATTAGAGAGTGGAGAATGGAATTGAAATTAAAGAGTGGCGACGCGAAAAATCAGTGGAGAGTGTGGATCAGAGAGTGATCAACACTAATTAGAAAAAAAAAAGTATGGCCAAATGTGGAGGATGAGAAACGAGAGTTAAGAGAAGAAAAGAGTTGGAATTGGAGAGGACGAAAAATTAGGGCCGGCTGTGCCCTAGTTTTTCATTTTACACTTATTTAATATTTATACTTTCAATAAAAAATTGAAATTTTTTTCAAATTTATAGATAAAAAATTAATAATGTTTAGTAAATATTTATGTGCGCTTTGTAAAATGAGAAAGTGTTCATTTCATTTTAATTTATTTATATTATTATAAATTAATTTGATATTATGAAGTCTTACTTATTTTAATTACTATAATCGCAAATAAAATAAAAATGCAATCATGTTGTAACACCTATTAATAAATTTCACAACATTTAGTATACAAATAATTCAAACACTTATATTTGTGCACAATTACTGTAATAATTTTGAGTTAATTTTAAAATATAACTGTCATGCTTCAATTGTATAACTGGAACTATAATAAAATACAACATTATTTCATATTAGTTGTATTCAAATTACAATTATCTTGTATTAAAAACAAAAGGTTTTTGGGTATGAACCTTGCTTTTTAGGTGGGAGGAATTATATTGCCATTAGCCTAACTAATAACAAAGAATTTAAGTATACATGTTACATGGATAGTCACATTCTGAATTTAGATCACTATCGTCAAAGGGCATAATTATCCAAAAAGAGATATATATAGTTATTTATGAAAATATGGTATATCCCAAATTAAATCATGTGGGAGTTAATAGTTAAAATTATAAACTAATAATATTACTATTTGGATTATAAAAATAAAATAATGTCATAAATAGACCATATACACATTCTCATAATAAACATCTAATAATGATAATAAGTGTCATATTTAAATTTAAATTTAGTTAAATCTAATTAATATTGGTTGACAATTCTGGTTATTACCAATATAAGAAAATGAATTTTAATGTTATTAGATTATTAGTCATTTATACCACTAGTGGCAATAGATCAAAAATTAACATTACGACATCGTGTTTGTTTTAAGTATTTATAGAAAGTAATATGACTTAAAACAATGAACAAATATAACCATACAAATAATATAGTATAAAAGAATAAATAAAATAACTAATTTCACATAAATTTGTAGTATGAATTAATTTGAACAAGTGATTGTTTTGTCAATATTATTTAAAAATTGAAACATTAGATATATTATAATTATCTAATATACAAATTGTTTTTAGAAGGTATCCATATAACATATAGATACTAGCCGCTACCACTAATCATAATAAGAAAACTAATAGTATTTTATGTAATTAGAATATTTGACACCATGAACAAGATAATTGTTTGATAATTATCCAATACTTGGATAAAATTTATCCTCATATTAGTAGGTAGAGGTTTGAGTCACTTTATGGACATTTAGAGATTGATTATTTATTTATTTATTTAGACATAAATATAATTTAATACAATTCTACAGAAAAACTGCATTGCACTATCAAAATGTTAATAAAAATATTCTGATTATTTTTTTATGTAAAATATCTTTAAATTTATAATATAATATTATACATAATTCAATTAATTTAAAATCAATTTCATTAAATTATATTTAAATTATTATTCTTACTAGTATAGAAGTGTCATATTTTAAGTATCTTTTAATGTTATTTAAAAAAAGTATATTTTAATTTTATGAAAAAAAATATATTTCATGTAATTTGAGGGGGGTCTTTGGTAGTTTTCTAGTTTGAATTGATTATTTTGATATTTTCTTAAAGAGGGGGTAGCTATACGATAATTACCTTTAATTTTTGCCTTTATTTTACCTGTATGACCGCTACTTTTGGTGGCCGGTTATATGTGCAAATAAAAATGATAAAAAGCGAGATACAACATTTGGACCCATTTTCTATAGGGGTAGTCTAAATTGGCTTCTTTGTATTTTGTTTACATCATCACATCTTGATGTTGACAAGAATCAACAAAGAAAAAATCCCAAACTTTTTATTATTGGAAATGGGATATGTATAGGTTATTAAAATCCAAAAAGTGCATAGATTGATGTTATTGCCTTTAATAATATGCATTCATTGAGGCATTTCATCAAACAGTTTTGGATTTTCATCAAATAGTAGGCTCGAGAAGTTTTTCTTTTATGAACCACTACCAAAATCTGTTCCATGATCCTAACAAAGGTAGTTTGGTTTGTCTCATTCCCAATAGTCCCTACACCACACTAATGGTGTGCTTACTTGTTGGGAATGAGAATGAGAGTCAAGAAATGAGAAAGAATGATGTATTTACTTGCTTAGATGAAAGGTGGAACGAGAATCAAAGTGGCTGGGTCTCACTTAAAATTAGGAATAATTATTAAAGTTCACATTCTCATGGAGGAAGGTGGAAATGAGAATCTCATTCCCTAACGTGACCATATTAAACCCACTGAAATTTTAAAATTCTTATTTTACCCTTCCTTCTTCTTATTGTTGTTGTTGTTGTTGTTGTTATTATAGTAATTTTGTTATTAATATTAATTATAATAATTAATAATTATAATAGCATTACCATTATAATAATTAATATTATCAAAATTATTATTACTATTTATTTACAATAATAATAATAATGATGACGATGACCATGACCATGACGACGACAACGATGACAAATATTATTAACAACAATTATAAAAATAAACATCATCATCATAATAAAAAAAAATTATTATTATTATAAAGAAATGAATAAACAATTATAATAATCAACTACGATCAATTTAGTAACTTGTAACAATCCATTCCGATTCCAAAGTAAAGTAAGCACATCAATGACAATACAATTCATTCCGATTTTGATTCCCACAGCTAAAGTCAACAATTTATTATGATTTATATTTCCTACTTCGATTCCAGCTCATTCCGATTACTAATTAGTAAATATAACATAAGTCCAAACGGATTTTACAATAAAGCTCAAAATTAATGTTAACAACAGAAGCTCATCATATTGCCAGTGGTCGTTGGAATACTCTATACTTCCAATATTTTATTATAAACCTAGAGAAATATATGCTTGTGATAAAATTGTTATCCCCCCAACAGCCCCGTTCTCCTTGTCTAACACCAAATTTCACTTGCTTCTTTTTTATGAAACTTTTAACTTTCTTGCCTTCTGATTCATAAGAATAGAACTTTAAAAGATATAAAACAATGAGCTTTTTTCTTCCGTCACAAGATACTGTGTAAATTTATTTCACTTGGGCAAAAACTATAGAAGAATATTGTACTATCTAATTATTTGTCTGCTTGTTTAATTATCTAATTTATTTCCCTCACAAGATAGCTTAATGAGAATGTTCTTGACTGATTGTAGCTCCTGGACAACATTAGTTATCTTCATTCGATGTTGTGGTGACTCTATTGAACAAGCAACTCCGATTTTGATCATAGAAATGAGACATTCCAATTTGTTGTTGATTCTTATTCGCCTTCTCTTATGGTAATTAGTACTAGCCAAAATTTCATCACCATTTAGAAGTATTGGATCCACAATGTTCATCACATGATCAGGTAAGGCCATTCTTGCAAAGATATGAAGATTCAAGTCTCTCTTAAACATAACATCTGTGGGTTTTTTTGTTGTTACCATTTCCAGGTAATATTCCATAGTAAACATCTCCATTTGTTGACACCTCACATCCAAGGCAATACTCTATCATTCAATATAAGATATATGAAAGAAGTTAGGAGTTGCAAAAAAATCAAAAAAAAATTTATGGATTTGAATGTGTTATAACACAGTAATTGTTCCCTTACTCCAACAGAGCTGAAGTTGGATTTGAGACCTTCATGAAATCTTGCTAGTCCAAAGTCACCAATGTGAGCTGAAAAGTTTTTATCGAGAAGGATATTGCTTGGCTTTAGATCACAATGGAGAATTGGTTCTTGGCAATGATGGAGATATTCTAGTGATGCCACATCAATTGCGATACTTATTCTCGAAGAAGGGTGAGTTTGAATTTTAATTTCTTCATCTCTTTCGATGCAACCATTTTTCAAGACTCCCATTTGGCATGTATTCATAAACAATAGCTTTAAAGTCGTTACTTGAAAATCAATACTTGAGCATGAAGTTATGACAAGATTTCTATGATTTAATATTTTTCAAGGCTTTGCACCATGAAACTCTTAGAGGCACCTTGGCATTGAAGGTTAATCACTTTGATAAACAATAGTTCTATCTTCATCAAGTACTCCCTTATATACTGAGCCAAAACTACCAACTCCAATCAAGCGTGTTGAAGAAAACTCATCATTGCTTTGAAGAGGCTTTGGTAAGACATCTTTGGAAGTGCTTTTCATCATTGGTATTGAAGGTCCCTCCTTTTGTGCCAATAGAAAATGAAAAATGACACTATGACTAATCCTGAAAAGGCACTAAGAGTGAGGAATATTATTTTCAGTTTTTGAGAGATCTTTTGACTGCTTGATTTGTTCTCAGTGCATTTGGGTAGTTGTAGCTCAGGT
The DNA here is from genome assembly GCA_030448925.1 of Citrus cavaleriei. Classification (NCBI taxonomy): domain Eukaryota; kingdom Viridiplantae; phylum Streptophyta; class Magnoliopsida; order Sapindales; family Rutaceae; genus Citrus; species Citrus cavaleriei. The sequence goes on from JAUJEN010000111.1 coordinate 111,145, forward strand.
ATGCCCCCACAAAGTCTACTACAACCTATAACTGATATTGCACTTGCATTTGCAAAAATTCCTTTCGTTGGTAGTTTCCCCTCGAAGTCATTGAAGGATAAGTTAAGATATTCCAAAGAAAGAGCTTGGAGGAATATTGGAATTTGGCCAGACAAATAATTTCGTGATAGATCAACCTTTCGAATACCTCTTAAAGTTCTAAAAAATGAAGGAATGGATCCGTGGAAGAAGTTTCCAGCCAGATAAATCTCTTCAAGACTAGAGCAAAGACCAAGTTCACTTGGAATTTCACCAGATAAGTCATTGTTAGACACAACAAAACTCCTCAAAGCTTTTAGATTACCGATCCTTGGAGGTATAGATCCAACGAAGTGGTTTTGGCCTAAATCTAGTGAATTTGAAAGATAGGATATATTGAAAATGTCCTCTGGGATAGTTCCACTGTGTTCATTTTTGGACACTTCTAAAAATGCCAATTGTTTCAAATTTCCTAGACTAGACGGGATGACTCCTGATAAATTGTTATTGTTAAAGAAAATTTGAAATAATAACGATTTCTAGAGGAAGGAATTTCTCCGAGAAATGGTTGCCACTTAAAATCCAAGCCTGTAAGTTCGAAGCTTTACCCATTTCTTTAGGAATTGTGCAAATTGGTTTTCCTCCATCTCTAATGAATATAAGTTAACAAGGTTACTATTCCCAAGGGATGCTTCCATGGAACCGATTATAACCAAGGTCCAAAATTTGAAGTTGACTTGAGATTAGTATTGAATGAGGCAATGCTCTCCAAATTGATTTCCACCTAAACCGAGAACTTCATGATTTAAAAGAATCCATAAACCTCATCTCATCACTTTCCCTTCCTAAATTACTAAAGACTAAGTTTAGGTATGAAAGATTCCTCATGCCTCCAAAATTGAAAAGTTTTCCAAAAAACATATATTTCAATATATTCGAAGCATTGGATGAGATATTGGAATGGATCCATGAAGAAATTTTGGCCGATTTGGAACAGTTTGAGATTAGGAAAGGCAAGGCCTAAACTTTGTGGAAGGCTTCCATGAATTTGATTTCGAGACAAAAAAATGGCAAGGAAGGAAAGATTGTAAATGGAAGGAGGATTATACCAGAGGTTGTTTCGCTAATTCCAAGAGCAACTCTTTTATTTGACCCAACGAATGAATATTTCCTCCAAAAGAATTCCTAGAGACACACTTTTCGGGATGTTAGATTCCCAGAAAGGTGGGATTCCTCCAAATTGTTTCGTAAGGCTAGTCGTTTTTTGTATAAAGCGACAAACTCAAGTGGAATAATTCCTTCTTGTTGCACCCTAAGGTTAAGTCTGAGCCCAATAAGATAAGTTGTGGAATTTTCCCAACTGTGGAGTTATTTAATGAGCTTCTGAAATTCACGAGGGATTTCACCTTGGATAGTGTTATTCATGAGATTGATCTCTCTCAGGCAACTAAGGTTGCCAATGTGTGGAGACAATGAGCCACTCAAGGCTTTTGACATCAGGTCTAGGGCTATGACTCTTTTGTGCCAGCGACCACATGTGATGCCCTCCTGTTGAGTTGTGTCCCACATTGGCTAGTAAAGGGGAGATACTTGGGTTTATAAGGAAGTAGGTCACTCCACCTAAAAAGCTAGTCTTTTGGGTTGGATACCTAGAAATCTTATGGTAAATCACCCCAACAAGTGGTATCAGAGTTAGACCCTAGTAGCCGACATGTAGTGGTGGAACAACTCAGGTGTGTCGGACGAAAGGACCGGAGTCCGACAGTGGTTTCATCCTGGGGGGGATTGTTGAGTTGTGTCCCACATTGGCTAGTAAAGGGGAGATACTTTGGTTTATAAGGAAGTAGGTCACTCCACCTAAAAGGCTAGTCTTTTGGATTGGATACCTAGAAATCTTATGCTAAGTCCCCCCAATACCTCCCATTCGCAGAAATGGCGAGAATCATTCCATGAGTTCAAGACTCCTTGGGGGTCATGAGAAATCTTTGACTTAAAAGCCTGCAAAGCAGCACGATCTCCCTCCTCAAGGGCTACAACTTGCAACATTGTGATTACAAAAAGAAACATCGATGGAAAATAAACCGAGCAGCACATGGTTCTATTCATTTCTATAAGTGAGAAGGCAATTTCCTTGGCTTGCCTTTATATGTGAGCTTCGCCAAGCTTTGAGAGTTATAAGTTCAAAGACGTCTTTTTCTTTCTTCTTTTTCTTATTAGTTTGAAACTGGACTTGACTTGGTCATTTCCAAATGTAAATGTTTAATCAAACGACAAGAGAAATGTTAACATATTATACTTTTTATTGTTGTCCATTTTTTCTTATTTGAGCTTTGATATTGACAGGCGTGATTTTATTCAAATTTTGGATCTTTATGAGCTAATTTCAAGGGAGTGCATTCATTTCTTCCTCACTGAAGAACTTAGTTGTATGAATCGAAAAATGAACATTGCTATTACATGAATTGCATATCCTTACGGACATCACAATATTCTTGTCGAATTTATAGTCGGCAAATTAAAAAATCAAGTTTCTTTTTGCAAAGCAATGAAAAAAGAGGTTAGATATTAGATGTGTGAATCAAAAAATAAACATTGTTATTACAAGAATTGCAAATCCTTCCGGACACCCCAATATTCTTTGCCAAATTTATAGCCGGCCATTTGAAAATCAAGTCCTTTTTCGCAAAGCAATGAAAAAAGGTATTGAATTAACAGAACAGACGGATACAAAAGGAATTCAAGTACAAATTCCAAGCTGTCTTGATAGAAAAGAAATTGCACTCTCCGTGTGGCTCAGAGAAGGTAGAGTCCCTTTACAAACCATTGGAGATGAAATTGATTATTGATTGCAGTTCATAGGGAAAAAAATTTGGCATTTGAGGTTCCTTAAATATTATTCAAGCAGTTGCATATACGATCATCACTGATGAGAAATACAGGTTTTGCCTCTCTCAAGGAAGCAATGAGAGTTTTCCTGAGATTGGAAGAAGATTGTATGTTTGTTTGTTCGATAGTGAGAAGAGAGGCTCTAACTCGTATAACTTTTAATGTTCAACCATTTAAAATTATCAAAACAGAAATCACAAATTACATGCCTATGGTCTATGCATTATACAAACATTAAATCCACAAACAGATTCACCATTGCTGAAACTGTTGGGGAAAAATTAGGTTTTTAAATTTTTATAAAACCTTTTGAAGATCGCTCTCATATAATATATAAGAATTTATATTCTAGAAATCGTACCTTGAAAATCCGAGTTGGCTTTTTCCGCTGAAGTGATTTAGGCTCCTAGATCACGATCCGCCACCACCACTCCTGTTAGATCACGATCCGTCACCACCACACTTGTTAGATCACGAACTGTCACCAATGATCTTCCAGGTTATGACTCAGGTTCAATCTGCACTTGACGTGTGGGCGTCTTTATCACTACCAAAGCAACTAGCACGAGAAAATTTTTCTCTCAACAATAGAGAGAAAAATCTTATTCTCTGATCTGTATAAAGTGGTTCTCACTCTTTTCTTTTTAGAAAATAAGCCTTATATATCTCCCTTTAGTGAAAACCCTAGGCTCCAAATAATACCCCCAAAATAAAACTTACGTTACTTTTTATTTTATAAGGGGACCCACCATGTAAAATAACATAAGGCCCCTTACACATAAGCTTATTAAATGGAGCCTCCCACTAAATGATATATTTAGGCTTTTGACCCAAATAGCTAGTTATCTTGCTTATTAGTTCAGTAGTGGTGCAGTCAATTAAACGAGCTAACCCGGGGATCATTTGGGAACATACAATAGTGGCTACAATAATTAGGCCTGTAATTAAACTAACCCAATTATTTAATTCTAAATCTACTCCACTAAAAGATTGGAACTGACTTCCATAATTGTATGCTCGAATAATAATTCGTCCAAAGCCACATTGATTTCTTTCGCACAATCCTTTTGTACGTTTAATTAAATTGATATCTCAATCAATTTAATAACATCTTATTCCTTGATCCTTCGGTTTTCTAATGATCATTTTCAACATACTAAATATGTTGACACTCTGCCGAGAATTCTATGATCAGTCAAAACCCATCGAAGATGTGTTGTACAAAGTCTATATTGTTAATCCATAACTCTAATACTCATAATTGCTCCCACCAAGAATCTGGGTAATCTTGACCACAAGGATGTGTCGTGCCCATTGGTAACTCAAATGGAATAACAATTACAATCATGAAATCATAATTAACTCAAGATTAAGATTACAAAAATCAACGCCTATGAGATTTAATAAGTCGAGCTTATTACAAAGTTAATTAAATCTCATGTGATCCTGCTCAATGTAGTCGTATTACATCAATAAATTCATATGATTAAGACAAATCATTCAATGAATTTATTACAGTCTATACCTAAATAAAGTGCTTTATTTATCAATCTATGACTAAATTTATTTAATCATAAGATAACTTGTATTTATGTACTTCGAATCCATGGTGATCACATAAATACATATAATATGATTAAATGGACTTTAATACAAATATTAATGCAATTAAGATATTTGAATAAAATACCTCATTTATTTTATTAATCAGAAAAATAGTTTATTATAATTAAATAAACACATATGCTTTTAAAGAGCATATTTTCCCAACAGAAAGTTCAACGGTCCTACAAAAACTGCAAAGAGAGAAGCCAAAAGTAAAGGAAATACAGTGAGAACAACTGCAATAGAAGGTAGGTGATCAAAATTAAAACCAAAATATTCTTCTAAGAAAGCAGCTATTGTTTTCTTTTCTAGAAACAACTGTATTTTCTGGTCTATATCTCCATATTGTGAAGCTCCATTGTCCAAGATGTAGGAGTCAGACTGTACAGCCACATCCACCATTTTGGAATTTGCTGAAAACTTATATTAACAGTCATTCGAAACACAAAACTATCAAAATATTCCATGCTAAGCAATCTTCTTCAAGTTCTAATTTTGTTCAATGCATAGATTTGGAATCAATAGTAGCTTATTTAGAATAAAAATCCAGAGAAAAGATGGAATGTGGTGTGGAAAGCAGAGAACAGAATTGAAGCAACCATGACATTCGGTGTCAATGACACAAGCAGCATTCCTAGGTAACTGAAATACAGTATTGTGCAGAGCATCACATGGAAGTTCGAGAAAATCTTGTACATTGACCAATAATATCCAATCATCGTACAAATGGTAATCACACAGGCAATTGTTTGAATAAGTACAAAAGGAATCTCAACTATCAGCTGAAAATAAAGCTAAATGTACTCCGATCGCTATATTTGTATTCTCAAAAAAAATTTACCTGCGCAAGTGCATAACCCCATGGAGAGTACATGCCTGCTGATTTTTCTGGATACATGACAGTTTGTTCCGATGCAATATATGGTAAAACTGATGAGCAGTTGTTTATGCCCAAGAATATCATAGAACTATAGAAGTATATATCGAATCAAGTTGTCGAACAAATTTTGTTGGTTCTTTCTGACACATTACAAGTGAAAAATGTTAGAGACCTGCAAATTAATAAAGGAGCAAGTAATGCAATATCCAAGAACTAAACAGTGAGCTGATTTTATATCCTGCTCTATATTAAAAAGGAGCTTCTAATACTTCTAATAAAACTTACTCATGCAGAAGAGAATTTGTGAATATTTGGGCGAAATCTACTCCACGTTCAGCTTCTGCAGCTGAGGAAGTGACCCCTAGTATCCATGTTGCTGGATTATATTTGTCACTAATTTTCGGCACCCCAGGAATGCCCTGTCATTAAAACTTGTCCTATAAATGGTTGCAGGAAATTATCTATGGGAATCAGAAGGTATTGGTTTGTCTACAGCAAATTAACATCAAAATATTCCATTACTCTACTTGAATGCTTCCCCAAAGGGCCAGAGAAGATGATCTGGCCGCCAGTTTTCAGAAGGATTAACTAAAATCAAGATGAAAAAGTTTGACAACATTACGTCCTTGTGTTTAATTAAGTTGAAAATCCAATGATCTGTTATAATCCACGTTGTGGAAATCATTACTCGTAAGCAAGATCTTGTCATACATAGACCGTAAGCATCTCGCCACAATAGCAATATATGCTTTACTTGCCTCATCAAAGGCTTCAAATATGTCAATGCTGAAGAAAATCTCCGAACAACATGCAATACAATATCCAAGGAAACTCAATCAAGTGAGGCTATATCAAAGGATCAATCAGCACAATCAAATACTGAAATCAATGCTTAAAATCCTCTTTAGTAGCAAGAATAATAGCCTTGAATTGACTGGCCGTTAGAAATCCATTTTTCCTTTTTTGTTAGCTAGAATCTCGGCCTAAACTCTAGGCACAATCTTGTATATATATCAAACATTTCTTTAGTAAAAGGCAGCTCACGATTTATTGATTTCAAGCATCCTGGTTTTTATTTTTTCATGGTATCAGAGCTTTCGTGAGAATCATAAACATGGCCAACAAAGAACCATCACTCACTATCTCTTCCTTTCACCACTATCATCTATAAAGCTCACAAACTCGCTTTGGAAATCTCAAGTATTTCGTTAGTGCGTAACCTTGGATTGATGCACCCTTTGGGAATCCAGATGGAAAGATGATGGCCTTAACCTCCCGGTTATTGGGAATCACGTCGAAGAAGTGCTAGGGATGATAGTCGAGAATCGACCACCAAGTGTGGAAGTCTCTGAAGAGCATTTAAAAGAAAGATTGTTTACCTCACAGATCGTCTAATGAATCTTAAGAAAGGATCGCTGACTATAGATGAATACATAACAAATTCCAAACTATTTGTGATAGTTTGACTGCCGTGAAGAAACCAGTGGACGATGTCAATAAAGTATTTCAATTCGCACGTGGACTTGGACTAGAATATCGAGAATTTAAAGGTAGTGTTTTCAACAGATTTTAGGGTAGGAAAAGCCAAAATCTATCTTGAACAACGAATTTGTATTTTGGGGAGAGATGGGGTACCTCACTAGTTTGTTGTGCGCGGTGCAGTGTACCTGACATTTGGGGGAGGTGAGAAGGGGAGATGAAGTGGTAATAATGGAGAAAGCTCAAAACCAAGAAAGGTGGCCTTCAAAATGGGCTCCACGCCTTCAAAACAATGAAATAGAGGTTAGAGGTGAAGCCGGGGTACCCCGACGTTCACACTCCGATGCTCAAGTTAGAAAACTCAAGCTTTTATGGTCAAGAGAGCTGGCTAGCCCTCTGTAAATTAGCGTTTAAGGTTGAAGAAAACCTATTTTTTGGAGTGTGAGTGTTAATGGTGAGTGAGAACCTAATGGAGAATGAAACCTAGACGCTTTTATATATGGAGTACCTCAGCTACCACGTGGCATACCCTTTTTGGCTAACGTCCTTTTACCTCTTTATAATTTTTTCATCCGCATGTTCGTGATCTCATCTTTTGAAATGGAGAGAGGTCCAGGGTACCACTGCAATAGTTGTCGGAGACCATCCTGTGTCCTTCACTTTTGGCAGAGGTGGCAGGCGGCTGTCCCTCCTTTTAGCACATCGTTTTTGATTCCTAATTCTGACAATATCGAATAATATTTTTTAGGAGGCGGAGACGTTTCTCATGGCGGATATTTTTGGAGGATTCTCTCAGATCCATCATGTCGAGTTACGTACCTCTTATCATGTGGGTACCTTATTTGTGCCTCTAATTGTAGGTACCTCATTTGTACCTCAATTATCAGAATCATTCCATTGGTTGACACGTGGCGCTTTACTACCTTTCCTATTTTTCCCTCAAACAATATCCCCCTAATTTCTTTTTGGCGAGAAGTTTTGGAGGCAACAGAAACTCATTATATGGGTGACACGTGGCGACACGGCTGGACCGGGGGTACCTTGTTTAGTTTCCTCCCTTGACTAAATTTATGTGCTTCGAACTAAAAAATCTTCTCTTTGTCTTTTCCTTTCCCCTTTTTTTTTTTTTTTTATACAATGAGAACAAACAGTTGTCTTCATATGTCTCTCTCCTTTTTCTTGGGAAGTGGCAGCCGTCTGACATGCTGTTTGAATTTTGAAAACATCAAACTCACGCAAACATCCCTGAACTCCTTTCTTGTGCAGCGTGTTCTGTCAAGTTGAATTAAAAACCCCTGACGTAAATATCAATCTCTTATCGTTTATTTTGAAAATCCCAACATAATCTCCCATCAAATTTAATTACTTGCAGTGGCTCCTTGCTTGCTCTGACTTTTAAAATTCAAAAACCAGTCAAATCATTTCAACCGCCAGCTTCACAATTTTTTTAATAAATCAGCTTCTGCACGTTTTCATTCCCCCTTGATTCTCTTTCATTTTGCCATTCCTAAAAACTTTTCATCTTCTTCTCCAAATTCCAACACCTCCCCATCTCCACTTTTTCTTCTTTATTCTACTTTTTTCTTCTTGTCCCTTCGTCTTCCCTCTCCCTTTTTTTTTTGCTTGCTCTCAGCCCACTATCACATTTTCTTTCTCTTTTTGCATTCCTTCCTTTCTCTTTTCTTTATCTCCTTCCAGGCAACTTTCATACCCCTTCTTTTTTTTATCACTTTCATTTTCTTTCTCTTTTCTTCATCTTTTTTTTACTTACCTTGTTACTTCACCGAGCGTTCGGTGTGACGATTCTGGTATGATCTCCTTGTGGTAAGCCATCTTCTACCCCCCATTTTGCTTCTTTGTTTCTTTCAATGGTCTCTTTTTTTTTTTTTATGCTCCTCTCTTTTTGTTTTCTTTTAAATCATCCTGGAGGCTTTTCTCTTTTTTTTTTTACATCCAGGCTCCTTCTTCCTTTTTTTTTTACTTCCTCTTTTTTTTTTTTATCTCCAGGCTTCCTTCTTCTTTTTTTGTTTGACTTCCTCTTTTTTTTTTATATCTCCATGCTTCCCTTTTTTTGTTTGTTTGACTTCCTCTTTTTTTTTTATCTCCAAGATTCCTTTTTTTTTTTTGACTTCCTCTTTCCTCTTTCTCCTTCTCGTTCTCTTCTTTCTCTCCTTTTTTCGATCTCCAGTGTCGGTTTTCTTGGTACGCGATCATTGGTGGTTCTCCCCCCCGGTTTGCCAGCTTCTTCGTTTTTTTTTTATTTGCTTCTTTTTTTTTAAATAAATTGGCTAATTTCATTTGTGGTTGAATAAATAAAATAAATCTGCAGCTTCTTCGTTCTTGCATATTCTCACTTACTGTTTTTTGGTTGCTTGCAGCTTCGTCTTCCCACGATTATCAATCCCGATCTGCTGAGTTGGTGAATCATAGGTATCCCTCCTCGTTTCTCCTCCTTTTGCCGCATTTGCAATGTCACTATTTTGCATACTCTGAGAAAAATTTATTTTTGTTTTTGTTTGTTTGTTTTTTTTTTTTTTGTGGTTGGTGTTTGCATTTCATGGTTGATGTGTGGCGGGTGGTGCTTGGTATGAATATGTTGTTGTTCGGGGAACTTATGGCTTGTTGGATGTGTTGTTGGGGGCTTGTGGGTGTGTTGTTAGGAAACTTGTGGCTTGTTAGATGTGTTGTTGGGAAACTTGTGGCTTGTTGGATGTGTTGTTGGGGGCTTGTGGGTGTGTTGTTGGGGAAAAGTAGATAGGCAAGAAACATACGGGACCCGTGAGGAAGCGACGTGCAGTTGGGGCTAGTAGGGTTGACAGCCCTCCTGCGGGTTCCCCTTCCCACATCTCCATTAGCGAGGGGGATAGGTCCCCCCCCTAGTTCCTCTAGGAGTTGTAATTCTCATTTTGAGCTCCCTCGCCATAGGAGTACTCCCCGTGTAAGCCTACGCTTTCCCAATAAACAGCCAACCCCCCATCCTAAAACAAAGGATACGTCATCCAAGCCCAAGGTTCCCGCTCGTTCCTCGGACCGGCCTCCCAAATCTCCCCCTGCCACACCTTCAAAATATGGCAACCTTTTTTCCCTGGGCACTAGGAGGGTTACCTTGGGGGACTTAGAACAAATTAGAGTCAAATACAATATTCCTCCCTCTGTTCAGCTTAGGGTACCCTTTATGAATGAGCGACCTGAGTGTCCAAAGTCTGATGGGATTACTCTCCATATTGACCTCTTTGATTTAGGACTTCGCCTGCCCCTCCAACCTTTCTATATGAGAATGTTTAGTTACTTGGGGGTAGCTCCTGGGCAGCTGTTCCTTCCGGGGTGGAGGACGCTTACAGGCTTACATGTATTATGGTTGGAGGTACTGAAGCGCGACATTTCAATTCGGAAGTTGAAGGGCCTTTATCAATTCAAAAAGCCTAAGGGTCCCGACATTGCTTACTTCTCCCCTTGGGGTGATCACGGGCATATTATTGAGGGGAACCCCGCCTTAAAGAAGGGTTACCGAAAAGGATGGTTTGTTGCTGAGGGTAGGTGGGGGACAGAGACTCTGGGTGACAAGGGCAACCCCGTGGAGTTTCTCACTTCCTTCAATGTAGACTGTAAGCATCTCCCTTACTTACGACTCTTTATTGTAATCTTTCACATGAATGTCTCGATAACCTTGGGTTCTTTATGCTTTTGCAGGTGTGACATGAGCTAAAGGATCATGCCCAGTTCAGGAAGTGGGGAGAAAGGTGAAAAAGTTTGTGGATAGGCTTCGAGGTGCACAGAGGGGTAGTGATGTGCTAGAGGAGAGCCGATTATGGATCAAGTCCTCCACCGCCTCCGGTGACTCATGTATGATTCGGGTGTCGGGGGGTATCCTATTATTATTTATGGGACTGGGGTACCCCGTTATCATTGCATTCTTTGTTTTGCTTCCCCGCTTTTCATTTCCTATTTTTACTTTTGCAGTACTTAGTACTTGTCCAGGTAACATAACTTTTGTGCATTGGGTGCAGTTATAGAATCGACGCGCTTTGATGCCTTTTTCAAGTCAGGTGCCCGGATCTCGATTCGAGTACCTCCCTGACCAAAGAAATCCCACTCGGATCGAAGGTACCCTCGAAGAAGTGAAAATTTAGGGTTTCTCGCTTCCCGAAGAAGGTGATTTGGACCCGGCTTCCAACAAGGAGGTTTCGCACTTGGCTCGCTGTTTTTACTACTCCGCTGAAAATGTTACCTCTGAGGTTACTGAGGAGACTGACAAGATGAGTTTGAACCAACATTATGGTCAAGCACTTAAGGCTACCCAAGAGGTAGGCTTTCCCGGGGTACCCCGGGTGTACCCTTCATTTTTTTTTTTACTAAATCCTATTGCCATACACATATATTTAACATGTCTTTTCTGACCCGCAGGCATCTTTTCTCCTCAGCCATTGCCTTATGGAGCTCGACTCCCTTGTTGCTACCCAGTCAGAGATCGACAAGTTAAGGGGTGAGCTCCAAAGCCGTCAGTCTCGCGAGGATCAGCTTGCTCGAGAGGTCAAAACTTTGCAAGAGCGCATTACTGGCCTATCGGGAATGAAAGCTCGGGTGGAGAAGGACCGCGATGAGTTGAGGGCCACCAACGAGGATCTGTTATCCCGACAAAAGGTGATGGTGGAGGATGCGTTCTCACTTATCATGACGGAGGTGTGGAGCGTGGATCCGGAATTGGAGGTACCTCGCGTGCAAAAATTTGTTAACAAGGACACGATTCTGAAGATGATTGCGGAGAGGAAGAAGTCTTCTTAGGCACGGTCGGGTATCCCTTCCGGGTTCCCGCGCTTTAGCTGGCCGTTCTGCCTGAGGCCACTTCCTACCGCCATATTCGGGTACCTTTGAGTCCTTTCGATCGCCTATGGAGCGGATGTTGGGGATGTGTCCCCGGTGTAGCCTTTTCACTGTTGCTCTTGTATTTTCTGATCTATCCACATCTTGCTATTTGGACCTTGTTTCTTTCTTTTTGGTTTTTCGGGATATTTTGTATTATTGGGACTTCTCTTTTGCTATGATACCATGCCACCGAGTTTTCTTGTACTTTGCATGCTTGTTATTCTGCATATGAATGCTTGGTTAAATTGTTATCTCGTAAATTTTCAGGGTACCTCCTCTTTTTTTTTTATTGAAATGGGGTACCCTGGTACCATATCAAATATTCAACATCAGGCGCTAGCTGGTGTACACAGATCAGCGAATTTGGTGCATGCCTTTCTTGGCAACCATGGTAGATTTTTCACAAATAGGCAATCAAAATATCATCGCGACATCTCGATCAAACGTTGAAAGCGCAATTGGTCCAACCAATCACTTTCTTATTCCTTCGAAGTTCTCTTCGAATTTTTTGAATAGCTTACCCCCTACTTTGCACAAGTAAGAGGACAGAGGTGTGGGTGTACTCATACCTAAGCTGAACCTCGTGGCACTAGGGTATGCCGGTTTTACTCCACCCTCGGGTCCTCTTTGTACCTCCCTCTCTTTGTTTAGGTAGTTTTGTCATGCTTACCTTTGAAAGGGCTACCCTCAATTCAGGTTGTCCATCTGCTTTGCATATCGTCACGATCTGGCATATGGGTCCTATAATACGGTTAGTAATAATTGACAAGCGTATGGCGAGAATTGTATATAACCAGATACGAAGGTATATTAATGGCGACAAATGAATATAATGCACCTGTCCCAACGAGTTTGTCGATACGGTAAGGTCCTTCCCAATTTGCCCCAAAAGCGCCTTCGCAGGGTACCCTAGTGTTCTGAGTTGCCTTTCTCAAGACCAAGTCTTCTTTCTTGAAGGATTGAGGACGTACCTTTTTTTTCATATAGACCCGAAATGCGATGCTGATATATAGCTATCCTCAACTCTACTCTGGCCCTTTTTTCAGCCACCAAATCAAGGTTTGAAGCAACCAATGAGGTGTTCTCGGTCTCATCAAAGTATTCAACCCTATGAGAGGGTACCCCGATTTCTGCTGGAATCACTGCGTCGACACCGAATGCGAGAGAAAACGGGATCTCTCTGGTGGAGGTGTTTTGAGTAGTTCGGTACGCCCATAGTACCCTAGGTAGCTCGGCTTGGACTTGCCCATTAGATTAGGGATGGGCAGGTGTAGCAAATCGGTTAGCTATCCCCAACTCCGAACAAAAGTTTCGAAACTTTTCATTATCGAATTGCTTGCCGTTATCACTAACAATTGCATAGGGGATCCCAAATCTGCAAATGAGGTTCTTCCAAATGAATTCTGTGGTTTTCCTTTCAAGATACTTGTTAAGGGCTCGCTTATTTTGTAAAATAATCTGCTTACGATGTTTACTTTGCCCCTTCCCAGAAATGAGGTCCACCTCATATAAGCGAAGGGAAGATATAACTTCTGGGGGTAGGTGAGGTACCCTAGCGAACCTCTGGCATTTTTCACGCATATTCTTGGCATCTCCTCACGGTTGGCTAGTAAGTACCCTGACGAGAGCTGCGCCAGTGATTGTGCTCCATAGTGATTGCCACAAATCCCCTCATGTATTTCCCTCATGACATACTCGGCCTCGTCGCTTCCCAAGCATTTAAGGTAAGGAAGAGTGAACCCTCTTCTGTATAGGGTATCCTGGATCAGGCAGTACCGCGCAGCTTTGTACTTTAGTCTTCTTGCTTCACTTTTATCTGAGGGGAGGTCTCCGTCCTTGAGGTACCTTATGATAGGCTTTATCCAAAGTACCTCGTTGGACAGTGATCCTACTTCCAATGGCTCTGGAAGGCCAAAGCTGGGTTCGGGTATGTGTTCTGTCGTAATGGGGCGGATGATGGCTACCCAGAGGATGCCATTTTGCCGGTGTCGCTTTGTTCTCTTGTCGGGGTACCCTTTCCACCTTAACCTCGCTAAATTGGGACATCAAGTCTCTAGTTTTTCCGAGGTACCCCTTCATGTTTTCCTCTTTCGCTTGATACTGCGCGGTAATTTGGCTTACCACCAACTGAGAGTCACTCTTGACGTGTACCCTTTTTGCTCCCAAAGCCTTCGACATCCTCAACCCCGCTATGATGGCCTCGTATTCAGCTTCATTGTTTGAAGCCTTGAATTCAAATTGCAGAGCGTAACATATTTTCACCTTGTTCGGGTCGATTATAATGACTCCTGCACCACTTCCATGTGAGTTAGAGGAACTATCTACATATATTTCCCAGACATGTCCCCCTTCATCGGTGGGTGGGATATCTAACAGGTATCTCGGATCACCTTCACCACTCGAGTCATTGGCGAATTTCGCAATGAAATCAGCGATGACCTGGTCTTTAATTGCCGAACGAGGCTTAAAGATGATGTCAAACTCAATTAATTCGAGAAACCATCGGAGAAGCCTTTCAGACATATCTAACTTCTGAAGGATTTACCAGAGGGGAAGGTTGGTGACGACTGCAATGGTGTGAGCTTGAAAATATGGTCTAAGCTTCCGTGCAGAAACAACCAATGCCAAAATGATCTTTTTGTGAGGGTACCTCTTTCAAGATCAACCATAGCCTTACTAGTGTAGTAAATAGGTCATTGTACCATTATTATCCTACCGAGTAACACTTGGTGGCATCTTCGATCTGGCGAGATATAATCAAGCACCTCCGGGTTTGGCAAGTAGTGGAGCATTCACGAGGTACCTCTTCAGTTCTTAGAAAGCCTCTTCGCAATCGGGTGTCCATTGGAGCTTCTTGCCGGTCTTCAAAGCTTTGAAAAAGGGCTTACACTGTGGAGATAAAGGCTCTACTGAACCTCCTTGATGGTGCATGGCGATTTTATGTCAAGAACCGCGTGAATTTTATCGGGGTTGGCCTCAATCCCCCGTTGTTGTACCATGAACCCGTGAAACTTTCCCGAGATGACCCCGAACGTACATTTTTCAAGGTTAAGCCGTATCTGGTGTCTTCTCAAAATGGTAAAAGTATCTCTGAGGTACCCCAGGTGTTCCCCCACATGCACCGATTTGGTGATCATGTCGTCTATGTATACCTCCATGGTGCGCCCGATTTGTTCCTTGAAAATTTTGTTCACCAGTCCCTGATAGGTAGCCCCGACATTCTTCAAACTGAACAACATAACCTTATAACAGTATAACCCACGGTTGGTGATGAAGGCCGTTTTCTCTTTATCGGGTTCATACATTGGAATTTGGTTGTAACCGGAGAAGGCGTCCATAAAACTAAGCATTTCATGACTCGCTGTTGCATCAACCAGTTGGTCTACCTGGGGAAGCGGAAAGCTATCCTTGGGGCAGGACTTATTTAAATCGATGAAGTCCACGCACATACGCCACTTTCCATTTGATTTCTTGACAAGAACAACGTTGGCTACCCAATCGGGGTACATGTTGTGCAAATTTTAATGAACTCGCAAGCGCACGAATCTATTGTAGTATAGATCAATGGTGACAAGTGTCGATCCCACGAGGAGGTGGATTTTAATTATATGTAGAATTAATTTTGTAAATGGGTGGTTAGAATTGTGGTGGAAGTGATTTAAAATATGCTAAAATTGGAATTGAAATGACGATAATAAATATGCTAAAATTGGAATTGCAATGGCGAGAATAAATTGTAGAGAAAATCGATTAAATTAGCGTGCCACTTGGGTATCCTGATCCATGCATCATGGGCTAAATAATCCGTATTAATACCAATTAAATCATGAGGGGAATCCACCTCGTGAACCACGCCTAATCAATATGGTGCTTTATCGTGCGAATAATAATAACCTTGTCTAGGGGCCGGTGAAACCAAGGCTTAGACAAGATTAGTATTATTTGACAAAAAACATCCACAAAAATTAGAGGGGAAGAGAAAGTAAATTTACCAAATAAAGCCCATGACACATGTTGAGACTTCACCTTCAACCCAAGCTTGAAAGAAAATTAGCTACTCATAATTGAACTAGGGGCAAAATGAGAATTTAATAAAATACGTAGAAAATACAAGATGGAGAGGGAAGTACAGAAAATGGAGTCAAAATGGATTCAGAGATATCAAATTGGGGAAGGCACTTTATAGATACATGGAGTAAATCATGGCCATCGGATTAAAAACATTTGACGCTTAAGATTGCAGCGTCATCAACAGTCCACGGTTTGGGATGAAACGATAACGGTTTGGTTGAAAATAATCACGTGATGCATCAGACGCGATTTTTCATTTGATATCGCCACGTCACCATCAATTACATAAGAATTTTTAGTCCAGCGGGATCGTAACCAATGCCATCATCGATCCGTCATGTGAACGATCGTGAACGATATCTGATCGTATACGTGAATAGATACATGTGAATAGTCTAGTCCACAACAATAAAGCAAAAAAATTCAAATTCAAAATATATATATATTTTTTAAAACACTTGTTTATTCAATCAGTTAATGAATCGAAATAAAAGTATAAGCATTATCTCGGTCTAAAGTAATATTACACCCACATCAACCATCCATGAATCGGTAGACTTTTGTTATAGCTACTTTCAAGAATGACATGTCAAACCCCAAAATCTCACCGAAGTAGTGACACTCTCCTGAAAATTAAACCCAAAAAAATAGTCACTCCGAATGAATGGTAATTGAGAGAAAATAATGAAAAAGTGATATTATACCAGAGATGAAATAAATATGCCTCAACTTAGAAATAATCGATCTCAAGTCAAATAAAAAAAATGTTAGTCAACCCAATTTATTTATTTATTTTTAAAATGCACCACTACATCTTTTTAGCCCATATAACTAACCTACTTGATATAGTTCCCTAAAATCAAGAAGGACTTTTATTAGGACGTAACGTAGGCTATGGACATGGCTAACAAAGAAGGAAAATAAGGAAAACAAAGTGTATGTTTGAGAAAAATGCAGAAAAGGTTTTTTTTTTTTTTTTAAAGGCTCAAAAGGATTAACTATGGATATTTAATAAAAGGGATGGCTAGAAAGGCTCAAACGGATCAAAGATGGCCTTTCCATCGTCTTTTAGGGCTCTAAATAATCATCCATATCTACTAGTTAGACGGGCCTCCCAATGTAGCAACACACATTTTTTTTTTTAAGGGTTAACTTAAAAGAAATCTAGAGATCGTGTATAAAATAATAAACTGCTAAGCTGTATGAAGAATAGGCAAAAGGGTTATTCTCCAAGAAAAATAATAGGCTCAAAAACTCACTTGGTACTTATTACGACATGTTCATTCCTTTAAGCAACTCATATTTGTCTCCGACATCAACATGTAGAATAGCAAACATAATGTAACATCACTTAAGACCAAAGATAATACAAATACTAAAATTTGAAATTAATCATGTCATCCAATGTTAAAACAAATCACACAATATTCTAAACATGAAAGGAAAATATGCATGCAGAAATGTGAAAATGATGCATAAAAACTAATTAGAAAAGTTACACGTAAAATGATAGAAAACGAGAATGGTTTTTTTTTTTTTAACTTAGAAGATGCGTTTCTAGAGGCACTACTCTCCATATTCAGCCATCTTCGACTCAAAAGTTGGAAAATGTATATTCATAGAGGAGAAATTAAAAAGAAGAAGAAAAATGAACATAAAAACTTAATAAAGAAAAATGTCTAATTAGTTTTTTTTTGAATTTTTTTTTCAAACGATGAAGATACGTTTCTAGAGTCACTACACTCCATATTCAGCCATCTTCAACACAGAAAGTTAGCAACAGTTAGTTTCTACAACAAAAAATTAGTAAAAACTTAACCAAAATTCCACAATTGTCGACTATTCCTCCCACGAATCGAAACATTGTCCTCAATGTTTGAAAGGAAAGAAGTAGAGTTTAGAAGACATCACCTGGGTGGTGCAACACAGAAGAAAATATTTACAAGCGAAGAGTTAAATCTAATTTGTACTTCTTACTGCGGCTACTGTTACCATCATTATTTGGTCGCTCTAACACAAAGGTCCAGGGGTCTGGCTCCGGTTTATAAGCTTGTAACATATCAAGTAGCTCATTAGCAGTGTGAGCACAAATAAAGAGTTTTTTCACATTAGAAGGAATGAAATAGTTTTTTATTGCATGGTTAAGAAATGCGATAAAGCCATCATAAAAGTTATTGACATTTAACAACCGATGGGTTTTACGGTGAATGTCGATGGGACCAATCTAGTGTGATAAGTGCCTCTGTGTTGCAAGATCTCCGGAAGGAAAATAAAAGCATCAAAGTGATTAAGCATTTCAGGTTATTCTTTCTTGCATACACGATTCTAACTCTTCTCCGGTTGATGAGTCGAATCGCCCTTGAATGGTTTTAGGATTTTTGGGATGATCCTTAACACTTGACTTCCTCTGATAAAAGCTGCTTCTGAGACCATTTTGGATAACCCTCGATTACCTCCTCCATACACCAAGTGTAATTTTCTTGCTGCTATGCTTCGACCAAGATCTATAAAACTCTTTATGTTTGCCGGTAAATCCGAAAGCACACAAATGTTCTTGAATTGTCTATCGGGAGTAGAATTGATACTTACCGAAAAATAATTTGTGAGTGCTTGACAAAAAATAAATCACATTTAAGAATCTTGGTGATAGTGGATCACAGCTGTGAATGAGGTAACATGTCAGTGTCAAATAACGCATGAAGCACATGGCTCGCGAGTCAAAAAGGAAACAGTAAAAAGAAAAAAGAAAACAGTAATAAAATTATTAAAGACAATAATGCAAACAATAAAACAACAGTGAAATGAAATAAAATAACAATAAAGTAAAAGGATATTTACACGTAGTTGCGACTGTGGCTCACATCTTCCTCTGGTTTTACGTCCAAAAACGGCTTGAACGCCCTCTATGGGTCGAGGATAGGCTTCCTATCCAGTTTTCTTATAAACTGGCAAATGTTTATAGTCGATTCTCGAGACTATATCGTGCATGCTTTCTTTTAGAATAATCGCCATAATCGGAGAATCGCTCTTGCACATATCCAGGATGCGTTTCAAGAGACAAAAGGATATCATCCAATGACTCCTTATTCGCCATCCCTAATGAATTGAATCTTATCTTCCTCGTTATCAAACACCATTCAAAGAACATGGGTTTCTATCGCAACTCATTCGGCACACTTATGACAAACAAATTCTTGAGCTCGTTTTCTTTGCATAATTTCCTTTACAACCATGTATGCAATAAATTTTGGAGGTAACTCACCTGCCAATCGTACTTTTGCCTCGATTAACCAACGGATGTCCGCAGGTATGTTATTCCTCATGAGCAATCGCATGCGTTCGGACCGAGCTTTATAGATCGTAAGGAGGGCATTCTGAGGAAGTGAAGGGAATCGCTTGTGAAGCTTCGCTAGAATCTCGTTTCATACTTTCGAATGTCGTTATTATGGAAATCAAGTAACTTGATTGTCACGGAGTACCGTTATCCGCCACTTCACCGGGGTAACAAACTAAAGCACACAAACAGAAAAACAAATTAAAACACACAAAGAAAATTAAAATCGTCCTCTTATTGAATTTACCTCAAGCTCCAACTGGATGTGGTAAACACTTCTCTCAATATCTCTGAGTTGGCGTTCAAAACCCTCAACATAGGCTACTAACTCTGGTGGTTGTAGAGCCCAAATGCGATGTGTTTTACAAAATTGAATCTGTCTTTTGAGATGAGTTTTGACACGTTGAAGTGGTTTAAGAATGTTCAGGAGGAATGGTCTAAGCAAGGTACTCATGATTAAAAATGATAAGAGAAAACTTAATAGTTAAACAAACACACTTATGCAAAAATAATTTCAATTAGCAAAAGAATAATATAAAGAAAGAGAAAAAAAATAATCAAATTACCGAAAAGAAAAAAAAAATCAATTCAAATCTGGTGGGTCACTCAAATTTATTTCGGTGTCTTCTCCATGCGGTTGGTATTCTAGATATGGCTTTAATCTTTGACCATTAACTTTAAACGTGACACCGTTTTTTGGGTCCTTAATTTCAATTGCCTCATGTGGAAAAACAGTATGAACAATAAAGGGACCAGACTATCGAGAGCGTAACTTACCTGGGAATAGGTGCAAGCGAGAATTGAATAAAAGCACTTTCTCGACTGAGGAATGATTTTCATAATGTGCTTGTCATGAAAGACTTTCATCTTCTTGTAAATCTTGGCATTTTCAGTATGCGTCATTCTAATTTCTTGAAGCTTTGTAATCTTCTTTCGAGTGGCTTCTGCATGTCAAAGTTAAATTTCTTGACGGCCCAATATGCACGATGCTCGAAGTTCCAGGTGGTGGCAAGCTTTTCCATACACTAGCCCGTAGGGTGACATCCCAATCGGGTCTTGAAAGCCGTTCTATATGCCCATAATGCATCATCAAGTCTTAATGACCAATCTTTTCGGCCTCACCGTCTTTTCTAATATGCTTTATTTCTCGATTGGAGATCTCAACGGCCACTCGTTTGCGGATGATACGGCCACTTTGCGTGATTGAATACTTTGTCAAAATAGCTTTGAATGCTTTGTTACAAAAGTGGGCACCACCATCACGATTATCGCTTCGAGGAATCCAAAGCGTGAAACAACGTTGCTTTTCAAAAATCCTATCACCACTTTGTGATCATTGGTTCTACTTGCTTCTACCCATTTCGAGTCAACACCAACCAATATGTATTGATGGCCAAAAGAAGGGGGAAAAGGTCCCATGAAGTCGATACCCCATACGTCAAAAATCTCAACCACTAAAATTGGATTTAGTGGCATCATGTTCCTTCGTGTAATGCTCCCCATTCGTTGACACCTATCACATGAAGAACAGAAAGTGTAAGCGTCTCGAAATATAGTTGGCCAGTAGAAACAACATTGTAAAACTTTAATTGCCGTTTTCTTATGAAATAGGCCTCCATGCTTGTTGTAGCGAACGAAAGGATATTCGAATTTCACTTTCGGGACACATCGTAAAAATTTGGTCTGCATAATACTTGAACAAATACTGGTCATCCCAAAAGAAATTCTTTATTTCGCAAAGAATTTAGCCTTGTCTTTGCTCGGTCCAATGCTGGAAGTTTACATAAGATAATTAACTATATCAGATACCAAGGTAATAATTCCACACTCATTAATTGTTCATCCTGAAAATGACTTCATTCAATATTAATGGCTCATTATTGTGGTCAAAATGGAGCGAGAGGGGTCCATACGACATTTTCTCCTTTCTTATCTTTGAATTCAAGTCAAATTCTCGCAAAAGTAACCCCAACGAATTAGTTCGCTTTGCATCTTTCGAGAAGATATTTAAGAAGCGTGATCGTGAATATAATTATTTTACAACCAATGAGATAAGATCGAAATTTCTCTAATGCAAACACTCATCGCTAGCATTTCTTTTCAGTAGTTGAATAGTTCAACTGCATCATTCAATGTCATACTAGCATAGTAAATAACATGAATTCGATCAACTCTTTGTCTAATCATCGCTCCTCGCATAATCGGATGCATCACATGAGCTCAGGTTTGGGGCACGAATGATGGGTGATGATGTCAATAACTGCTTTAATTTTTCAAACGCCATGAGACATGAATCATTAAAGATAAAGGTACATCCTTAAGCAAGTAAATTTAAGGGTCTAGAAACTTTGCTAAAATCTTTAATGAAACGCGTCTATAGAAACCATATGCCTAAGGAAAAATCTACTTCTCGTTTGGGTGGAGGAAGATTAGAAATGAGATCCACCTTGGCTTTCTCAATACCTTTGCTCGAAATGATGTGACTGAGAACAATAATTGTTTTACCAAAATACCTTCTCCAATTTAAGACTAAGTTCTTCTCGGTACATCTCTGCAGAACTAGCGTTAGATGATGTAAACATTGATTAAACGAGTTACCAAAAACAGAAAAGTCATCCATAAAGACTTCAAGGAATCGTTCAACTGGGGTACCCTTTTTTCATCTTTCAATATTCGGGGATCCGAGGGTGCCTCGACTTCACATCTGAGCTCCACTTGTTTCCCATGGGGTACCCTTGAGTTATCCCCCGCAACTGCTTCTACACTCATTGGTGAAGATTCCAACTGCTCCCTTGGGTAGGCTACCTGAGGACATTTTTTTAGTACCGCTTTCCGCCATCTAGCCAGCGCTCACCTTGAGGGATAAGGTGTAGGCTGGCTGCCACTGGGGTACTCCTTCATTGGCGAATCAGAAGCTATTTGGTAAGTGACTTTCGAGGTCATGGAGTAACATCCATTAGCCGATTGCTGGTCCCCTTTAATGGTGATAATTTCTTGGGCGGCCGGGACTTTCATGGCGAGGTAGTGCATGGATACCACCGCTTTAATTGCTACTAAGAACGACCTACCTAATATAATATTGTAGACACCTGGGCGATCTACAATAAGAAAATCAATCATATGAATAACACGGTGAGGTACCTTACCAAGTGTAACGGGCAGCGTAATATGCCTTTTGGTATAACTATATCTCCAGCGAATCCAATAAGAGGCGTAGCATAAAGGGTGATATTTGGCGACTCTATCAATAGTTGATCCAAGGCACTTTTGAAAATGATGTCAACGGAGCTGTCGGTATCTACAAGAGTTCTTATTACCTTACCGGTGGCAACCTTCAACGTAATTACTAAGGCGTCGTCATGGGGGTACGAGACACCCTCCGCATCTTTTTCTGTAAAAAGGATAGGCGGTGGATGGTGGGGGTACCTTCGATGTACCCCATTCATTAAGGTTGACTTCTCTGCTAATACTGGTGGTTATCGACAACGATCTACCATAACCTTTGATAGCCCTCATAGATTGACCCGCTAAAGTCGGTCCGGCCATGATCATCCGGACATACACGCCTTTCTTGTGTCCAGGGGGTACCTCTCGTTCAGGACTTCCATCACCCATTACTTATCTTTACTCATGGATTTCGAGCCTTCTGCTCAACAAATTCTTTGAGGTACCCACTGAGAATCAAATATTTAATTTCCTCTCGCAAAGTGAAACACTCGGCTGTGCTATGACCAAAGTCCTCATGGAACTCGCAATACTTCAGGCTACGCTTCATATTGGGGTACTTCTTCATTGGCTTAAGAGGACGGAGGAGGCCGCTATCCCGAATATGGTAGAAGATCTGCTCTGGGAATCGATTCAGTGGGTGGTAAGATTCGTACCGAGGTCTCGGTGGTAGCTCTCGTTGATCCGATGGTGGCGATCTTGGAGGTTGGGTACCGCGAGGTACCGAGGTTATACCCTCGTCAGTGGCTCGTGGAGGGCTTCGCTCGGTACTGATTTGGAGCCTCCACCCTCTTGGGCTTCTCCTTGTTCTTTGTAACATCGGCCCTATCCTCTTGGCGCTTCAATTGGCATTTTTCATCCATCTCTACTTGCTGCAACGCGCGGGCACGGGTTTCTCTATATGAAAGTGGGCGCTTCTTTTGAAAAGAACGCCATAACTTGCCCAACCGCAAATTTTTCTCAAAATGGGTCAGTGTGTATCGTTTCAAATGCTCGTCCATGACCTCTTAAACGACCACATAATTCCTCGCCAAAGGCTCGGCTTCCCTTTGCTTGATAAATGCAAGTTTGGAGGCTACCATATCTTGAGTGGAAGTATAGGAAAACTCTTTAGTAAATTCGAATAACAATTAGTGTAGGGAAGATATGCTACCCGCTTTCAAAGAGCGAAACCATGATTTCGCGGGGCCCGTGAGCAGATGTGTAAACATCCTACACATGGCGCTATCATCTACACCCTTGATAAGCATCTGGTAGGTAACTCAAAGCTCGAGGGTCATGGTACCGAGGGGTATCTATGGCGAAGGTCTCGGGAGAGTCATATCTCCATGGTGAATAGCGATTAGTAGGTCATTGGCGTTGGAGCAGCTGTGATGTTTTGCTTCTCGGAAAGGAGCTTCACTTGGGCTTCCAAGTTCTCCATTTTTACCACAAGTTCGAGGGTGATGTCGCCGCCATTTAAGAAGCTCTTTTGGCGTTTAACTTCTCCCGGAGATCCTCGTGGGTACGCTTTGCACGCCTCATACCCTGGCTGCTGCGGTAATTGTAAGAGGCGATGGAACGCTCGTCACGGGAGCCCATAGTTTGAAACTTAGTACGGGTACCCAATGGCCTATGCTTTGGCTTGCTGGCCTCGAGTACCCCTCTTCTGACCATAGCTTGGTTATCCGTTTGAGGTAGTGGGGCATTTAGCGTCACTGGTAGAAGTGAACTTTCGGGTGCCCGAGATCCAACCGCCCTAAGTATTGCGTGGGCAAGATCCTCGAAACGCTTGTGAGAAATAGGTTCCTCCTCTTGGCGAACACCCGTCGATTGCTTGACACCCTTGCCCTTGTTGATGCGGGCTACTCTTCTTGTAGAATCACTACCTCCACTGCTGCTGTCATCTCTCATTCTTGTAGGATCCCCCATTAAACTTTCGGGAGGTACGTCGGGTGCCATGTACTGGAGTACACACAACAACTAGTTTGGTAACCGCAGAAGAGGCTTTTTGTGCGAGTCCCCACAGACGGCGCCAATTGTTTTCAACAGATTTTAGGGTAGGAAAAGCCAAAATCTATCTTGAACAACGAATTTGTATTTTTGGAGGAGATGGGGTACCTCACTAGTTTGTTGTGCGCGGTGCGGTGTACCTGAAATTTGGGGGAGGTGAGAAGGGGAGATGAAGTGGTAACAATGGAGAAAGCTCAAAACCAAGAAAGGTGGCCTTCAAAATGGGCTCTACGCCTGCAAAACAATGAATAGAATTAGAGGTGGGGTTCCCGACATTACGCAAGGCCTTTCAGCAAACTGCTTTTATGGTCAAGAGAACTAGCTAGCCCTCTCTGTAAATTAAGGTTTAAGGTTGAAGAAACCTATTTTTTGGAGTGTGAGTGTTAATGGTGAGTGAGAACCTGATGGAGAATGAAACGTAGGCGCTTTCATATATGGAGTACCTCAGCTACCACGTGGTATACCCTTTTTTGCTAATGTCCTTTTACCTCTTTATAATTTTTTGGGCCGTTATCTGCATGTTCGTTGTGTATCTCATCTTTTGGAAACGTGGCGCTCTGAGTAGTCGGGTACCAGAATTTGGGTAGGCCAATTATTGTCCTTAGGACAATGTCCTTTCACTTTTTGCAGGTGTGAGGCGCAACCGTCCTCATTTTAGCACATCGTTTTTTATTCCTAACTCTGACAAAATCAAATAATATCTTTTAGGAGGTGGAGACGTTTCTCATGGCAGATATTTTTGGAAGATTCTCTTGCATCCATCATGCTGGGTACCTCGAGTTACATGGGGTACCTCTTATCACGTGGGGAACCCCTATTTGTGTGGGATACCTCATATTATATGGGGTACCTCTATTTGTGTGGGGTACCTCTAATTGTGCAGGGTACCTTTATTTGTACGGAGTACCTCAAATCACGCCGGGTACCTCGGATTGTGCGGGGTACCTCAGATTGTGCTGGAATCATTCCATTGGTTGACATGTGGCGTTTTACTACCTTTCCTATTTTTCCCTCAAACAGGTAGCAATGCTGGCAAAACCTCCATACCCTACAAATAATCAGTTTGTTTTAGCCTTGCAAGGACATGAACAAATGTTATGTAGTGAGCAAGAAGATAAGAAGCAATTCGTCAACCATGAACAAGCCTTTTTCAGCCAGAGAGGAAGAGCTAGAAATCAGGGGGGTCGCTTCAACTCAAGGGGAAGGGGTTTTACACCAGCAAGAAGGAATGGAAATCAAAATTTTGTGAACCAAAGTCAACGAAACAATAACAATTTTCAAAAATTTCATGCTGGTAACAACAGTAACATAAAGAATGCCAATCAACAAAACGTGGACCCAGGTGATAAAACTATATGTCGAATTTGCTTTAAACCTTTTTAAACCTAAACATACAACTTTAGAATGTCAAAGCAGGTTTGGTCACTCGTATCAATCTGGAGAAATTCCTCATGCTCTTGTTGCCATGCTTATAAATGACGAAGATGATGATCCTACATTCTATGCTGACTCTGGAGCAACAACTCACATCACCAACAACTCAAATAATATAAGAAAAATCATTCTTTATAAAGGAAATGATTCTTTATATGTTGGTAATGGTAAGGGTCTTAAAATTGCACACGTAGATGATACTGTGTTAAATTCCAATCATGGTTGCTTGAACCTAAAAAATGTGCTTGTTGTTCCCGATATTAAAAAGAATCTACTATCAGTAGGGAAGTTAACAACTGACAATTCGTGTGTTATTGTTTTCTCATCAAATGGTTTCTTGATTAAGGACAAACAGGGAAAGACGCTTGCCAAAGGACATAAACAAGGAGGATTGTATGCTCTTGAGGAGAAATCAAAGCAAGCATACACAGCAATTCAAGGAAATAAAGCAAATTTTGACATTTGGCATCGACGAATGGGGCACCCTCATGAAAAGTTTCTGATACTTGCTCTTACATCTTCGATAAATTAAGATAATATGGCTGCTGAGTTCGATGTTCCTCTTCTTCGATTCATGAAGCTATTTTCAGTGATAGTTACGGTAAGGACTTCCGAAATTATAGATTACTCATAATCTTTATTTTTGCTTCTTGGCTTCCAGCTTTTGCTAAGTTTCTTTGTTTCCTCCTGCTTTATTTGCTCTCCTTTGACCTCTTGACTTGTTTTTTTTTTTTCTGAAGTAAAATTTCCTACTTGGACAGATTGTATTAAAAATACTATATTTTAGAACGGGGTTAGTGTGACATTTAAAATCTTGGGGTGTATATGTACATTTAAACAAACCGCAGTGGCATGGGTGTCCTTTTTCCGAAACATAAATAAATAATTCACATTTTGACAGTCAAGCATTTCTTAAAAATGATATGCATGCACTACACCTTTTGAAATATCAAGGTAAATTTTCGGGGCAAGTTTGTCATTAATTTAAAATTTAAGACAACTTTGTTATTAGTTAGCTTTTATTTACTCTTGTGTGGAGTTGAGGTGAGGTTGAAATGGGCTCTCTCTCATTACTCATTAATTACTATTTAATATGTCTACATCTATCTTTTGTAAGCTTCAAAACAGTATATTATAAGCCTAAAATGAACACTTTTAATAAAAGTCACGACCCTAGAAAGATTTGTTGTTCATCTTATACAACCATCCTACATCGAAAGAACCCCGACTACCCCTTTTTTTGGCCCATGGTTTGTGAAGAAAAAAAGAAAAAAAATTGGCCACAAAAACAGCAGCCTTTACAGGAAAATATCAATACTCTTAATTTAATTCAATTAGTTAATATCATATGATTTATGATTTTATTTATAGTTTAATGATGATTTCAAAAGTTTAGTAGTCCTATTTTATTATTAGGGTGACATTTGAGTTGATAAATTATGACATAGCTTCTTTGTTATTTTTTTTATACACATATATATATATCTTAAAATTGTCAAATTTTAAGCGTGAAATTTTTTAAGATTTTATAATTGCATATTAAGCTTTGCAGTAAAAATTTCAAATTTTTTACTCCATCAAGAGTGTAGTGACGAAGTCGTTAAGAGTAAAACTTGTGGTTATTTGCTGCTTAATTGACGTCCCCTCTTTATTTAGAATTTTAACTTTGCTTTTCTAGTCATGTAAGTATGTTCTTATCAATAATAATCTTGTAAATGCTAGAGATAAATCAAGGAGTTCTAATAGACTAATTATGTATGCAAGTAGATTCTAGAAAATTAGTTTTCAATGCAAAGTTGGATGTTTGTTTCGTTATGTGCATGTCGTGTAAAATCCTGAAATTTGGATACGAATCATTAGATATATGAACTGGTCTTTCTGTACAATTTATTTCGTTTGAATTCGCTGATCCTTCGTTAATTTTCAGATCCGGCATACCCCTTGGAATTGTTGAAAAACTGAAGAGGACTGAACCAAACAAATCTGAAACTATTTGGGCAATTGCAAATTACTTTACCGAAAGAACTTTATTGATATTTTATAAGAGACACTACTCATGCGACTCACTCTTCTTATTTCTCTGTCGTTATTCAAATTTCACTTTATGCCTAGGATAAAGAGCCCAGGGTTATTTATAGTGACATAAAATTAATATAAATTATATAAATATTAAATTACAAAAATACGATAACCACATTTTATAAATATCACGAGATTTTTAAGTTAAAACATTTTAAAATATTTTCACGATCATTTGATAGTTTTACGTTAGAGATATCATTCATTCTCTACACAATTCTTAAATAGTACATTAATTGAACGTTAGAGGCATCTTTCATTCTCTACACAATTCTTAAATTGTACATTAATTGAGCTTTGAACTTGGGCTTGACAAAATGTAGTTGGGTTTGGATCATGAAATTGGTGTTGGAATTTTAACTTGAAAATCAGCCTAGGAATAAGTAAGAAAGACATTACAGTTTCAGTTTTGCTTTAATCTTTTCTCATATAAAATCATGCTATAATTTTGAACTAGCTCAACTATATTTAGATCTGTGCATGAGTGGATCAGTTATGGTTAAAATCGTCCATCCTTGTATGCGTAAGCATCAGATCTGCATTGATCTTAAGGGATCAAACTGGAATTATGAAAATAGAAAACAAGCAGCAGCAAGAGGCATCGAGAGTTTTAGCATGCCTTACCGAACAAAGAGGCCTTCTATTCGTTATGAATGAACAAACAGAAAAACTGTTGAGGAAGCGCACATTTGCAGCGTGGTCAACAAAAGCAGACGATTACAGCAGCTGTTGCATTCATTTACAGGTTGATGACATGGATTGCCAGCCGGCACCTGGTGGCTATGTAACTGCATCTGCATGTGCACGTGATGGTCAGCTTAAGCTGTTGTAGTTAGGATAATTTCAGTACGTCGTTGAATAAGAAAGGAAGTAAAGCTTCTTAAGATCTAGTTCTTATTTTCCTCAGCTTTCTTTCATTTCTTAGCTTCCAAACATTCAATTTCAATCTTTAACTAAAACAGATTCTAGTTAACCTTCTATTCGGATTAACAAGCGTAAGTCAATCAAACTTTTCTTCAGATCCCAATGATAGAAGCGATGGTCAATTATTAAGGCCTCTTGCTTTATAGATTCCGGAAACAGCGAAAATAGCAATTCGTATTAAACCTTATGATCAAGTTCTAGCAAAATACGCGGAAAAATAATCATGCAGCTTATTTTAAAAAAGTTAATTTATGTTGAATTGTTGATGATGCTTTTTTGCCTCGTAAAGCTACAAGCTACAAGTAACAATACTGGATATCGTAGAGATGGAAGTAATTAGTTGTTCTAGGTCACAAATGTTATACTTTTTTAGACCATCTTTTTTAGAGGATCAGAGAGTATTGTGGGGTAAAATTAAAACGTAACAAATTTTTTATACGATCGAAAGAGATTGTGTCTTTTTGGACAGCAAATCATATGGAGTTCAGCTGATATTTATAGATTTAACTTAATCACTATATTGACACACAAAATAACTTTTATTAATTTACTGTTTTTTCAAGAGAACACAATACAACATAGTCAACAAGTAAAATCTCTTTTAGATCTTAAGAGATTTTATAAGATGACACTCACACGATGGACAGGTGACACCCATATCCATCCTTTTATTTAATTAAATAGAATGCAAAAAAGTAAGACTGTACTTAACCAGTGTGGTTGGTATTTCTACCATATTGAGGGATAACAAGGAGATTAAGACTGTCATTAATCTCCTCATCAACAATACTCACGTGCCATGGATACTTAAAGTCGCCCTCCAACCAATCGTTCTCACCTAAAAATATTCATTTTAGAAATTTTTCGATAAATGCATGTATTAAAAATAAAATTATAAATGATATTAAAATGAAGTTGGCCTAAAAACCTCTGCAAGGATTTTCCATATCCTTCAAAGCTTCTAATGAACCTCAATAAACCGTAATGCAAAGTACGCTGCTTTTTTGACTTCTTGTTCTGGTTTGATAATATGTAGATTATATACACACATGATTAGCACAAGTGGCCGACATGGTTTACGGCTATAGTTCAATTGCATGAATAACGTGGGAGCAAGCACGGTCCCTGGTTCACTGATTAACTAATATTTGTAGATAAAAGCAGAATTACAGACAAATGCATGTAATAATTGAAAAAAGCTTTTGATTCTTAATTCTCAAATATTTTTATTTTAATTTCCAATTTTATGGTTTATTTAATTATAATAGATATGATTAAAAGTATATTTAAAAATAAGGGTAATATTGTAAAATTGTATTAGTAAGAGAATTATTGGCTATTATGAAAATAATAAGGAAATAAATTATATATATTAATAAGAATCAAGCATTATTGATGGAATCAAAATAGTTAATATTGTCTCCATCTTAATTAGGGATTAAGAAGGATTTATACTCAATCAACATAAAGATTGATTGACTCAATCTTTACTAATCAATCATTATTCCCAAATTATGTTAACTGTATCATTTTCATTTTGATGTTTTAAATACTTGTATAATTGAGCCTTTATACTCATGAAATAATTAGACTGAAATTTAAGTTCTCTGTTTTTGAAAATTTTTCATGCTATCAGGGTTGGAGAGTCTTCAAATTCATGTGTTTAGGCCTAGCCATCATGTATGATGGGTTCGCAGAAACAAGGTCATCTAGAGGAGAGAGATATGATTTCCTCTAATTGTTCTTCAATTTCTTCAAAAATTTAAATAAAAAAGGTTTTTTGACCGCACCATCAACAACCACTTCCACCATATAACAAAGGATGATTCAAAAGAAAAAGAAATGAAAATGAATCCTCATAATTGATGTTTCCTTGACAAGATTAATGGGAATGACTTTCTAAATACAAGAATTCTCAGAAATATTAAAGGAATGAAGATAAAATCCTTGAGTGAAGATGGAAAGATCCTCTCATCTGATTTTTACGAGCTTTTCAAAGATCTTCTCCTGTATCTTTTTAATGTGGTGTATGAGTAAGATTCAACTTTTTTATTTTTTATTTATTAACTACCAAATCAACAATTAAGTTATTTGTTGGGGCATGAGACGGTCAGAGTAAGAATCAGATCCCAGTAAAGATTTCTTTAAAAAGCGACTTTTATATTGGAAGAATTCCATGATCAAAGGAATTTACCCCAATATATGTATATATATATATTATAAACTTCAAAGGAATGCTTTCTGAATTATTGCATGACACTTGATGAAACCATAAATCAAAATCAAGGATCTAAATTTTTCAAAGGCAAGATCGGGGTTCAAAAAATTTCCTTTTCTATCTTGAGGGAGGGTGATAAGAATCAAGCATTATTAACGGAATCAAAACGATCAATCAAATGACTTATTATTTCTACCTTAATTTATAATTAAGAAAGATTGATTGTCAATCAACAGTAAGATATTGATTGACTTAATCTTTGCTAACCAATTATTATTCCTAAATTATGTTAATTCTATTATTAACAATCATTATTCCCAAATTATATTAATTGTATCAATTCCTTTTTCATGTTTCAAGTACTGTATAAATTGAGCATTTGTGCTCATAAATTAATAAGAGTGGAATTTATATTCTTTATATTGTTTTTGAAAAGTTTTCATATATTAATTCAATATAGAGGAAACTACAATCTCCCATAATAAAATGACACCCACCACTCATTACCTAAAACATTCATATTAAAAAAATTTATTCATAAATACATATACTAAAATAAGAATTATAAATGATATTAAAGATGATATTGATCAGGGGAATTACGTGGGAGCGTGCACGGGTCTCTGGCTCAATGATTAACTAATAACTGTAGATAAAAGCAGATTGAAAAAAAAAAAGCTTTTGATTCGATATAAAGTTTGTCGTCAATAATTTAAATATACGACTGTATGATAAAGCTAGTGCAGCTTGAAACTCTGGATTTGAAAGCTTTTTAAAAGAAATCCAACTTCATTGAGGCTCTTTGAATACTTTTGCTTCTTGTGAAAGCATTAGTATAATTAAGGTACGAACAGAAATATAAAAATAGAAATAGATTTTTTTATTTTGTGATCTAAAATATAAGAATTTAGGTGATAAGAGGAAAAAATTTTTGATGGTTATTTCTGGAATTTCGGCATAAACGAATACTAAAAATAGACTTTAAAATTTTTAAGGTGAGCCAACTAAAAAATGGATAAAGAGAGGAATTTTATGGATAAAAATAACCTCAAGTCTAATATTTGATATGATAATTGTAGTAGATTTTTCGTATTAATAATTTACTATTGGACATATATATTTAATACTTTTATTTTAATTTTCAAAATGAGTGTTCAAAATAGTTTAATGGATGCAAAAGTAATCTCACCCTACTGTTGATTTGCTAACACAAATTAATGCATAGTTCTTGCTTGAGTTCAAAGGAATACTTCTGTTAACGTATAAGTAGTTTTTTTTTTGGTTATTTTTTAATCTTTTATTTACTTATTATTAATTTTTTTTAACTTCAATATACCTTCTTTGCATAAGCAATTGGCTGTAATTATTTCTTGCTTGCACAATTAAAATTGAAAGCTTAGATTGTGCTTTTCGTGCAATCTGTTGATCTTAGTTATGTGGTGATCCTAGTCAATTTCATTTATTTAATCTTGATCCATTATGTGTTAATCGAACAATAAGATTCATCAAAGACTGTTTTAGATCAAGCTTGATTCGGTCCTTAAAAAACAACATAACATGAACAGAGTGTTTGGAACTATATGTTAACACTGATACGTTTGTACATATATAATAAAAAATCTACTAAATCCCAAATCAAGTCTATTATATTATATACAGCACAATCGAAATTTCTGCTTTTACTAATTTTTCTAACCAGATATTAGACCACGGAATTTTTCTTCCTTTTTTTTTTTGACCTTTTTTAACTTGGGATGCTTTTTCTAACCACATATCATGCCCATCATCCTTCAATCGATAAAGCAGGGTCATCTTTTTTAATTTAGTACTAGAGTTACTTCTAGTATCATTAATTATGCTCCACTGTGGTGTATGATCTTTTTTATATTAATAAATTTCTGATCCATTAAGCCATGACCATATTGACGCAACAATTTTATTCATTCATTTTCCATTTTCAGGAAGATACAACACTCAAAAGTTAACTAAGAAATCTCTTTTTGTACATTTTAAGAAATTTTATTAGTAAATTTAACAAAATTAATAATCAAATGATCGATAGCTAACAGTATTTATCTTTTATTTAATTAAACATAACACAAAAAATAGCATTGCATAAACTTAACCAAAATAATCAAGATTTCTACTATATTGAGGAATAACAAGAAAATCAAGATTGTCATCCATATTTTCATCATCAGTAATACTATAAGGCTAAAAGGCTATTTAGTCCATTTATTTTAAGATTAATTCAATTATATTCTTATATTTTAAAATATTTCAAATATCTTACGTTAAAGATTGATATTTTCACTACTGCCGTTTTTTTATTTCTTTTGGCTTACTTTTATAATATTATCATTTTATAATAATTTTTTTGTTTGGACATTAATAATTTTTTTGTTTGGACATTAATAAAAAAATAATTAAATTACCAATTTAACCCTAAAAATTTTATATTAATTTTTAATTGTCAAAAATAGTATGCAAACTACCAAGTGTGCAAATGGTGCTTGCAAAAAAATTAATATAAATTTTTATTTTTATTTTGAAAGGTTAAATTAGTAATTTAATTATTTTCTTTTTAGTAATGTCTAACAAAAATTATTATAAAATATAATAGTAAAAGTAAGCAGTTTCAAAAGAAATAAAAAGAATTCAGAGTGTGATCAATACTTTAACATCATGGATGTTTTGAGATATTTTTAAAAATATAAGGACTAAAATCGACACTAATATTAAAACATGAGATACTAGTAAATGGCATTTACCCATACTATAATAGGATATTTAGATAAAACTTCCTACCAATCATTCTACCCCGAAAATTTATACATGAAAACTTAATTATATATGCATAATTAATTCTAATTCTGGCCAGAATTAAAATTATTTAAAGGAAAAGGACATTAATTCCCCCAATCTCTGACGTTTAGGAAAAGGACAGGGTCAACGCTTTTAAAAGACTTATAACTTTTCAGTATAAGCGTTGTTTTAACAATAAATTTATTTTAATTTTAATTACTATTATACCCTTATAAAAATTAATATATTAATTTGATATATCACAATTAATAATTTTTAAAAGTAAATTGATACAATTATTTTTTTAAATTATTTACTATAAATTACACCTTTCTAACAATAATAATATCGTTTTGATTCCTCAAAGAAAAGGTTTAATCAAATTTCAGTTTTATTAGTAGCCATAATCACATATGAAAGGTTTGATCATTAGAAAAGGTATAATTTTATAGCAAATAATTTGGGCAAAAATGTAATTGTATCTCAATTTTTAGTTTTAAAAAAATTATTAATTGTGACATGTCTCAAATCAATATATTAATTTATATTTATTATAAGGGTATAATAGTAATTAAAAATTAAAAATAAATTTACTGTTAAAACAAACGGTGTTTTTATTAACGTTCATTGTTATAAGTGTTTTTAAAACGCTGGCGATTTTCTTTTTCCTAAACGTCAAAAAGGCTGAACGTCCTTTCCTATTTAAATGAAGTTGGCCTAAAACCTGTGCAGGTAGTAATTTCCATTTTCTTCAGGAAAGATCTCTGCTTCCGGAATCAAATCCAAAAGTGATTAAGTTGCTTTTGCTGACTTCTTGCTTCTGGTTTAGTATATGAGGATGAAAGTAGTTGACAGTGCGAAAGGGTGCTTAGAGTGTACCTATGCGCTTAGTAGATAAGGAGCAAACAGTAACGATCGACATTTTAAAATTTTATTTCGAATTTTATCAAATGATATTAGATTTATCAGGCAAATTAAGTAACTGATGATTTTGTATAAATTCTTAGATTAATTACAATATTTCACCCTAATGAATATCATATTATTTATCATGAAATTTCGAGATGATATAACAATACTTTAGGAAGCAAATGAAGTAATGCAATTAATTAATTGTAAATAATTAGATAAAGAATTAACTGCTATAATTCAAATATGCGAATTACGAGGGAGGTATGAGTCCCAGCCTAATCATGCTAATTAATAATTGTAGATAAGTGGATACCAATTAATTATAGCTTTTGACTGATATCAAGTTTGTTTGTAAGTAACAATTTGATTATTGTGCACTTTAAATTATCATTTTACTGGGAAAAATGTGGCTACACTCATTTAATCCGGCTATGCATCACGTGCCAGCAAACGGCTGCGGCATGCCTTTCAATGAAGTTATATACAGAATTATAGGTTTTGATATAATAATTTATTTTATTTTTATTATTTAAATAATATTTATTATTATTATTTTTTAAAAATCTAGTTTATTTTTTAAATTTATCATTAGGTTGTTGTATAATTCATTAAAGATAAAATAAGATTTTCACTTAAAAATAAGATTTTAATTAAGGACATACAAACTATTTAAAATAAATAAACAAAATTAAAAATTTATCTGACTTCCAAGATAAATTTAAAATTTAGGATGACTTAATGAATAAATAATAATAATACTAAATAATATGTAAAATATATATATATTTAGGATAAAATAAAATAGATTTATAGGTATTGGAGTAATTTTTTTTTGAGTTATTGAGCTTGTCTTTAAACTTTTTTAATATGGCAAGATAATAAATAATCAAACAATACAATTATTTCAATTAAAAGTAAACACAACTCCCTTTCATTCACTTAAAAACACGTATTAAAAGACATAAAACATATTTAAAATATCATGAACAAATATATCACATTAAAGTGTATGCTTTTGTTTTTTTGTTTATCTCTGACTTTGAGATGGACAATGATCCTTGATTGAAAAATTATTATTATTATTAGTTGACTTCATTAAAAAATTTAATGAACGACACACACACATATGGATGTATTGCATATTTTTAGTGTTATTTTGTGCCATTAAGTTATCCTCATCTTGAATTCATGGAAAGCTCCATGCTATTTAATTTTTTCTTGAGTCGAGATACCATTTCTAAATAGTTTGTATTTTTTAATTCAAAACTATTTTGCCTAATTAATTATAAATAACCAAACTATAAATTCATGGAAGGGTATTTTGTTACAGAATTGAAGATATAAATAAAAGTATTGTTTAAAAAGTAAAGAATGAATTGACTATTACATCAAATACCAAGAGCGAAATGGCTTTTTCCCTAATATACATACATTAGATTTTTATAAAACCATTTTTTTCTTGCATTTTCGCAAAGTTATACTTACTTTATAAATTGAATTAAAATAGTGGATTGTGGGTTGATTAAACGTTAGCTAGCTATGCTGGATTCGAATTATATATATCTATATTTTGTTAGAGAAATAAGATAAAATAGTTATTTTATGTCAATACTATTTTATGGCTAATTTTGAGTTAAATTCGTTATTGAGGAAATATATTTATGAAGATTATTCGAAATATCCTCCGTGAATCTTTTTATAAGAAATCATAGAATGCTCAAACTAGTGCTTGAATGAAGAATGAAAAATTGATCTCAAAGAGCATCCATCGATTTAAAAATAAAAGAAGAGATTGAAGGTGGTTTTACTATATTTCCTTATTGCATTAGAATTTAACCGGAATTAAATATATAATGTGTAACAACAAAGATTAAAATTAATATTGATCATATATATTAGCAAAATATGAACTAACTAATTTATTCTATATATATTATAGATAGTGTCTGTTTAGTCTTATATTTTAAAATTAGCCTCAAAACATGTCTGTCGTTAAACTATTGACACTTTACTATTTTTTTGTTCTTTTAGTTTGCTTATAATATTATCCTTATAATAATATTTCTTTAGACTTAATAAAAATTATACGTTCCTCAACATAGTGTTTTATAAAAGTTAAGGGAGGGCTATTTGCACCTAAATATTTCTTGAACACTCTATTACTTTATGCACTACACACTAATTATAAAAGATTAAATTTTACTTGTACACTTTTAAAATTTCAAAAATAATTCTTACTTAAACTCGTTTAAATTATTTAACTTTATTTACTTAAAAACACTAATAAAACTATTGAGCAAAACCAATTTTAAGAGATTTAAATATGTACTACAATAATATAATTAAGTCAAGTTGTAAAAACAATTATTTAATATAATTTTAGTTATTAATTTTTAGTTCTTTATGTTCAATATTGAATTTCACGCCCAAAATAACTTGCAATGAGAATAGATAAAAAAAACTATTCATAGATACTACCCAAAAAAAGAAAGAAAAGAAAGAAGTCGAGAGATGAAGAAGATGAGAAGAAGGACAGAGCAAAAAGAGAAGAGGAAGACTTAGAGATGAAGAATGAAGAATACAAAGCCCAAAAATGTTTGTTTAATACTTTTTATTTTATTTTTTAAAATAAAATTTACTAAGAACTGTAATTAAAATTTTTAATATTTGTATTTTATTATTCATCAAAAACATTAATTAAGATATTGAAAATAAAAATTTTACCTGCTTAGTATGATAATTACAATGAATAATGAGTTTGTTATATGTAAAATTCAAATAATTATATAATATTGACTTATAATAAATTGTACCAATAGAAATTCATATTATGGGTATTGTAATATATATTTTTATTAAAATTACAGTGTTCAGAGTAATTTTTGAGTGTAAATTGTCACAATCTAAAGTTAATGTTTATTATTTTGTTCCATTTTATTTTTTGGGTATAAATGGTACTTTATTTTTAATATCCAAAAATATTATTGTAAAAAATGGCTATCATAAAAAGCAACCAAAAGGAACAAAAAGAAGGTGTGAAGAACGGTAAGAATATTTTGGTATATTTAAAAATATAAAGCTTAAATAAAATGCTCAGTTCAAAATATACAATGAAAAACGTAGCTTTTTACTCTATAAAATATCGGGGCGGCTATTATAAGCATTAATGTGATAGGAAAATAAACTTAAAAAAGGTTGTAGCAAGGATTAAAAGTCACGGATTTTATTTCAAAATAATAAATCAAGAGTTAGTGGATTAATTTTTCTAGACTAAATATGCCCTCACAAATTTTATAAATTTGGTTCTAATTTCATTTGCAAAACGTACTGAAACCAACGCTTTGGTCATGAACAAAACGGCAGTGACATGGCAGAATATAAGCGCATGGATCAGAGATTTCAAACACGCCGCCGATCTCCACTTGGATCTCATCCATCAGGATGAAGTAGCCGACTGGCTAAAGGTCGGTGCTTAGGTGTAACTTTATGCCGCCAGATAAGGGCCAAGGAGAAGTATTGATATCCCAAAAATTTAATATTAAATTTCATGTTAAATGATGTGGTGATGTGTCATTCATTATATTATTTCATTAACTAATAAATTAATATCTTAATACGAAAGTGGAAATTGGTGACGACTATTACAATATTTAAGTGTTAAATGGCGCATGCAGTTAACTAATTGTAGATACTCAGATAAAGAATCAATGGCTAAAATTCAAATTTGCGAATTATGTGGAACTGTAGGGAATATGCATGAATCCTGTGGCTCACTGTTGTAAAATTAATAATTTAGGATAAGTGGATGACAACTACTTATAGCTTTTGAATGATATAGTCGTTACAATAATTAACAAATGCATGTGCGTTTGTCGGCAAATAATCTTTAAATAATCTTTTCATTGTGGTGCGGCCACACGATCTAATTCCTTGTATGTATATGTGCCACAAATGCATGCTCCACAAATATACATGCGTTATATTTTTCATAAAGCCACGTTTTCTTTGCATTTCTACAAAGTAAATTTGCTTGGTACGTTGAATTAAAAGTGAGAAATTGCTTTTCTAGTATGTTTAATCTAACCTCCATTACCTCTATTAATTTAATATATGCTTTAATTATGGTAAAAGTCTATTTTATTCTTTTATATTTTAATATTAAAGATTTATTTAAATTCCCTATATTTTTAAAAACATCAAAACATCTGCATTCTTAAATTATTGACATCCTACTCATATTTTTTTTATTTCTTTTGTTCATATAATATTACCCCTTGGCAATAACGCTTTCTTTTTATAAATTAATAAAATAAATTATCATTTAATCTTCAAAAATAAAATAAAACAAAAAGAATATATATTAATTCTTGTGAAAGCTTACATGTGTCCAAAAATTTATTAAAATAATTAAATTACCTTTTAGACATTAGTACAAAAATATATATTAATTTTTAGCGTGATAAGCTACAAAAGTAACATATATTAATTTTGTTTCTATTTTTTATTTTTTGAGAGTAGCAATTGATAATTAATTTTTTCTTTACTAATGTCCAAAAAAAATATCAGTAAGAGGTAATATCAGAAAAATTAAGCCGAAAGCAAATAAAAAAGTAAGAGGAAATGTACATTAATTTAACGTCGGGAATGTTTTGATAGATTTTGAAAATATAAAGGACGAACGGATTAACCTCAAATATATGTATTAAAAGAGATTTTTGTTCCTTTAATTATTTATTCTCTTTCCACGTCCCATTCATCAATTGCTGACATTTTTATAACAATAAAACGTAAAGATTATTCATTCAACATTGACAATGCACTGAACCAAACTGTTTAAGAATTCAGAACCCAGCTAAACCAGTATGCCCTACACTGTTTGCAGCCAAAACGAACTCTAAAATACACAGCACTTGTATCAAAATGAAGATATGTCGTGTACGTATATGTCCTCCAATTTTTCAAACACAAACGTCAGTTCTGTAACAATCTATGTTGAGTAGATGGCTTAAGATTGCCCTTTCTATAATCTGACACCAGAATGCAGAAAATTACAGAGAGAATTCTTCAATGTGTAATTTATCATACCCAATTAAATTCTGCCAATTTTACACAATATACAATAATGTAATAGGTATACGGCTATATGGCAAAGTTAGCAGCTTGAACTACTTCTACATTCAAAAGCTATTTTAACTTGAAATTGAGTGTTCCAAAATAATTTTATGGGTACAAATGACCTAAAGTCTAATTATTCATTTATATTTGATTCTCGATGTTAA
This sequence comes from Citrus cavaleriei, assembly GCA_030448925.1. Classification (NCBI taxonomy): domain Eukaryota; kingdom Viridiplantae; phylum Streptophyta; class Magnoliopsida; order Sapindales; family Rutaceae; genus Citrus; species Citrus cavaleriei. Next base: position 151,149 of record JAUJEN010000111.1, read on the forward strand.
TAATTATTCTTGGGTATGTATGTTGATATAATGAAATTTTAACTGAAATTGAGTACAAAAATAATATTTGGGCGTCTCGTCCTAAAATTAATGCAAAAGTAGTCTCGCCCTAAAATTAATGCATCATTAATTTCTTGCTTGCTCAATCCCGGTTGTTCATGTTTTACTCGTTGTCATAATAAGAATAAGTTGTTGAACTGTAAACCAATTATCTCACATCTTTCATAAATTAAGATAATATGATGGCTAAGTTCGATATTCCTCTTCTTCAATTCATGAAGCTATTTTTGTAAGAATTTTTTTTTTATGTGTTGCATGTGATAAGTCACTTGTTTGAATAAATATATAGATGAACTCATTAATGACTCATTGACTTGTTTTTAAGGAATAGACAAAGGTTATCATTGTTTATTAACTACTTTCGTATTGTATAGATAAAGGCTGTTAATTTCACTTGTTGAAGCTGGAAGCAGTGAAAAATTAGTATGTGCTGATCCCCACCGCTAAATCTATACTATTAAGAGCTTGTTTTCTATTAAAAGATAAAGGTTATAATGTGAATAGGCTAGAAGACACTTTATAAAAATTCTAGTTAATGGTATGTCACTTGTAACTTGGAACAATTCTATGATTAAAGATAATGAATTTATCTTAATTTAATTTATTTTATATGGTAATGCAGCCTACATAAATCATATTGTTATTATGTGCATCTAAATAAAGTTTGATAATGACACAATTTCATTAAGAATTAATTATGCTCTTCACACACACAGAGAGATATATAATAATAATAATAATAATAATAATAATAATAATAATAATAATAATTCAAGGGCATATTTTTTGAGAAATTTTGATTATGGAGGTTTACTTTTGGTATTATTTACTTACCAAAAGTATGATTTTTTACTGGATAATAAACATTTTATTGTAATGGATTACAACTTTGTTATTTTTGCTGCATATGTAATCCATATTTCTACTTACACTTAAGGTTTGATTATGTTTATGGAATATCAGCAACTTCTTGGCTTATTATTTGCGCCTAATTATCTTTATTTTGTGCATTGAGATGATGCTAATAAAGTTTTAAAATATTATTGTATCTTAAAAGTAGCTATAGCATTCTGAAGATATGATGATATTTGATAGTGTATAATATCATAAAAAAATGAATAAAATAATATATGGTATAAAGAGTTTGTATTGTCTAATAAATAGTTATTTGGCCCCCACAGGAGAGGCATTATTTGATGATTTAATCTGTAATAAGATAGTAAATTCATTAATTTTAAGAATTTTCGCCATAGGTACGGAATTTTCTGAGTTAAGGTCCATACGTGCTAGTCTTATTATTAAAAGCTCATGTATATAATAGGTGAGTAAAGAAATAACAAATTAATGTATCTTGCAAACCAATACCCACAGAAAGGTTTGAATTGTTAAATTAACATTGGTTAATTTAAATTTGTTCTTAATTACATAGCATGAAATGGAAATGTTTATGAATAACTTGTTCTGCAAAATCAAGTATCATAGAATGAACAAGATGGATTTGAGCACTGAATAATTAAATTTATTTAGCTTAAATCAAGCATGGAGAAAAAGTAATGGTACTTTTAGTACTAAGGGGCGAAAAGTTCTATGAAAAGTTAAGTATAAAATAATTTTTTGACTTCACATAATGTTAACCATCACCCTAATTTCATTTAAATTATAAAAATAGACTAAATATAAGTTCTTTATTAATGATTTTATCATATTACAATGTTATTCTCATTTAGTTTATAGAGAAACATTGTTGATTAAAATATAAATCTTAAGGTTAGTGGGAGCTATGAAGTTTGGTTTCATATATGATGATAAATTTTGCAATAAAGTTAAGGTTGTTACATAAAGTGAATGACTTTATTCAATATGAAAGCATAAAACCGTTACATGCTGCGAAAGAAATATGCAAGAATTTTGCTTAAGAAATTTTATCAATAGTTTGAAAATTATTGTCGATACGAAGACCATTGATTATTGAAGTAGCCAAAAATAATTTATCGACATAAAATTAAGTTACAAGTATGAGCCGACTATTGATCATATATAGTAGATTGAGCTCATGATAAAGGTGTGGTCATGAAGATAAGATTGTATGGTTTTATTACTGAGTTTGAGTATGTTATTTGTGCACACAGAATTTGAAAAGTCCATTGGGACTATCTAAATTGGACCCTGAATGATTTATAGAATTTTGTTCATAAAGTAATTGTACTTTGAGAAAGTTTCACTAATAAAACATGGAAGGAAATATTTCTTCCTTTAGAGGCATAACTGCCATGATTCAAGTATTGGGATTTTCTTTAAGTTTATAAAATTTTGCTTCTTTTCTACTTGTATATGGGTAATTAGTAGTTTAATGGCTATATCAAGTTATAAGTTTTATTCTTCATTTATCATGTGAATAAAGTGAGAGAATGAAAATTTTCATTATGTGGTTCATATGATAAGTCACTGTTTGAATAAATATACGCATAAATTTATATTAATAACTCATTTACTTATTTTAAGAGATAGTGATATGGGTTAGTAATGTTTATTAACTATTTCTTTATGAAAGTGATAAAGATCTTTGATGGAAGTGTAAAGTTTTTAAGTTATGAAATACAACTATAAAATGGTCCCTACCTAGCTAAATCTATGTTTGCTAGGGGTTTGTTTGTTGAAAAGGACAATGGAAACCAGCGGAAGTTGGATAGATGCGTTCAACAAAGAAACAGTCAAGGCATGCATGAACACCGTTCTAAGATTACCAATTCGCACCTCAAGATACAATATCTCGGTGCAAGAAGTGGACTCAACGAAGCGTGGTTTGATCTCCAGATACAATGATTGATCGCTATGATGCGTCAAGACTACATGATAGTTTAGAGCAAAGAAAAGTGACAACGATGAAGATAGGAAACAACATAGTAAAAGAGAGCGCTGGGGATCTCTAATAAGGTGATATAATTGGCTCTTTTAAATATATAGCCCTCAGCTCTCTTTTCCTATGTTAGTATACAAGGATTTTAAAATAAATCCTAATTCGATTAGAATTTAATTCCTCAATATAATTTGAATTAAAATAAATAAAATTAAAGTAAAGGGCAAAATCAAAAAGTTAAGCTCAAGGCATTACACATGACACCCCATCGCCTGAGTTATTAGTCGACTGGAACGGTCTTCGCTTGTTTTCATGCTTGTGGACTCCCTAGAACATTATGGGCTTGTTAATGCTTATATTAGGTTTCTATATATAAACCAACTAAGCTCTCTTATCTAAGCAATACGGGATATCGGTGTTTTGAAATACCAACTCAATCTCTAACAATCCCCTACTTATTTTAAGATACTTATTTCATTCCATCTTCATCTTCTTTATAAAGTTTAATGCATATGAACTGTTGCCTTTTGTTTTATGAACTAGCCACTGAAAAACTAATCGTGTCTCACAAGAACTTGGTGAAACAAATAGTTTCTATGAACCAATATTCCTTTTATGTAAGGTAGACTACTAGAGACTCACATTAAACTCTCATTATGTTTAGTTGTCATTGTTTGGCACTTTAATGGCCTTGTGCCCTTGGATTCATGAGTGTGTAGATGCATATCTAACTCTAATAGGAACTGAAAATTCCAAGACTCACATAGTGAACCTTGTCAAGTGTCATGCGTTTCAAACACACTATACACAAATGTAGGCTATGGAGTTCATTAAGAGCTCAATTGCTCAACCTAAATCATTGCAATAACCATTGTCTTGCCATGTGAGGACTCATAAATAAAGAAAATCTTTATTAAATAAAATTAAGATTACAACATATCAATAATGCTACAAGACAACAAGTAACTTTTTTTACCTTACGAACCAATTCATGGGATCTCCAATCATATAGGGGGTTACCATCACTTTTGTCTTCGATTTAGATAAGAGTCCCATCCCCTACATGATCGCTACAAAACTCTTGTTTAGTGATTTTGTCAGAGGATCGACTAAATTCAACTCTGACTTTACAAAGCCTATGCTCATAACACCTAACTCTAGCAGCTGCTTAATAATACTATGTCTCATCCGTGTGTATCTATTCTTCCCATTATATATTTTACTCTTAGCTCTCGCAATAGTGGCTTGACAATCACAATGAATTGGCATAGCAGCATAAGGATGAGCATAAATGGGAAGATATGCTTAGAGGTTTCGCAACCATTCTGCCTCTAAACAAGCTTTTTCTAAAGCAATTAACTCAGACTGCATGGTAGAACGAGCTATACATGCCTGCTTGGATGATTTCCAAGATACCGCACCTTCACCAGGGGTGAAGATATAACCACTAGTGGGTTTGAGCTCATTTGACTTAAAGATCCAATTTTGCATCACTATATACCATTCAAGTACAAGTGGAGATGCACTACATTTAAGCCCGTAATTAATTGTACCTCTAAAAAATCTTGTTACTCTGGCTACTGCAGTCTAATGATCCTGGTTTGGATTCTGAGTATACCTACCCAATCTTCCGACAGCATATGCAATGTTCGGTCTTGTACTATTTATCAAGTGCATTAGGCTACCAATTAATTGGGCATATCTCACTTGATCAACACAATATTCAGTGTTTTTTTTCAGATGGGTTTTACTATTATATGGAGTGGAAACTGTCTAGCAGTCATAATATCCAAATCTCCTCAACAATTTTTCAGCGTATTGTTCTTATGACAATATAAGATTATCACTAGTTTTTGTAATCTTGGTGCCTAAAATAACATTTGCCTCTCCCATGTCTTTCATATCGAAGTTAGAGGCAAACATCATCTTGGTTTGATCAATTCTAGTATTGGAATGCGAAATAAGCATGTCATCAATATAGAAACATATGATGACAAAAGAATTAGTGTTAATAGATTTAGAATAGATAAATTTATCTGAATCATTAATCGTATAACCATTGGACACTAATACTTGATCAAATTTTTCATAGCATTGTTTCAGTGCTTGTTTTAAGCCATATAGAGACATAACCAACTTGCACACCTTATGCTCAAAACCTGGAACTGCACAACCTTCAGGTTGATGTATACAAATCTCCTCACCTAAATCTCCATTGAGAAAAACAGTTTTTACATCCATTTGATGTATTGTGAATTGCTGCTAGAGCAATCAAAACTCTAATTATAATTCGAGTTACAGGAGCATATGTGTCAAAATAATCTATATCTTTTGTTTATATGAACCCTTTGGCTACCAATCTTGCTTGATATTTATCAATAGATCCATCAACTTTTATTTTTTTTTTTAAATCCACTTGCACCTAATAGGTTTTGTACCTAGAGGGAAATCAACTAATTCCCATGCATGGTTGCTCATGATGGAATCCAGTTCATTATTGACAGCTTCTTTCTACAATGGTGCATCTAGAGAAGTCATAGCTTTTTCAAAAGTTTGAGGATCATTTTTAGCAAGAAAGACATAGAAATCATCACCAAAATTAGTGACTTTTCTCATCCTTATGCTTCTTCTTGGTTCATTTATGAACTTTCAGAAGCATCAATTGTTGACTTAGTATAGGATAATTGTTTCTCAATATTAGTCTTTTTAGGAAAAATAGATTCAAAGAACTCAGCATTCTTGGTCTCAATGATGGTATTAGCCTTAAATGAGATACGTTCATCCTGTAATATCAAAAACCTATATGCAGTATTGTTGTTGGCATACCCTATAAGCACACAGTTGATAGTTTTTTGTCCTAATCTTGTTCTTTTAGGATCCGGTTAAAAACTTTGGTAAGACACCTTACACTTTGAGGTATGATAAATTAGGCTGATAGCCTCTTGATAATTCTATGAAATGAAAGTTATTATAACACTTTTAGACTTAAATCAGTAATACTTAGAAAGCAAATAATGTGCTTTTATTGCATTTTAGTCACAATTTGCTTGGGCATCCATTTTAGTTTATTTTTAATAAATTGAGTTGTTTAAGAATAATTTGTGCTTAGATTATATACATAATTGTAGGTGACTGAAAGCTCAAGTTTTAAGGAAAGAATGCTGCTGCAACAGACGTGTAGAGACAATGAAAGAACTTGGCTACGGAGGAATTGAAACAAGTCTGGAACAATGTAGATGTTGTAGTTGTTGCTGTTACCGTTGCAATCCTGGAGCAATGATAGATTGGATTTCGCACGCAACAACAAAAAGATTGCGATATAAAGTTTCAAAAAATGGAGGATACGTGCCACCACACACTTTCGGTTACCCTAATTCTGAGTTAAAAAAGTAGGCATGAAAAAAAAAGGGAGAGTCGTCACCCAAGGAGAATACCGAATAGAATAAACCAGAAAACAGAAATCAAAAGAGAGATTGAACACTGTAATAGAGAATTCAAGGAGGAAACAGAGAAGATATCCATACGACCAAGCGGACTTCAATTCTTCTTCTTATTTTCTTGTTTTCCATTTAATTATGGGAATGTATTGAATGGATACAATAATTTTATTTATCTGTTTTATCACAATTATGAACTAAATTTGATTATGCCGAGTGATAACCATCTTAATGGATGCTTACGATGTTGTTGCTGGTATTTGCCATAGCATTTTGTCTTAATTGTATTTATTTCAATTCTTATTTCGACCAACTTATTTAGAAGTGGATACTAGTTAAAAGAGCCTAAAAAGGTATGTCTTAAGTGATCAAATTAAGATATTACTTGGTTTTCTATCGGGTTTCCCAAGTTGAGTTAATCTCAATTTGAATAAGATACTTAATCTAAAATTAGGAAGAACTAGATATGAGGATTCACCTTATAGTAAATGGAACTGAACGCGTTTAATTATATTTAATGTTGGCATAACAATTGGTTATTGTTAAGTTGCATTGGATATAAAGATATCCAATGACAATTGAGGATGCGTGATTATGCCCGCTATTATAAGATGATATAGCAACGATTTGAAAAATAGTCAACACCATTAGTGAGTTTATTCACCAAACTACTCATTTCGTATTGGTTACATCCTTGTTTAACATGAGAATTTTCTTTTGCATTTTCTGTTGCATTTTTAGATTCATAGTTTCACAAATTGTCTTATTTTAATTTAACAAAATTACTTATCAAGATTCTTTGTCAGCAAGTTTGATAACATCAATCGATTCGAACAATCAATATCATTATTACTTATTGTGTACACTTGCACATTGACACCATGGCAATAGAAATCACAACACTTCTCCATAATTCATAGGTGTCTTACCCATCTTCTTATAAGGTATTCTATTCCGAACATGACAAGTCGATATCATTTCTCCACAAGTTTAATGGTGATGCGGACTTATTAATATAACATTTACTATGTTCTTCAAAGTTCTATTTTTTCTTTTTAGCTACATGTTAGATTCGGTGTAAATAAAAGTGTTACTAAATGATGCAATGATTCTCACAACAAGCATTTAACATGCTTGAATCATACGCATCTCCTCTATCTGCTCTTAATTTTTTTAATTTTCTTATTAAGTTGATTTTCAACTGTATTTTTATAGATTAAGAATGTTTCTCCTGCTTCATCTTTATTTCTCTGTAGATATACTTTTGTATACTGTGAGAAATCATCAATAAAGATAATATAATACCTTTTGCCTCCTCTGGTCATAGTCTATTTCAAGTCACCAAGGTTGCTATAAATTAGACCTAGAAGTTCAGTTTCTCTATATTGAACTTGTTTACATGTCTTCTTAGTGGATTTGACATCTACACACACCTCACATTTGCCATCAGACAAGCTTAAATTAGACAATAAACCAAGTTCTCTCATTTTCTTAATATAAGAAAAATTTATATGACAAAGTCTCCCATGCCAAAGATTAATAGAGTCAACAATATAAGCAAAAGAAGAAGCATTTTCATTCATTATGACATCGAATACATTGAGTTTAAAGATATCTCTAGAACAATACCCTTTCTCAACAAACATCCCATTTTTTGTCATTACAATTTTGTCGCACTTAAAGGATACTTTGACCCCAGTTTTGTCAAGCATATAAACAGACACTAAATTGTATCTAATTTCAGGAACATAAAGTACATTACTCAGTGAGAGGGTTTTCTAGATGTAAGCTTGAGAAGAATTTTCCCCTTGCCTATAACAGGTGTAGATTGAGAATCACCAAGGTAAATGATTTCTTCTCCTTCTCCTACTGGTGTATATGTCTAGTAGCGCCAAAATCAATCATCCAATCTTTGCTTTCATCTACCATGTTCACCTCAGAGGCAATCACAGTAGCAATAATGTCATGTCCTTCCCCTTCAACCATATTGGCCTTAGGAGGTTTTTTGTTGTCTCTTTTACACTGAGCTTTATGCCTGAATTGATTACTATAATGGCCAATTTTGCCACAAACAAAGCAATGACCTTTCTTTTTAGTAATGGGTTTTGACTAATTAAAAGTGTTATTACTCTCAAGTATAAAAATGTCTAGTTATAATATAACCTGGTGAGTCCGGGGTCAAACCAAGGGAATTTAAAATCTAGTAGTCAATTTATTAAACAAAGAAAATTTAATGGGGGAAAAGAAATTAATAGGAATCTAAAATATACTAAGGTTACAAGATCTACTTTATTTCAAATTATGGTTATAACACTCTCAAATTTTACATTTTACATTTCTTTTTACTAGTTACTTATTATACCATTTAATTTTTAACTAACCATTTGTGTGGATAAATATGAGACCAAGTACCTAATGTGCCGCAACTATATTGGAGGGTTGACATTATGTTAAAATACCTTATAAATCTAAAGAGATCTGTATCTATAAATTGACATGACATAAAAGAAATCAGTAAGGAAGAAAAACACAAACAAATAAAATAAACGTTAATACTCACTTGAGAGAGTAATAAATGCAATAATTTGAATCCTTGAGCTTCACCTTTCACCTCAGATTAGAAAATTTAGTGTTAAGTACTGAAAAATGCATATTTGTAAAGGGTAAAATTGTCATTTCATTCTCCAAATCTCACTAACATTATTACTTTTATGTGTTTAAATCCTCTAAGCTTTTATTATGTGTGTTTTATTATAATTTAAGTATTTTTGTATTTCAGGGACATTTTGGCCATTTCATGACCAACGAGAAGTCGAATACCAAAGCGGATGGCATTTTTTAACTCGGAACAATGGAAAACCTTAGGAGGAGCATAAAGGGGTATTCAACACTATTTACGTATACAGTAGTGTTCACAAGTACGCTACTGTTTACATATACGGTATTGTTTACATATACTCATAAAAATTAGACCACATGATTTTACAATAGTAGAAACATTAAGAAAAATTTTCTAAAAACTTTTGAAAATGTAAAACTATTTTAAAGGAATTTATATTAAGAGACCAGCAAACCTATCCAGAAATTTTTCAGGTTTGTGTTTTGCACTTCAAAAATTCATAACTTAATGTTAACTCAATGAACATTGGTCAAATAAACTTTAAACCATAGAGGACTTATAATATTATATGAATATAATTTTCATAGGTCATTTTAAAGCCTTTAACAGCCTAAAATAATTTTACTATCACCCATCGCAATTCTGGAAAGTAATCTCCAGAACTATAGCAGCCCAAACTAATGGTTTTAATAATTTTTATACTCAACCAAAAATTACGAAATTAAACATTAAAAAACAATTCAACAAAATTTTCAGAGATAATTTGGATAGTCAAAAAAATTGGCGAAGTTAGACATGCTATTGAAAATCGAAATTTTCGGCAAAGATTGTTGTTCCAAATTCGAAAACGCACAACAAATTGGTTACTTAGAATCTGTTTGCACAAAATACATCATTGAAAACCTTAGGATGTCTACTTTAATTTTATGGAAACTTTCATGCAGAAATCAAATCAAAAATAAAGGAAAAAAGTAATTCAAACACATTGCTCATGCCTCGTAATGCCTAGCTAGTCACTCATGATAAAAAGAACAATGTATGCAATCATTATCAAACACATTAGATAGTATTAGAGAACTTGTATTAAAGAAGAATAAATACCTCAAAATTTCTTTTAAACCTACATAGAAGAAAACCCTAGAATTCTTTGCTTTTATATGTTTGTTTAATTAAAGAGTTTTAAATCGTAGGGAGATAGGAAGAGTTTAAGTTTTATAAAAACACAAGCTTTTATAAAATAAAATATATATTATACAATAAAGATAGAAAATCTCTTATAATCATAATTTTTTTTAAAAATAAATAAAATAATTATATTTTATCTCAATAATACTAATAAAAATAAATTCACACAAACAAAAGATAAACGATTAAATAAATAAGTATAATTAAATTCAAACAAACAAGAAAGGAGTGTTACAATAAGCATCGAAATTAATGTGGGATCTGCACTAGACTATCTTCTTCACTATTGCCAAGAACCAATTTTCCATTTTGATCTAAAGCTAAGCAATATCCTTCTTGATAATGACTTGACTAATCACATTAGTGATTTCAAACTAGCTAGAATATTTCATCAAGCAATCTCAAATCAAACTTTAAGCAGTCCTGTTGGAGTAAAGGGAACAATTGGGTATGCAACCTTGGATATCTTATATCTAAATGCAACCTAATAATGACCAATTTTTCTAATTTTAACATTTCTTTTTGCTTTACTTCTTAATAGATCTTTTATTGAATGGCAAAGTATGGCCTTGTAAGCGAGTCAACAAATAGAGATGTTTATAGATATGGAATATTGATGTTGGAAATGGTGACAACAAGAAAACCCATAGATGTTTTTGCTTGAGGGAGACTTGAATCTTTACAACTTTGCAAGAATAGCCTTATTATGTGATGGACATCAATACTTCTAAATAATAATGAAGTTTTGGTGAATAATCATGACCTTAGAATCTAGTAGTCGGTTTCCATTCTTGGGTGGAGTCACCATGATGAATCAGATAAAGCATATATTCTCCATGAGTTACAATCAGTCTTTTCTTCTTGAACTTTGAAAGCTATTCAACAAGCAAATAGATAATTAAATGATATTATTCTCACCTTGCGATGTAGGATGTTATTTTAGGAACTTTAGATTTTAGAATTTTATTATTTTAGGACTCAAATTGAGTCAATTATATCTTCTTTTAAAGAATTAGTGGAATGAGATTTAGTTAACTGGAAAAGTATATTTTATTCCAGGTATAATTGTGATTTGGTTTCCTTTTAAGTTAACTTGGGAAAGGTTTGATACATTGTAAATAGAGAGGTATTGTTATTGTCTTCCTTCGAATTCAAATAAAACCTCTCTTTATAATTCGCTTATGGGTATTATTCAAAATCTATAGTTTTGGATTAAAGCGTCATTTTAATTTAATTAAATGCAGGTTCGAGATATCAGTCGATGCTAAACCGATATCTAGTATTTCCTTAGATTCCTTAAGCTCAACAATTGGTATTAGAAGCGGTAACGGAGAATCCGTCATAAAAAAAAAAAACTCTAGCTTCACCATCAAATCCAAGCTACACACTCTCCATCGGTAATGTTAACGACAAACACACCCTGACCTAATCGAGGATATTCTAAACCCCTGATTCCATTTCTCAGATAATTCACCCAAAACCAAAAGCCGCACATGTTACCGATTCCACTACCACTGTAAAAAGCATCCCCGTCCTGAAATTTTGAACAAACCACTTGTGATTAATTCAAGACTATTTTAAGCTAAACTACCACCACATCAGCAATCGTCGAATCTTACAAATCCACACAATACGAACAATTGCCATTTCGGTAATTTTATTCAATTTCAGTTTAGCTAATTCTTTTAAAGCCATCCTCTCTTACTATCTTCACTCCACATAGCCCAACGCAGACACCGAGTTAGGTATTGTTATCGTTTGCCGTGCATGGAAACTTGACTTGAAATAAATAGCAAACTACTATCCTTGCCCTCTTATTTATCATAGTCATACACTCGTCGAACAAATTTCTTGATTGGTTGAACAAGGTTGATTTGGTTTTATTTTGGCTTCTTAAGTATCGTTTAAATAGAATGAACATAAGTGTTTTAAAATGGTGGGATGCATTTGCAAACTTCTAAAACGACTTCACTAAGTGTTAGTTGATTTCTATTGTTATAGTTTAGTATGTCATAATATCTTAGTGGATATTTAGATGCGAATTGATGTTATCAAATTTGCAATAATCTTACTAAATTGAAATAAGACATGACTAATTAAAATAAAAATGCAATAAGGAAAATTTTCACTTTATGAGGATGTAAATGAATAGAGTAGTTGGTGATTAAAACCGCCGCTTGTAATGACATTGATTGTTTTTCTCCATGCACACATGTAAAAAATCCATTGCATCCTCATTTGTCGCTTTGTTGGATATCTTAATGCCAGCACAACAATGACATAATATCTGACATTAGATATAACATTGCGTTTAGGTTCCTTACCTAAGGTGAATCCAGGTTCTTCACTAAGTTTAGATCCCAGGCATGACTATTAATTGAGATTTACTCGACTTGAAAGCAAATGTATTTAATTTGATCTGATAAGTTAAAACCTTTTTAAGGTTCTTCTTGCTTTTCCACTAAATTGGTCGTTGAACTAGGAAGCAACAAGAAAAATTAAGACAAATGCTGTCTATATCGATCGAGCAATCCATTCGTTTATCTTTCGTACTCAAATTCAATTTATGATTTGCGATTAAATAAATTGTTTAACCATGTAAATTTAGAAAACAAGAAAATAAGAAGAAGTGATTACGCTTGGTCTTTGTTTCTCTCTATTTTCTTGATCATCTCTAATTTATGTTTTCTTGTATTACTCTTTGGACGGCTCCCTCTTTTTCTTTTCATGTGTGCTACTTTTATAACTTAGAAGTAGGGCAACCAAAAGTGTGTGGCGCGTATCCTCAATTTTTGGAAACTTCATGTCGCAATCTTTTAGTTATTGCGCATGAAATCCATCATTAGCTTCGAGTTATTGTAACTACTGCTACAACATCTTATTATTCGCATTTGTCTTTACTCATCAGAAGTGCTTTCATTATGCAAATCATTTGCACCAAGATTCCATCCCAGGGTGGGCAAACATCACCAATCCGATCCGACCCATCTCGATCTGAAAAATTTCGGGTTCGGATCGGATCAGGTGGTGAAGAAAACCCGATCGGGTGAATTTGTCTAAACCCGATCGGATCATGATTGGATCGGAAAACTCGATCGGGTTGAGACAAAAAAAAAGAATAATTACAGTATTACACACTCACGCACTCACACAGTCACACACTACACTAGTGCACTACAGTACACGGAGTCACGAACACCACACAACACACACACAAAGTCAGTATTCACAAATCACAAGACTCACAACAATTTGCAAAGAACACACACAAACCCTCACGGCCTCACGTCCCTCACAAAGAACAAAGCCAAGTCTGCCACTTACGCTTTGCCATTAGCGCACAAACCAACACTCAAGCACAGTAATCACCGCTTCCGTGCCATCTGAGCCCACACCCATTCACGAAGATCGTGACCCGATCTGATTTGCTGCAACCAACAGGATCACGCGAAGACCCACTCAGTCTGATTGAAGACCCATCCGACAAGCTGCCCCCGATCCACTCCACCATTCACGGCTGTTGACTCTCATTCTCTCAAAAAGTCTTTTGAGTTTTGGAAATTGGAAAGCTCGAATCCGGCCTTTGATACTTATTTAAGAGATGGTATATATATATATGCATTAACTATAATTGTTATATGTTATATGAGAAAGTGAAATGTTAATTGCAATTTTGTATGTTAATAATATATAATTATATATTTTTAAATTTTAACAATAAAATGAAAATAATCGGGCATTAATTTTCTGTTAGTTATTAATAATTGATTTTTTGTATGAATAGTAATGGTAGATTAAAAATTAAAATTAAATATTATGTTACAATATAAATTATAATTATATATGTCATATGATATGTGTACTTGTGCAGTAGTTTCAACTTCAACCAAAAATTAACCAATTTAATTGTAGTAGTTTCAAGTTTCAACTTCAACAAACAATTGTAGCCAAAAAAAAAAAACTTCAACAAACAATTAATCAATTTAATTAATTGCATGATAACCAATAAGTAAATATTAAGTGGTTAAGTACATACAATGTGGGCATAAAATTTAGGGGTTTATAATAAGAATTAAGAATTTAAGATACGGATATGTAATTAATATTATATTATTTTGGTCAATGGATAATTAGATATTATAAATTAAATAATTACACTAATTTCTTGGTTTTCTTTTATGGAATATGCCTCTTGAATTCTTGATCATATATAAATATTATGTGGAAAATTGGAAATATCGAGTTAAAAAAGTTTCATAAAATTAAATTAACAATTATTTGAATCAATTTGTAATACTAACTATTAAGTAGATTTTTTTAATAATCTTTTTGTGTTTTAATTTATGAATTAATGATTAATAATTATTTATTTGTATGTTAAGATGTCTGGACACTCAAGATTGAATTCGATAAGTGATGATGACAATCAAAGTGTTCAAATGGAAGGAACTCAAAAGGCAAAGCGGAAAAGACCATCGATGAAGAAAATATCTGCGACGTGGAATCATTTTACTTTACTTGAGGACAATCCAAACAAATGCAAGTGCAACTATTGTGGTAGACAATATCAATGTCATTCAAGGCGTGATGGCAACAAAACTTGACAACTGAGGGTGGGGAAGGAAATGCAAGTAATATGGTTTTGGCTAAAGGGTGGAGTCAAGACGCTTGTAGAAGGGCAGTCACCAAAATGATCATTATGGGTAAGTTGCCGCTTAGTTTTGCGGATAACAAAGGGTTCAGGCATTTCTGTAGTGTAGCCATTCCGCAGTTTGTAATGCCATCTCGGAGAACTATTGGTAGGGATGTTATGGATTTATTTTTGGAAGAAAAGACAATGTTGAAGAGTTTGATTTTCAACAACAAGGATCGAGTGTCTCTTACCACTGATTTATGGACTTACGTTCAAAACATGAGTTACATGGTGATCATAGCTCATTTTATTGATAGTGACTGGTGTTTGAACAAAAGGATAATTAGTTTCGGTGTGATTGAAGATCATAGAGGGAAAACAATCGGTAAAAAGATTGTAACTTGTTTACAAGATTGGGGGATAGGGAGGTGTTTGCAATAACCGTTGATAATGCCACTACAAATGATGTTGCTGTTAATTATGTGACTATGCAATTGCTTGCTTGGAGGAATGATGATGCACTTGTATTGGTGGGACAATATATGCATGTGCGTTGCTGTGCACATATTTTGAATTTGATTGTTGTTTCGGGGTTGAATGAATTGCATGCTAGTGTTGCCACCATCCGGAATGCCGTGAAGTATGTGAGATCCTCCACTACGAGGCTACATGCATTTAAACAGTGTGCTCAACAGGTGAAATGTCGAAATGGAACGGTTGTTTTGGATTGTCCTACTAGGTGGAATTTCACCTATTTAATGTTGATGACTGCGTTGAAGTTTCAAGCAGCATTTGATAGAATGGAAGAGGTGGATAAACCGTATGAGGCATACTTTCTCGAGAAGGAAAATAATGCTAAGAGGGTGGGCCCGCCTGGACCTGAGGATTGGGAGAGTACAAAACGAATTGTGAAGTTTTTGAAGGTATTTTATGATGCCACATTGTTATTTTCTGCCTCTTTGAGTGTGATTTCTAATCTTTGTTATGATACCATTGGCTTAATTGAGAGCTCATTGACTGCATTAGAGGCAAGTAAAGATCCTTGGGTGGTGGCTATGGCTTATAATATGAGGGAAAAAATTGATAAATATTGAGAGTCTTCAGGGAAGATAAATAAAATGTTGATTGTTGCCTCTATTCTTGATCAACGAGCTAAAATGGACTTTGCCAAACATATTTTTTAGATCATTTTTGCCAATGATGGTTGGAAAGTTGAAGAAATGACCAAAGCAGTGAAACATTTGTTGAATGAGCTTTAAAATGCATATAGTGCAATGTGCTCTGGTTCCACACCATCGATGTGTAGTGTGAGTGTTCCTAGCGGCAGCTATGGTGGTACAAGTTATTCTCCTTATTTTAGAACTGAGGTTGGTTTGGTGGTGGTGATGGTGATGACATTTTCCGAGTTTCTCGCCCTTTCCTTGAGTATGCTCAGAAAGTGTTTGTTCATAATGAGGGCACGAGAGTAGTATCTAAGGTAGAA
Source organism: Citrus cavaleriei (assembly GCA_030448925.1). Lineage (NCBI taxonomy): Eukaryota > Viridiplantae > Streptophyta > Magnoliopsida > Sapindales > Rutaceae > Citrus > Citrus cavaleriei. The sequence continues at coordinate 167,424 of JAUJEN010000111.1, forward strand.
CGATATTTGAGTGACCCAGTTGAGGATCTGAGCAATCTTAAGCTCAATGTTTTGCTTTGGTGGAAGGTTAATGGATCGAAGTATTCGATATTAGGGAAAATTGCAAAGGATGTCCTCATTGTTCCTGTTTCCACAGTGGCATCTGAATCTGCCTTTAGCACTGGGTGTCGCGTCATTAACAAATATCGGAGTTCTTTGACCCCTTGTATGATTGAGGCATTGATATGTACCGAAAATTGGTTACAAGCTAAACTTTTTGCTAATCCTATCTACAACCTTCAGGAAGATATTAAGGAGCAGATATTCCATATGGAGCTACAAGAAGGCAATATTTTTCTCATACTTTATAAAGTTAAGATGTATTATAACTTTATAAATAGCATCTACATGTACTTAAGTTACTTACTAATTTCATTTTTTTTTGACATTTTAAAGAGTTTGTAAGATCACAAGCTTCAATGGTGGAAACAGTGAGCGCTGATATGGGTGTTATGGATATTTAAAAGGTAATTCTTAATAGATATTATTATTTATAATTTCATATTATATGTTTAGGTTGTAATTTAAAATATAATAATAGACAATAGTTGTTATAGTTTTAAGTTTTAAGTCAAATTGTAACATTATAATCGTTTTATTTATTTTAGACACATTGAAGTTGGCGGAATGATATTACTTAGGAATTAGGATTATTGTTTAATTTACTTGGTGATGAATGCCATGAAATAAGCCACGATTGACTAATTTGTTTTTCTTATATTTAATCAAGTACACACATGAATTGGGCATATGTGTTTGTGTTTAATGTCCCTTTATTTTCAATCTTTGCTTAAAAGAAAGTAGTTAAACAGTTATCATATATTATTTTTTCAATTTTTCTCTAGGGGATAGATGCTTCAATTCTTCAACTTGGAGTAGAAGAAATTGAAGTTAAAAGTTGTCGAAGTGCTTGCAAGGAATGGTGGAGATGTGGAGGAAGTTTATCTAGATTTACATTTAAACTTTGTTGTGTTTTGGATTTTGGAACTTTGTCATTTGTGTTTTGGAAAATGGAAACTATTTAATTATGCTTAATTTTGTGACTTTGTGTTCTAAAGATTAATGTTTAGATTTTAGAATTGGACATTGCGCTTTGGATGGAGACTATTAAATTTAAACTTTGTGTTAATTTTAATTTTATGCTTTGTGTTAATTTTTAATTTTCAATAATTTGAATTTAATTCTATAGTAGTTTTCTTTTTTTGTTGGTTGAAATGAATGGATGGATGAATGAGGGAGGACAAGGAAGGTGGGAGAGAAAGGTCGTAGTTAGCAAGGTGACAAGAGGGTCTTTGAATTGAAATTTCATTGGTCAACATTATTATTATCATTACTATTTTATATTATTTTTCACGTGGATTAATGGATTGGGCGGGTTTGCCTTAATGTTTTAGCCCTTGGATAAATTAAAAATTCTCTAATCTCTACAACAAATTGGTATTTGTTAAATGTTTATGATGATTTTTAGGTGGGATTCATATTAAAGGCAAAGAAAATTAGCTCCAAATTGCTTGAGTTGACCCGAATAACCGAATCTAATCAGACCCTATATAGAATCGATCGATTTGAACTCCACCCGAGCTTTTTAACGGATCGATCCGATCGAATTAGATCGGGTTATAAGTCAGATGGAGAGGATGGATTTTATCAACGACCAACACGAAACAATCGGGTTGATCCGAACCGATTTTGCCCACCACAATTATCCACAAAACTTGGCTTTCAATCACCTACAATTATGCATATAATCTAAGCATAAAATAATCTAAAACAAACTCAATTTATTAAAAATAAACTAAAATGGATGCTTATGCCAAATTTAACTAAAATGCAATAAAAACACATCATTTACTCTCTAAGTAATATTGATTTTAGTCTAAAAGTGTAATGGTAACTCTTATTTCATAGAGTTATCACCAAGGCAAATGCAAAATTCGATCAAGGAACTATATAAAGCGTATTTTGCGATATGAGTTTATCCCTCTTGATTATTGTTTGGCACAACAAGGTACGAGATCCATTTCTGCTTATCCTTATGAGTTTGAACAATTTTATGGATGCAAATATTATTATGAACCTAAGGAGAATACAACTATAAGATTTGTGAAAGGGCTTGATTTGCATATTTAAGAAAGAATGCCTACATATACTATCTACAAATTACAGCATGCAATTTATTTAGCCAAGCAAATCAAATCACAAATTGAGTCACAACAACGAAGAAACTTTGATAATGTGATTAAAAAACTTGGCAAAGTTGAGGATTTAATCAAGGAATGGCGTGTCTCTGAGAAAGTATTGACAGATGTACCATTGAGTTCTCCTATCGTTGAGGAAGAAGACTCGCGTGAGATACCAGAAGAAAAGGTACAATTTATTATTGGTTTAAAGTTTCAATTTGACAAGTTGTTCGAGAATGCACAAGATGTTTCCTTGGCAAACAAGACAAGCATTGAAGATGATGGGGTTATTGATCTATCTGATATTTTTTAAGAAGACATACAACCTGCTCTTATTTAAGCAGTGAACATAACAATACGATTGAGGTTATGCCATAAAATCAAGTTAAAGAAGCTAAAATGATTGAAATAGTTCTGCCTATTTAGATTGAAGATAGGAAGATTGTGCTTAAAGAAGATTTTATTGCAAAAAAATTTATTGGAGAGCGCATTGAGCGAGAATTGAGGAAGGGCAAGAGTTATTTGATCGTTGTTTGTTCTTAGAAGTCTTCATTGTCTTGAAGAAGGTACAAGCGAAGGAAATTGATGAAGTATGGATTCTTCAAAGTTTCAAGAAAGATTGATGAGAAGGACAACAAGTTCGACTTACAAGATGATTTGCTCACTTACCTGAAGTTCCATCCTCCATACTGTATTCAAACTCGAGGACGAGTTTCTTTTAAGTAGGGGAGAATGATGTATGATGTTATTTAAGGAACTTTGAGATTCTAGAATTTTATTATTTTAGGACTTTCTATTTTTATTACGGTCAATTAAGGTGTGAGATTTAGTTAACTTAGGAAAAATATATTTTATTTCCATTATACTTGTGGTTTTGTTTTCCTTTTTAAGTTAACTAGGGGAAGTGAGTTTATTCTATTATAAATAGAGAGGTCTTGTTATTGTTTTCATAGCTCAGATTCAGTTATTCAATTAAACCTCTCTTTTATAATTCCCTCAGGGTATTATCTATCAAAATCTCTTTTGTAAAGTCATTTGGATTAGAGTGTCATCTAATCTCGCTTACATGCATTATTAAAAATCTTAAGTAAGTCGTCTGGGTTAGAACGAGATCTAATCACGCTTTGATTAGAGCGTAAGCTAATCACGTTGGCTTAGTCCAATACTAAAACGAGATCTAGTGTTCCCTACACAATCAATTCCACTGCCGCTGTGCCTCACTCCCTCATTTTGCCCAAGTGATATGAATTTACAATGTATCTTGTGAAAGAAATAAAAGGCTCATTACTTTGTTCTATGTTTTCTACAGTTATAGTCTTATGAATCACAAGGCAACAAAGTTAAAAGCTTCATTGAACAGAAGAAAGTGAAATTTGATCTTAAACAAGGAAAACGGGGCTACTGGAGTGAATAAGAATTTTATAACAAGTGTATAATTCTATAGGTTTATAATAATAACTTTGGCAGTACACAGTATTCCAATTAGAGGGGGCAATATGATGAACTTTTATTGTTCACTTTGATTTTGAGCTTTATTAGTTTGTTTAAAATCCGTTTGATCTTAATTTGGTGTCGGAAATATTGGGAATGAGATAGATCAAACTACCCTTGCTTGGATCATTGAACGGATTTTGCAAGAGCTTGATAAAAGGGAAGCTTCACAAGCCTACTATTTTATGAAAATCCAAATTTGTTTGATGGAATGCCTTAATGAATGCATATTGGGGCTGCTAGAGGCAGTAAAATTTATCAACCAGTGTACTTTTGTGGATTTCAATTACATACATCAATCTGTGTCAAATAAAAAAAATAAAAAAGGATTCCAGATTTTTTGTCTTTGACCTATGAATGTTCTAGCCAATATCAACGAGGAAGCTTGACAAAAGCCAATTAGGACTACCAGAAAATCAGTACAAACTTAATGTAGATGCGTGGATATTAGTGCTTAAGAGAACTTGGCAAGTGAATTCATGGCTGTCACAGTAAATAACTCAGGCTTTAATGGTGAGATTGAGCTTGCAGAGGGAGAAGCAATTAGATTTCAAGTCCAAGGTGACATTAAATAAAGGGCATTGAAAGAGATCTATGAAAATAACTCAGGCTTTAATGACAGAGTCGGATGTTATGAAAATCTTTAAAGAGATCTTGTGTGCAATTTTAGAATTTCAATGAGGAGATGATACGATTGTAATTGTTCATCTTATAGAATGGCCAAACTATTTACTACAATATTGATCAAGAGTATACAAAGATTACAAATGTATAAATTCTAGTTCTAGGCTATATATGTTGCAACATTACATCCTCTCTAAAAAAAAATATTTCACCTTTTGAGACAATTCAACTTTCCTATACAATGTGCCAAAAAAAAAAAAATGCAAGAACAAGAGGATAGATAATAAGAATGGCAGCCGTAATCGGCAAACGATCATTATGAAACTCAAAATAATCTTCTAAGAAGGAGGACAATATCCTTGTTTCACCAAATACAACAATTTCCTTGTCAATATCTCCGTATCGTGAAATAATCATACCATTTAGTGCCCAAGAGGTGGGCATCATATAATACAACCAAATCCACCAGTTGGGAATTTTCGATAGAAATTAGTATCAAAATTAATATTCAAAACATTTTGCTAATTATATGTGTACTCATAGAAACATGACACGACCCGCTCTAACCTATATGTCGGATTGGAGGCGAATCATGCGGACCAACAACTAAAACTCATGGCACAAATTTAATTCATGAATATATATAAAAATGGTCTCTGATATAAACACATAACAACCTCTATGTCTCATCCGAAAATATACATTCAAAACTTGCGCAGTTCATGTCTCACAATACATATTCACACTAAAATTATATATATATATATAAACATAAGCAACATAAACGTGCTCAAAATGCAAGACATTCATCAATGCGACTCGTGGCCCAACCTCAATTGGCTTGAACTGATCTGCACGAAATCCTGCGAAATCCTGGGAGAAAAGGGGTAGATAGGAAAATAGTGAGGTTGCGGCTCAATGAGTGAATGTAATTAATAATAATAATAATAATAATAAAGTAGTATACTAGTGCTTATACTTATTGCGTAAGTAAAAGCATAATGAAATTTGCACGCATAAATAATTTTATTTATTTATTTGTATATTGGTTGTGTTTGTAGAGTTGGTTTGAAATTTCCTACAATAGAAGTGAGATATACAAATTTGTGCGTGGAAGCAGAATGTGAGTTGGTTCGTGGAAAGCCTCTTACCATGGAATTCTTGTCAAAGCACAATTTCTGTAAGTTCATCGAAAATGCAATTAATTAATTTTAGACTTCAAAATTAATATCAATGGATATGAAAAAGAGTTATTTATATACGTTTTTAGAGGCTCTCTATGCAAATGCATTCATATTTTAGATGATATTATCAATAATCAATATAATGGGTACCTTTATGTTTTACTTTTGATCTCGAGGGTTCAAATGCCTCCTGTGTGTATAGTGAAAGAAAATTGATTTTCTTTCACATTATAACATTCAAATTTGACGCAAAATATGTGTATGATTTTGGTAAAGAGCTGATCAATAAGAGAGCTTTACTCTCATCGAACACTTTATCAATTGTATAGGTCATCATAGAGCTTGTTAAATTCATCAATATGATCATCAAGTGATGCTCTCTCATATTCAAAGCATTTTCTTGATATAGAGTCGAGTTGCAAGAGACTTTGTCATATCTACTTCTCAGGTTTAGTCGAGCCCGATGTCTTTTCTTTGGCAACTTCTCTTATCACAAAGTCACCCAGACTGCGAATGATGGTACTTCTTGCTTTCTTATCAATCTCAATCATCTATTCTGGTGTTCTTGAAGATGAAGCTTATGTATCTTCACTCTTGGTGGTTGGTTCAATGGCATCTCCTAAACCTTGTGTGATCAACAAAGCCTCCCTCTTGATTTTCCACATATTGAAGTCATTCTGCCCAGTAAACTTCTCAAGATCCACTTTGGTAGCCATTTCTTGGACCTTGAATCAGGACTAAGGCTCTGATACCAATTTGTCGTGATTTTAACCTTTATAAGACAGATCACTACTCACCCCAAGACCCGATTTTGATTCGAAGAACCAAGATTCACACACACAGATCACTCAGAACAAGAATTGAAACAAGCGAGTAAAGAACCACGAGTTTAAGTTATTCGGCATATTTTGGTGCCTACATCCACTAAGAAACGAAGCACTGAGTTTTCACTATTATTGAGATCAAAGTGTACAAGAAATAGGTGGTGATTATAGAAAAAAAGGCTAATACTTTCTCTCTCTTCACAACTTTACTCTCTCGTTTCTGATGATGAAAATGATTCCAGAACCAGCTCTTATACTCTACATTCTGGGTTTATTACTCTTCTTTTGAAATGACCTACCTCGAACCCCAAGGCAAGTTTATCTAATCTTATCAAAACTAAATAGATAATAATCTAATTAGTTAGGATTTTGCCAAAATTTCGGCAGAGTCTCCTTTATGGATATCACACTTCCAAAATAATTTAGGATACAACTCCAATGATCATCATTCTCAACCAAAATACTAATTTTTTACGCAAGATATCTCTAATGTATCAAAAGATTATATTATAACTAATATTAACATACATCAGGTTTATTCTTAATCCCGAAGAATAATATAACAAAATTATACAATCCTGCAAAAGAGCGAGATGATCGAGGATGTCTAACAAAAATCATATATCTTTAATACCATCGGCGTGGCCAAGACTGAAATATATTTACGATCATTTGGAGTCGATCGGTGTTCTATGCAACATCCTATTGAGGGGGAAAATATAATAAAACGGGATGAGTATAAAATTCAGTGAGTTCAGTCAGTGGATAGTAATTTTTAAAAATAAATTTTCACTTTAAAATAAATAATAATCATGTCATTTCCAAACAAGATTTCATCAAACCATATAGAAACCATTACTAAATCATTTTAACATTTAAATCAGATTACTAACCTTGAAGAGCATATGTAATATAAATACGTAATTACCATCAAAATCATATCATAATATCATATAAAATACACAAATGAAAATCATCACTAAACAAGTGCAGAGGGAATAATCTGCATTATATGGACCTCAGCAGACGAAATGAGCGTATTATCTAAATGCAAATCACTTTCGAAGCTACGGATAAACAGAGAAATAACATCTCATATCTCCTCATATATATCATCATATATGTGCATGCATAATCTAAAGGACAAAAGCGGCACCATTGAAAAGCCTTTGTGTATACTTGACAGACACCATATCATATGTATCATTTGTATGTCTATATCATTGTTATCATCATGTATATGCCCCCAAAGGCGAAGCGGCCTCATATTGTGTTGGAAGGCCTCAAATTATCTCGTCTCATCATCTTGTTTTACGGAGGGAAGGTGCTTGTCCAATGATTTTAAAAAAAATCTCTATACTCATATTCATATACATTCTAATTATACTTTAAATCATACCTTTCTTTTCATTATCACATTTAAATCCACTTTTCTCATCTTTAAAATACTATCATATTTTATTCAAAGTCGATACGAAAAACTATTAACAAAACATTTTAATATAATATCAATGTTTGTATAAAATCATTCGAGAAAATCATTAAATCGAACATTTAAAATCTTATTTCTGCTTTTCTTATCGTAATTAATTATGAAAATAGATTTTGTATATTTCACTCACAGTGACGTTGTTCACGCTCGGTTATCGTCCACGTCCATGGACCGGTTCTCACTCGCAGATCCTCCTAAATTAAGGCAATGACATCATTATTTTTCGTAAATCAGAATTAGGACTAAATTTATGCAATAAACTCAAAACGTCTATCGTAATTTACAACTGTTCATTGTAGCCGATAGAATTACCAAAATACCTCGAATATAAAATTATTAAAATACTCGAAATAAATCGAATTCACTAGGAATCGTAATTATCTTACGTCCTCAATTTCAAAAATTACTAATAGCTCCACAATGTCAGAAATTACAAAATCGTCCTCAAAATGTGAAATTACTGAATTGCCCTCGCCCGGAAGCTCAAGTCTGAAGGTTTCGGCCACTATGGGTCTAATGGTGCCGACAGTGACCTCCCAAGCATGGCGACAACGCCGAAGTCTAGCTCGACAGCCATGAAACTCCAACAATTGGCTGGCGGCAAAACAATGACTTTCGGTGGCTGTGGATGGTCTGGAATTGAAAAAGGAGTCGTGGGGAACAAAACCAGTGGCGTCATCCAAAACCGGCGGAAATTCTGAGGGAGTAGGGTGGAAAAAGTCGCGGGTTTTTCAAGCTAGGTCGCCGACGTTCTGGCTATTTTCCAGCGACGTGGACGGCTGGGGTATGACAGCCAGTCTTCAAGCTTCCGATTGATACCTTGCTCGGCTGGTGAGGTGGCCGGAATCGTAAAATGCAATCGGGTCAAGTTCGCGGGTTGGGTCGTGTTTCGGGTCGGTTTACAACTTCTCTCACTTTCTCACATGTGTGTATCTGTTCCTCTGTTTCCAGCTTCTTCTTTTATTTTTATTTACTTTTTAACCGCCTTGCCTTTTTCTTTTTTCCACAATTCCACATATGTTACATCTTTGTTTTCCCGCCAAAACCAACGACCTGTAACAGCCTCACACACATGCAAGTAATGTGACTCATTAAGTGACTCCAAAATGCCAATGTTTCATGTCGTTTTAATCTGTACTTAATGAGTCTTCATCACGTGCGCATGTGTATTATTAATGCCTTTGTATGACAGCTTCAATCCTGTCATCTTCAAGTTAAGCACCTGACAGACGACATAGCATACACACATACATTAAGCATCCTGCATGTCGGTTGTGAGTATTGAGTTCATACTCCAGCAATAATTTTTTTTTATCTCACTTATACTGCGGGAAATTTCAAAGCAACTCTACTATAGGAAATTTCAAAGCAACTATACAAACAACCAATATACAAATAAATAAATATAATCATTTATGCGCGGAAATTTTATTCTGCTTTTACTTGTTGAATGTGCAACAATGTATAATAATGGAGTAATTTGTAACATAGAACACAAAACTAGTAACATGAAACGTCAGTTAGTGGACGTGGCATTAATAATGAGCCACAACCTCATTCTCGACACATGTTGATAATGAGCCATCATTATGGCTGAACGTTTTTTTAAAAAAAAGTTAGACGGGTTGGTATTGTTGTTAGGATACATCAAATTTAAAACTTTACTAATAATATAAACAATGTCTAAAATGAGTAATGATCGATCCACAGCGTTGGTTGTATTTATTATAAACTCTAAACGAAACTTGGTAGCGTTCGTTTTGGATTAAATGGCGAGGAATCTTGGGAATCCCAAGATTAGGAGTGTAAGTGGGAGTGGAAGTGGGGTAGGTTGTTTCACTACGGGAATGAGTATGGAATTAAGCAGAATCCGATTTATGTGTTTACGTTATGCTTGGATTGGAGAAAATGATTTTAAATTACTGATTTACCCTTATTTAAAGAATTATAATTTTAATTAAAAAATTAATAAAAAATATATTTAAAAATAAAATATTTATTTTATTATATTTGTAAATTAATAATATTCTTAATTATATAAATCAAAATTTTTATTAATTTTTAATTTGAATTATGTAAAAACATTACTAATAATAACAACACAAATGAAACATTATTATTGATAATATAGTACAAAATTAATATTTTCTTAGAATATAATATTTTTATTATTAATGAAATAAATATAATACTATTATTTTGAAATAAATAATAATATTATATTTTCAAATAAAGAAGAATATAATATTATTAATTCTATATTAGTATAATCATTATTATTTTTAAGTAATTTTAACTTAGAATCAATGTAAATTATCATTTTTAACTAAATATAATAATATTATATTTAAATGTTTAATATTATTATTTGAATAAATTTAATTTATAAAATAATAAATAATATTATTTAAATACATATATTAATTTTATTTTATTAAATATTATTTATTTTATTTTAAATATAATGATAAAAGGGAAGAGAATTGGATTACTCACACTCCCCTCAGATGGGAATCCATTACTCCAAACCGAGTGGAGTCGTAGAGTGGGATTTATAAACCAAAAATTATAAGTATTTGTAGTGGAAGGAAAGTAAACCTACATTAAAAGTAGTAGTAGTGTTAATAAAATATAAATTAATCTAACTAAAGAAAAAAGGAATACAAATTTTAAAGAGGGTTCTATGAATTTTTAACTAAATAGCAAGAAATAAAATAAGTAAAACTAAAACAATAATTTAATGAGAAAAAACAACAATGATGAAAACTTATGGCCATTTGCTCCTTTTAGGCCTTAGGTAAATGCTTAATTGATTTATTTCCAAAATTCAATTATCTTGTGCCCATTTATTCCCGAAACTCCAATTGGTTTTCTTTTTATTTCCAATATAATCTTCATTGCTTCCCAAATTGAACTTCTTCATGCCCTTTTTGATTCTTTCAAACAGATTTCTTCCTAAATATTCCGATTTAATTTCTCTTTAATCCTAGAATATAATTTAAATAACAAAATATAAAAATTAACACAATAAAATATAATTTACTAAATTAAAAATTAACTAAAATAACCAGAATATTTAAGACTAAAACAAGTAAAAGATGGAGAAAATTAATAGTAAAATATAGAGAAAATATGCACTTATCACCGGTGGATCAAACTCAACACATTTTTTAACCTCCATCTTCCTTAGGATTTGAACTCCGACAACTAGTTAAATAAATCTTGTTTTTTTTTAAATATTTTATATTAGATCTTGCTCCTTGTCAAGGTTTATTGAGCACTTTCAGTCTAACAAGTTATGCTTTGACTTTCTTTAGCTCATTTGTCTGACCTTAGAAGGTCATTTAGCTAGCTTCATACATTTAATGATAGCATGTCATGGTTTGTCTACTTGATGGCAGTGAAGACAAGCATAATAGATGGAAGTTTTTCTTGCACAAATTTATTTCTAGATTGTTTAAAGATAAACCTAAAAATATTTATATTGATTCTAAAGATGATCAGTATAAGGCTTCTCTTGTCATTTGTTTTAGTAAGACAAAGATAATTAGTGGTTTAAAGCACCTTTAATCTATTTATTTTTCCGCCAAATTTGCCAAAGATAACTGTTGGGGGGATTTAGCATTAAGATTTTTAGGTATCCAACCTAAAAGATTAATTTTTTAGGTGGAGTGACCTACCTCCTTAAAAACTCAAGTATCTTCTTTTTTTTCTAAATGTGGGACCTGACTCGAACAATCCCCAGATGAAACCCTTCTTGGACTCGGTCCTTCGTCCACACACCTAAGTTTTCATTATGCTACTAGGTCAACTTTCGATACTTCTTGTTGAAGGGAACTTAGCATAAGATTCTGAGTATCAAAAAAGGCCTTTGGTGGAATAGCCTACACTTCTTATAAACTGACTCTTAGAAAAATGGTCTTTCTTGATCTTAACATGACACTTTTAAAAAGTATCGATGTTACATACATGTGGACCATTTTCCGTGTTTAACGTTAAGTATCACCAAATTAAATCGATGTTGTGCATAAGTTAGACATCGAGATCTACAACACACCAAAGTATCGATTGAAAAAATATAATAATTCTAATCTTGTTCACATTACGAACCCAAGACTTCCAATCAAGCTTTTAAATTTAAGAAAAAACCATTGTATTTGTTTTTTATGCCAAAAACATTTATATAAGCACAAAAACCAATTAGAAAAAGAACTTGTAAGTAGAAATGAAAGAACCCTAATTTTCTAACTCTCAAAACACGATCTCTATCTTGCTTTGCCAACTGCGTCATCTAGTCTTGGCGATCGCTTTGCCTCCTCTTTATGCGTCATCCAGGTCTTCCATGATCGTTGTCTGGCATTCGTCATGGCGGTATCGCCTCTCATTTGTCATGATCATTTCACTTGACTCTCATGCTGTTGCTCATCATCGTCCGAGGCGACCATCGATTGTTCTTTTCATTCATAATAAAAGATAAAAGATAAGAAGCGAGGTATATGCGATATATGGCTATTTAGTTAGATTTGAAAATTTTGACATGTGTTATCTCTTTATTTCGTGAATTTTTAGAAATATGGGGAATCATGTTGCAATTTAATTTTTTATAAAAAAAAAGAGTGATTAATTTCTTGATTTTTATATTTTTAGATCGGATCATAGAAAATTGATTAAATGATTGATGAAAGAACGAATAAATTAGAAAACAAAAACCCTAAACTTTATTTACAAGTGTGAAATGCATCTTTGATGCTCAATAATTGAAATTAATCACTTTTTTTTTTTGTAGGTATCGTGAGTATAATAGAGACAAAGAAAGAAGGCGTAGAAAGAAGGCGTAGACATAGATCGTGTTCCCTTTCAAGTGACAAATTGAGGAATCGACCAAAATCACTCTCTCCTTCCCGTGCTCTTTCCAAAAGGTATAGAACAAATTAATTTAAATGTGGTCATTGAGGTGGTTATGAAAGTTCCTTGTTAATTATTATATGGGGAAAGGCTTTACATGTATTTCAATTTTGAGATATGTTATCTTCGTTCGTAAGCAGATAAAATTAGGATAAGTATGGGTTTATGTCTTTGTTCATTATTTCTTTTACCTTTTCTATTTTATACTGCTGGCGGAGCGATGGCTTTGATATGGCACCACTAATTGCGGTCGTACTACACAGTGTTGTTGATTCTACATGCAGTCATTTTTCCATTTTACTTCATTCACTATAACTTTTAGTATTGTTTGGGAAAGTTGTTCATTTTAATTTTTATCTAATGGATTTCTATAGGCGAGAACCGTTGTTGTGTTGTTTGGCTATTGTGTGTGGTTATTTTCTTGTGTTTTGTGTCTCGGTTGGGTAAGAAGGCAACGTTGAACTACATGTCCCATTGTGCTACCCATGGGCGTGACTAGCTAACATAAATTTTATCTCTAATGGAGAACCTATGCTTTGATTGGTTGGATCTCGTTAGCTTTCATGTGTTGTCATTGATGAACTTACATATTTCACTAGCATCTGCAGGGATGGAATTCATTTATTTATTTATTTATTGAGTATTTAGGTATGAATTAGGCCTCTCTATAGTATTATCACAATGTAGTTCCATGCTTGGAGATTTGTGACTCTTAAGATTTAGTAACAATGTGTGTGTAAAGTTATATAACTCATCCTTGTCCTTTACTTGCTTCCTTTCTTATTACAATGGGGCAATTGCATCGTGTACCTTCAACAGTTCAAGAAAATGGTACAAAACATGTAACCTTTTAGAAGCAACATAGTTTACATTTTCCTGAAATAGTTATTTAGAAATTATTTCCTTTGAGTTATCAATTGCATATGTGTCTTTGCTTGTTAACTATTATTTCGCATGTTTATATGCTTGAAGATCTGTTACATTATTCAAAATTCTTTGTGGGAGTAGCTAAAGACTAGAAAGATTGAAGAGAGACTATTTGTGGGAATGGTTCGATGATGTTAATGGTTCTTACCTAATGGCGCTTTTCTTTGTTTTCTTAAGAACTCTTACTCCAGTGATTCCTTTACTCCTTAGCTCTCTTGAATGAGTTGGTGGGCATATTAGATATGATTAACACCTGAGGGATTGATACTTTGTCCTTGTGCTTTGATTTAGAGGCGATGAGACCCGGTGTTGAATCATTCTGTGGTTCGGTTTGTTACTTGTCTCTATTTATGCAATTAAGGCATCTTGACTCGTATTAGATTTATCTCCGTCTTGATGCAAGTTAATGGATTTTCTTAGTTTTACTTATGGATTAATAAACTATTTTAGGATCGGCATATGCGCTAAAAGGGTTTTTCATGTTATGCATCCTCTTTTGTGCTTGACTTGGCGACTTTAAGCGAGGCATTAGCTCACAATCTGAAGGCTGGCTTCATTGCTGCGAGAGGTCAATGGAAGGCCATGACTTTGAAACCGCTGGCTCGACTTTCCATTAATCATCGGATGTTCGATCAGCAACAGAACCAGATCGAGGGAAAACTGACCTGTGATGGCCAAGCTGCAACTGACAAAGTCATGAAATTTGCTGCATATTGAAATAATGGGCTTCGTATATTTAATAGTGAATATAAAGCTTGATGTCGTGGGCTCGAAAAGTATCGTTGATAGTTATTTTATATATAAGTGAACCTTGACTATTATTCTTGTTTTCTTGGTTTGGTTTTTGTCTAGACAATGGAGAATCCAACTAGCTTTGCTTGTTCATCCATTTGCGGAATGATGTTATTTAGAAATAAATAATTGTGGCAATTTTACTCGAGAATATTTACAATATTAAATTAACCAACACGTTGATTAATTAACTTGAATCTCTCGTAGTTTTGTTTTTGACAAGTAGTTGATAATTGAAAGTTTATCGTGGAATAGGGAAGAGTTGCTCTCGTTAATTACGGCAAGGACTATGGGAAGCTTGGTCATCGTCGATGTCCTTGATCAAAAGCAATTCCTTTATTCACTTCGCTTATGCTTTATTTGAGTTGAATCTTATAAAATTGTCACAAGAATTCGAATATTTTGGTTTAGTTGATGATATTTGGGTACCCTTGCTTTTTTACGTACAAAAATAGCAAATTAAGTTGATGTGCTTTTATGAGTGATTTTAAACACAGATTTCTTTGAATTTTGGTATTTACGTTTATTTTTTAGTTGTATACATTTGTTATTATTTTTTGATGCTTCTTGTTGATGCCACGATATGGTGAGGAGCGAATGAACGAGAAGGCTTTTCTCTCACGGATAATAAGATTGACATCAATCGAGTTCAGGAAAAGAAGTCTTTGATTGAACCCATTGTGGAAAGGTGATGTGAAGAACAAATGGGGAAAAGCGACTCTGAGGCGGATTGTCGAGAAAGGAAGCGACCTTTGAATGATTTTGATAAGTTCGAAGCTCATGTTGGCAAAGATCAAGAAGAATTGGACTTATTAAGCATGAGCTTGCCAAAGGCTTCGAAGGAGAATCACGATAGAATTTCTCTCTTGTGTTCCCTTTACGGTTTTAGTTACTTGATTTTGATTCTATTAATGTATTGATTAATATGAAAACATCAACTTAGCGTTTTTTTAGGTGGGGTGTGCGGGGTGATACACTTACGACCACGAACTTAGTGAAAGCCATGACAAGTGGATGTGAGTGATATCAACGGTTTAAGCGACATCTATGAGATCGAGAGAGCTGGTCATTCATACCATTAAGGAAGGCATGGCAATGTTACTGGAGGTTGAATGTGACCATGTTAATTTGATTTCTTAATTGTCCGTATTTACTGTATGTGCATAAAACTAATTCCACACACACATATATATACTCTTATTTTGGTAATAAAATTGAATCGATTCTTTTGTTTATATAAGCCTATTATAATTTATACAATTAATACTATTCATACCACATTAATTTATATAGACTTATTTATATAAGACATTTTGTAGTTCTAGGTAGCATTACATTAATGCGAAAGAAGTTTTTCATATACTTTCCAAAATATTTCGTTATATATATATATATATATATATATATATAATTTCTAAGATTACAAAATCACTTTCTTTACTAGACTCTTCCTTGGCAGGATAGCTATTGTCGTATAACTTGGAAGGAAAAATTACTTTGCTACCCAGGAGTTTCACTGCACAATGGGAGAATGGGGTTTTAGGTTTGGCTCTGTAATCTTTCTTTTTAGACAAACTAGGTCTCTTATAAGGCTTCGAAGGTTTCTTATAAGGAAGTTTCCTAAAATCATGAAAGGGTTTCCTATGGCTTTTAGACTTGTAATGTTTTTTGTAAGGCTTTGAAGAACACTTACCACAGAAGGAAATAGGATCGAAGGATGGATAAATAAACTTCGTTGGATCTGATATTAAAAACGAATTAAGCAAATTAATGGATCGACTTTTCCAAATTTTAAAATAAATTACAGAACTTTGAAATTAAGTAGATTTGCTTTGGAGCGCAGGTTGGTCAAATTTTACAATATTTAAAATGCGATGGCGTTTTAAACCGGATCGATCGCGAGATGTTAATCTGCGCTTTGGACTGACGGAATCGACTTAGAGAACAGATCGATAGTCATGCGTTAAGGTTTTCAGCCTATATACTTTAATATATTTACAAATATTGGTTAAATTCTTTATCAAACCTAATGCGCTATCCCAAGGAAGCTTGGTACATACAGTGATTTAGATCAGGAACTTAGAAATAGTGCTCTGGAAGGAGGAGGAGAAGAAGGATAGCTGTTGAGGATTGAGATGCAGTGCCGTTACTTATCGGAGAGATGTCACAATTTATATGGTGATCGATATAGATCAGATCGCTTTAAATGCTTGGAAATGCTTTAAAGTAAATTCTTTGCGAAATGTAAATTACATAAATGAAATTGCGAGAAAAGTAAATTGCTTTAAGTAAAATATAGAAATTTAAATTACATTGAAACTTTAAATTGAAAGCGAAACTAAACGTACATACTTTATTTCTTTTGATCTTATATAGATGGAAAATCGAAAATAGTCACGAAAAGCAAGGCTTGGAAAATTCTCGAATACGAAGATTTTCTTTAACAATCCGAGAGGAGAGGGAGAGAAGGGTTTTAGAGAGAAGGAAGAGAAGAAGAGAAGTTACAAACTTCGAAAATGAAAAACTTTGAGAGTCTAAGTCTTCTCTTGGTTTATATCTGAAAGACTTTTAAAGCTTTGTTCTGTTATGACTTTTGAGTGCTTACTGATAAACTTTGGAACTTCTGCTTTGTTATTAAACATGGCGGAGCTTTAGTCTGTGATCAATCTTTGGATCGTGTATAATAGTAGTGCTTTAGGCGTCGTTGAGCGTACATTGAAAATAGTGACTTTG
Organism: Citrus cavaleriei; assembly: GCA_030448925.1. Taxonomy (NCBI): domain Eukaryota; kingdom Viridiplantae; phylum Streptophyta; class Magnoliopsida; order Sapindales; family Rutaceae; genus Citrus; species Citrus cavaleriei. The sequence continues at coordinate 184,615 of JAUJEN010000111.1, forward strand.
TAGAGATCTGACCTGCGGGTGAAGAGAGACATAATGTCTCTCCTTTAAAGTATTCTTGATCTTGGCACTTTAAGAAAGGGCTTGACTTTGGATTTTTGAGAAGGAAAGTTCCCGGGCTTTAATATCTTTGGTGGTTGGTTGAAGATGGCCTTTGGGGAAAACCCGCATTTCAATCTAAGCTAGTAGTCATTTAGATTATTCATTGATTTTGTGTGCTAGTTTGACTTTAAGGTTCTTTGGAGGATTAATTAGGGAATCTTGAGTGTGGTGTCGGAGGCTGCATCGAATGAGGGAGAAAGAAGTTTGTACAAAAGCAGAGAAAAGGAGGAAATGCCGGGGCTAGATTTCGATCAGGTTGTAATGGGCTTTAAAAGGTTTAGGCGTTGTATGGCACATTTGGGGTAAGGATATCACGGGGGTCGAAATGATTCCACCGATGATGAAACCAATTTGAAGTAGGAAACTTTAGACGATTATTTTGAATTGAAGAAAAATAACCAGAATGAGATTTTTTAGGGTTTTGGATAAAAAGGTGTTATACGAGGCTTGTTGTAATCCAGTATAGGAAAAAGTCCGATATAGTGCAGATTACCGGGTCTCAAATTTAAAGGGAAGGTTTAAAATTGTGAAGTAAGTCCTTGGTTTGGGCTCAATACTTTTAAGTTGTGTAGGTAATTAAGAATAACCGACTCGAATGGGTTTGTCAAAGAAAAGAAATGTTTGAATTTAAACGATTGAGTTATTTAAAATGCTCTTTGATAAATGGTAGGCGGGTTTGTAGATCCATTGGTTTGAAAAACCGACCTTTGAGAAAAAAACTTTGAAATGCTTTGAAAAGGATCGATATGGTAAATCCGTCTTAATAGAAAAGAATGTTTTGAAAATGGGTTTTATCAAGCCGATCGGAGGTTTTCTTTGAAGGTGTTGGTGAGGAAAAGCCTGAATTTGGGAAGATGAAACTTTCGGCGAGAGCAATGACATTTGAGAAAGAGGGTTTGTAATTTCTTTGGACATGGGTTTTCTTTTTGATTTCTTTTTAGGAGAAATTTGGCTTTGAGAAAAGGTTTTGGAGGCGAGCATGGGCTCGGGAGATTTTGTAATGGAACTCGTATTGCTTTCACTTGATGTCATCGGAAGAAATAAATTTGTATTGGCTTCCATGGACATTGATCAAAGGTTGATGGGCATGGCGAGAAGAAAGTAATTTTTCTTTAGAAGGTTCTTGGGGAATCGAGTCTCTGAAGCTACTTTTACCTTTATCTTTCTCTTTGTGGCGTGCTCATTTGAAGAAATTCTCAGGTTAGAAAATTGGAACAAAATTTTGTCACGCTTTAATGAATTGATATCGAAATCAAAAAACAACTAAAATAGCTTATGCCCGTGCAAAAATCTTTTTGATCGCGATGTTTTGAACGTCTTTTTAAAACATGTTTCTTGCGAGCTTTCGCATAAATCGGTCTAAAGTAAAAATTTTGATTTAGTAAATCACTTTTGGAATTTAGATATGCATAAAACAATTGAAAGAATTTCTTTTTAATAGTAGAATAGTTTTAAATAATGTCGTTCCAATGAGAAGCGCATATTGTCTTATCATTACTTTATCATTTTCTTTTGTTTTAATATGCCTCATAACTTTAAATCGATGGATTCCAACAATTAGCAATAAGTAATGCAGGATTAGCAAGAAATAAATGGGGATGTTTTCTGTTTACTTACTTTAGTATGTTCTTACAGTAGGATTCTTTTTAACCTATCATCTGAGGCTTTAGACATTATTGATGTTGGGGCAAAATCGAGCATAATTTAAGCTACCGAAGAAATCTTTGTAATTGGGTTTTTATCCGAATTTTGTGCGGAATTTATCCATGAAACAAAAGTGATCTCGATTAGGGGGTGATAGTTTTTTGGAAATATGGTGACAGGAATACGACTTTAGTTTGAAATAATGAAATCTTTGTACTGAAAGGGCTAGACTGGCTGTCAGTAGCAAGATAGAAAGTCTTTAAATGTTTGAAATCTTTGATCAATGGATTGAGAAAAAAATCGACGTCGTCAATATAAACAATGCAAAACTTCGAATAGGGATTATAAATATCATGATTCTTTGAAATCGAGGGTCGCATTTCAAACCAAAAGCATTCTTGTCAAATTCATTCGTATTGTCCAAAGGGAACAGTAAAAGCTGTTTTATAACGATCATTAGGGTGAATTTGTATTTGCCAAAAACCAGACTTCATATCAAATTTAGAAAAAATGAAAGCTGAACAAAGTTTTTGGAGTACCTAATCCATTTTATTAGGTATTGGGTACCTAATCCATTTTAAAGCTTTATTCGGTTTGTTAGGTTTATTCTGAAGTCTAGGGCATACTCTCTTCAATTTCGTAATTTTTATTAACATAAAAAGCGGCATGAGATTCCGAGGTGATCTGGATTTACAATGAGTCTCTTTAGTTTGAAGATCTTTATCTAATCAGCCTTCTTTTAAATGTTGTTTCAATTCTATTCATTCGATGGATTAGACGAGCCTCGTGTATGTTATTTGCTTTTAATCAAAGAATTTTCAAGACGGCAATCAACCAAATGTTGTTTCATTCTCCATTACGAGTGTAATGGTAACCCAAGTATCTCTTTTTCAATAAGAGCTTTAAAATTATAGATTTTTCTTTGTATAAAATCATTTTGTAATTGACTTTCAATTCTTTGAAAACTTAAATCCTTTCAGTAAACAAAATAAATCATCTTGTTGGAAGTATGGCATTGATTTTGTTTTGATAAATAGAAATGAGGCTTTGACAATGTTTAGATTTCTTGTTTTGGTTTTTGATCAGAGAAAACAAGTTCTTTAGATTTTGCTTTAAATATATATATCATGACACGCGTTGAGATTATAAGATTTATAAAGGGTTCAAAATGATAGTGGTGTAACGCGATATCATTGTATGAACAGGTGCTAGGTGAAAAGAAGTTTTTAAATTCAATTCTACTGTTATAAATCGAGCTTCAACTTGGGAATCCAACTCTTAGTTTTGAAATTATTTCCAGCAGTATATCTTCATTTGTCTTTTCATGAAATCTTTTCAGACTATGCCTCCCGGATGCAATTTAAATCAGCATCGTTATCAAAAAGAAGAAATAAGGCCCACGGTAAAAATCTTGAAAAGATTAAAGTAATTTTTATTAAATACTTTCGGTAGATCTCATGAAAACAAACAAAAAATCATTTGGAACAGATTTAATGTTTTCAACATTCGCTTCCCTTCGTTATCATCCTCATCTCATCTACTTTTAGTCAATTATCATGCAACTGCTTTAAAGAGAAGTCAATGTTTCAGAACTGCTTGTTTGTCCTTAATTTCTAATTCCGCTTTAGTTTTGATTTCTCTCGGCGTCCCAATATTGTGAATCGCTTTTCGTTTTCAGTCTAAAATCAAAGAAGATCGTAGAAGAATTTTTTTAATAATAACTTTAAGTTTCGCTTTGTTAGATCCATGGTTTTCAAAAGTTTATCAAGATATTCCTTTCAAGATTGGATCAGAAGAGTACTTTACAAGTTTAAGGAAAATCTCGGGTCTTGTAATAAAACATTGATTTTCTTTAAAACGAATCGATTCAGATTCACTACTGCTGGGGATAATCATCTGAATAAATAGCCCAATTAACTCAGAAGCGATCACCGCTCTGACATTTAAGACCTGTAATGTAAGACTCTATGAAGTGGGGTTTTGAGCGACGTCTTACCGGCCAAGTTCTTCAGAGTTTCGTCATTCCGCAATATTTTGGCAAGATGGTCTTTCATACCACATCTAAAGCATTTTTGCCTTCAAATTGCCTGGGGTTTTAGTTCGGCTCGTAATCTTTTCTTTCAGGTGTCCAGGTCTCTTTATGGGCCCTCAAGGTTTCTTTATATGAATATGTTTCAAACCTTTGGAGTCTCTTGTTCATTCCTGGGGTATTTTATGATGGTTTTCAGCCACATTTCAAATACGTGGTCTCTTCAACAACGGGTTTCAGTTCGCCTGTAATCTTTCTCTTTTAGAAACTAGTCTCTTATAAAGCCTCAAGGTTTCTTTATAAGGAAGTTTTAAAATCATGGTGCGGGTTCTATGGCTTCAGACTTGTAATGTTTTTGTAAGGTTTCACAATGTTTTACCATTACAAATTTTCAAGGTAAGTTTTAAAGGGTTACATCAATGTCAGCAAAATCAACACACTTGCTTAGATTTCCCAAGCTCCCATTTCCTATCGCTTCAATTTCAAATCTCGACAGATCTTTAAACCCTTCTCTTATCGACAAATCGGTCTAGTTCACCAGCATAGAGCCTGGCCATAGCGAATACCCATTGTCATAAAGAAGCTTCATGGAATTCTAACCTTTCCCACAGTAAACTCGCAAGGAATTTTTTCCTTCCAAGTTATACATTAGCGCCATCCCTAAGGAAGAGTCTAGTGTTAAAGTGGTTTTGTAATCTTGAAATCACTAGTTTTCTACACCTTGCCGCGTAAGAAATTCCATGTTTTGTCCCTAAGAAGGGTCACCTAAGAAACGTAAAGGATACGGTCAAAAATTGTGGCAAAGGCTCACATCCTAATTGATTGTTTAACTCACAAGAAATTGGCACCATTCTACCATTTGATAGCATTAAAGATATCAATTGCTGCTATAATCAATTGTTATGAAACCGCCAATTTTCGCTAGATTTCCTAAGTCCTATTTTAGTCGCTTTCTTCGTAATTTCAAATTGAGATTCTTTAAACCTTCTTTATCGAAGCAAATCGGACTAAGCCACCAAGGTGGTTTCGCTATGAAATACCATTGTCATAAAGAAAGTATTTGCTTAGATATATATATATATATATATATATATATATATATCAGAGCCAAGGGGAGGATCAGCAGAAGCATTTAGAATTTGTGTTTAAAATCTCGTGGTTTTGGCCTCAAGCTTTTGTTTTCAGAATTTTAACGTAGTAAGACCTGCTCATGACAAGTTTCAGCTTTAATGTGAAACCACCGAGCCATTTTGACCAAATCCAGATTTGCAAAACATATGATTCTAAACCCGCTAATCCTCTACAATCGCTTCATCGCCCTTTTCAGCCTCTTCTTCCTGGAAGACTAGTTTATTCAAAAAGTGATGTGAGTCTGTAAGAATTTTATCGAAACTTTGATGTGCTAAATTGATTGCTCTGGAACTTCCAAAGATTTCAAAAAGAAAAGATTTAAGGTAACAAAAATTTGATTTTTTAAAACATTATGTTATAAAATCAAGAATTTATAATCCCTTTCAAAGCTCAAACAATTAATTTGTTTTCGTAAAATTCAACAAATCGGGAAAGAAGCACTTTAATTTTTTTATCTACAGGCTTAACTAAATAGTATAAAGCCCCTAACCAAAGGCGTCGGAGCATTTCTATCCTCGTCATTCTGTATTAACATTCATCTCTTTCGATGATTCCTACTAAGTAGCATCGAATCTAGCTATAAAGGTCCCCATTTCGTCGATCACATTCAAACATAACATTGTCTCAAAAGACAAAAAAACATTGGTGCCATGATTTACAAATCAAATGCAAAGAATTATCACATGATCATATCTATCCTCGTTGCATTGATTTTTAAAATCTCACAAAGCTATGATTTATCGCCAAGACTGAACATAAATTCTACCAAAAGACGAAATTTTCCTTCACAGACCACCCGTCGCAGAGTAAACACTAACTCCAAAACCAACCAAACGGAGCAGATGTCAATCTCCGAGGAACGGATTTCAAGGAGCCGCTTCCAGCCGATTCCAAAACAATTTTGAGCTCAACATAGTCATAATGTACCCAGATTCCTCGATGGTAAAGTCAAATTATTTCAGAGATCTAATTCATCCGTATTCTCCTCCGATAAAGCATCGCGTTTTACATTCTTCAAATTAAAGGAAATTTTACAAAAATTCTCATGGTAAATCTACTTTTTCAGAGTCAACTTGAAGTTTTCCACCCTCGATTTACTCTTGTTCTTCATTAGCCTGCTGACTATACTACCATGTACCACATCCACGTATTTAGCATTAGCGCGTCAATATGAACAAAGACAAGTAAGAGAAAGAACCTTTCTCTCCTCCAATATCCTCATATTCTGTCATCAAGTTACGAAAAACGCTTTAAACGTCATCGAAAGGTATCAAAGTCAGAGCAAAAGTTCATCCCAAATGATTTTTATTCAAATGATAATAAAGAAAAAGACTTTGGTTTTTTAGCATTTTTAAATCAGCCAAGGAAATCCAACAAACTTACTATGAATTTGTTAATCTTCACCAAGTTCATATATTGTTTTTTCGATCGTCTAGAATTTCTCTCAAAACAACATTTCCTATCCTTTTTCAAAGAACCAAACCCCATTACTATCGTAAAAAGACTAACGAGTGGGAAACTCTTCGATAGTAATAGAACAATGACTCAACATCCCTCTCTTTGAAAGTGTAACCATCGATCATGGAGAACCTCCCACGAGACTCCTAGCCTCACCTTTACAAAATTCCTAAAGTAATGATTCTGGCGTCAATTTAAGTAAAGATATCCAACAATGTGAATACTAACTTAAATACTATAGTAGGAAAATGTTTGACTGTGATTGAAAACCAATTTTAACCCGGCCAGTCCACATCTCTGCTTCTCCCAGTCCAAAAACTCCTGCTCCATTAAAATCGATTCTGATGTAAAAGCTTAAAGAACCTATTTTCAAACTTTCAGCGTTTCAAAAAACTCGCTAAGCTTCTCGTCTGTGATTCAAAACTCACTGCTAAAGTTATTAGAACAATCAGATAGGAGGTGTTTACTTCTTCCTCATTCAAGAAAGTTCGTAATAGCTCCCCGATACTCCTCAATCTATAAAGATTGATACTCCCTCAGCTTGAGTAGAATCGATAATTGACCAAGACCATGTTTCATTGCCTCTTTCCACTTGTGTTTGTTTAAGAACTCATTCCTAAAGCCAACAAATTCATCGGAATTAAAATTCTACTTCCCCAAATTCCAATTGATTCAATTTACGATAATGTGCCCAGTGCATTAAATCAAGCTCATATAATGTAACCGCTTCCATGAAGAATACAGTTCTGAATACACATTTCGCGTATCGCAGCAAAATGACCATGGCAACTAATGCAGATAAAACCCATAATCAGAATTCCGATAAGAAATAATAAATTCATCACGTTTTAATCGTCAACTTAAAGGTCGGTGGGATCATCTTCTCACCAACTGGCAGAATTAGACATCTTAAATGCCATTCACAAAGCGATTTAGAAATCTGAGTTCCATTCTGTATGCCCTCAATAATCCAATCTGTGATGTCATTGATACCTCGATTGGATTATTTCTTCCATTTTATAAAGATCCTTCCCACCTTGTAGACAAAAATGAGTTACTACACAACTTAAGTGAGGGAAAACTTATACTTAACACCACAAAACCACTTTCTTTACCGTAGATTCTTCCCACGTGGGATTACGTAAATCATGTGAATTTGAAGAAAATTTTTGCAGTGTCTACCTACCCTTTTGTTAAAATGAAGAAATTCATCATGCTCCTTTGAGCAATTGCATTCTCATGGCGAACTCACTGCATGGGTGAATTAGTCACTATCAACAAGGAAGGTTTAAAGATCCGCCAAGATCAAACTCATAAACGTCTAAAAACAAGAGCTTAGACAATCCAAGTAAGAATTAAAGCACTGCAAGCAATCAATTACGACTTTGAAAAGTTTCTACTTCCAAAGATCTGGGAATGGTATGTTCGCAATCCAGTAAAAAAATATTATGTCTAAAAGTTTAAGTGTTAAACCCTTTCAAGGATTTTAAACTCCTTATAAGAACCTTCATGTCTATAAGAAACATAGTTTCTAAAAGAAAGTAGTTTAAAGTTAAACCAAAGCCCTTCAATTTCAGCAGCCCATTGTTTCTAAAAAACGTGCTGTACGAAAGGTCATAATCGCTGTTTTCAGAAATACTTCCATCAGAGACTCATCACTTTCGCCTCGAGGAGGAAATCCTTCCAAAATCATTTCCTCTTCCCGCCTGGCCCTCCACTGAAGTCTTCCTCGGTCGGTGATATTTACCCTTTCAAATCAAGGAACTATTCGATTCTGGGAGAAGTCATTTCAAAGAATAAGGATCCGACTGGATAATTTTATTTTCTGTTAAAAATAAAATGTTTTGACTAAAGATCAAGAGATTTTCTAACTTGTGCTGGCTACTCAATCCAAATTTTCAAAAGAATATCTTGATAAGCTTTTTAAAACCATGGATTCATAATACAGAGTTTTCCTTCTAAAAATCCTTATTGTAAGCACTTCATTGATTTAAATTGAGATTTTAGATAAAAGAAAACAAAGAAGTTACATTCCCACATCTAAGATCTTCAAAAGAGATCATATATTAAACTCAAAGACGGTGAAAAAACAAAAACCTGATTCTGCGAATTATTCAACTCTTTAAAAAACAACAGTAAAGATACTTCCTAAGGAGTCGATTCAGAAGGATAATGACGTCAAAAAGCATTGATACATTGAGCCCATTCCAACCATTTTTATTTGTCTTAAAGCAATCACCACCTTTAAAATATTTTGATGAAATTACTTTAATTCTTCAATGATTTTAAGCATGGATGCTGTCGGTTTTTCGACACTCTAAATATTGCATTTAAATTGTATTCGCGAGGACATTATCCCAAAAGATTTCATGAAAAACAAAGCAGCACTCTCCACGCAAACAATTCAAAGCTAAAATGTTACTCTAAAAGTCAAGCATCGAATTTATAGTCAATAAACGAATTAAACCTCTTTTCGTTTCCAAATAAAATGATATACCATGCCATCACCCCAGAACACCTTTATAAATTTAATAACCCTAAGTACGCTGTCAATCCATGGACGGGGATATATTTTAAAGCAAATCTAAAGAACTTGCTTTTCCATTTATCGAGAAACCAAAGACCAAATTAATCTTGTTAAAGTCTCATCGGCTATCAAAATAAATTAATGTTGTTGTAAATCCAAACAAGATGATTTGTTTTACTTGCAAAAGGATTTAAATTAAAGAATTTAAGAGTTTACCTGTGCTTATTTTATACAAAGAAAGGTTTCATTTCAAAGCTCTTATCATGAGATTGTAAGGATCTACCTTCTTCTTTCGAGTAGAAACAACACTTGGTGGCATTTTTGCTCACGAAAATTCCTTTGATGAAAGAAATACTTCATTAAAGTTCGGCCCAATCCAAAATGAATTTGACGCAACAAGCCATCAGAAAGTAAGTAAATAACGACTTATTTAAAGTGTCTTAGTTGTAAAAATCCATGTCACTCATTTGTGCCGCTTTTTATGTCAATAAAATTCTGAGATTGGTGAGGTGTAACGAATTTGCAGATAAATTACAAACCTTTAATAAAGCTCTTTAAAATGGATTAGGTACCCAATACTCAATAAGAGCATTTGCTTCAAAACCTGCTCGCCTCATTTTTTCCAAATTTATATGGGTTTGGCTTTTCGCAAACTAAATTCATCCCAGCATCAAGCATAAAACCTGTATTTACTGCTCTCGGCCATTGAAGAATGGATGTTGACGCTTTGGTTTGAAAAAATGCACCTCGTAGTTTCAAAGAATAATGAATGACATTTACAACCCTACTCCTAGTTTTGCATCGCTTATATCACGATGTTTTAAATTTTTTCTCAAAGTACGATCAAGATTTCAAACATTTGCAGACTTTTTATCTTGCTACAAAAGGTCGGATTAGCTCTTTTCTGGGGCTCAGCATTTCACCGCTTTCAAACAAAAGTCGTGCTTTCGTCATCACATTTCCAGCGAATCCATTACTCCTATCGAAAAGATCTCGTTCATGGACAAATTTTACAAAATTTTGGAGAAAGTTCCAATTACAAGATTTCTTGTAGCTTAAATTACGTTTTGATTTCTCACCAAACATTAATAGGATGTCAAACCTTTGCATGATAAAGTTAAAAAAGAACTCGCTGTATGTGGTCAGAATGAGCATACCAAAGTCATAGACTAATAAAGCATCGTTAAAAGCATTCCATGTTTACATCTTGTAAATCGCATTCTAAAATCGTTGAAACCGATGCATCATGAGATATGAGGTATTTTAAAACAAAGAAAATGATAAAGAACAGATAAGACAATATGTTTCCGTCACCCGAACGATTGTCTAAAAATTATTCTACTATCAAAAAGTTAAACTTTTCTATTGTTTTATTTATTATAAAATTCCAAAAGTGATTTGTTAAATCAAAATTTCACCAGATTGATTGTAAAGCTTGCAAAAACATGTTTTAGAAAAGGATCAAAACATTGCATCAAACAGATTTTTGCAATTACTATGTCGCATTCTATGTTTTCGATTACATAAATTTTCATTAGCGGATAAAATGGCGTTCCCATTTTCTAACTCCGGGAATTTCTTCGTAATGGCTCCAAAGAGATAAAAGGGAAATCATCTCAAAGAGACTGCCTCTAAACACTCTAAAAGTTAAAACTCTGATTTGGTCGATAAAGCCCATTTTCAAAACATCATTTCAAAACTAAGATTGATTTTACTTCATTCGATCTCTTTTCAAAGTTATTCCAAAGTTTTTTCCCATGTATTTTTCAAACCATGATTTTGACAAAAAACCTCAAATACCTTTACTATCAAAGTACTTTTGAAATTACTGATTCAGTAAAATCAAATATTTCTTTTGCGCAAACTATTCTGAGCTGTTTTATTTTATTGCCACAATTTGTGCGTTTTCAGTCCGAATGTTGGGTGATCTCGCCTACAATTTTAAACTTTCCCTTGATTTTCGTAGACCTGCTTGCTACACCGCTTGGTCTTTCTACTGGACTACCAACAGGTCAGAGCATAATACTTTCTTCATATAAAACCCTAAAATCCTAATCGTTATTTTCTTTGAATTCTAAAAATCCACCAAAGCTACTAAATCGGTTTCACCATCGTGGAATTATTTTGGTCCACCTCCAAATCCTTTACCCAAAAACACTATACTGTTTCAAACTCTTTTAAAGCCAATCATAAACCCACCCGAAATCGAGAAAAGATTTCTCCTTTTCTCTGCTCGCATTTCAATTCTTCCTCCCATGGGTCTGGATGTGGAGTCTTCGACACCACACACAAGATTCCCATTTTATCCTCCAAAGAACCTTTCGAGTCAAATGGTGGTCAAAATTTGACGAGCAGACCAAATTAACTACCAGCCATGTACAAAATTGGCTTTCTGCTCAAGGCCATCTCCAACCAACTATTCAAGACATTAAAGCCCAAGGCACTTTCCTCACCCAAAAATCCAAAGCCCAAGCTCTCCTGCAAAGGCTAAATGTAAGACTATTTCAAAGAACGGAATAGCCTCCTCGCTTCGGCCCAAGTCCCTTGCCAGTAGTCTATCAAGATGAAGATTTGCTGGCGATAACAGCCAGAACTGCCTCTCTTGAGATGAAACGAAGATGATTGTTTCGGAATTTTCTCTCCCGAGAAGTATTGTGGCCAGCTTCCAGAATTATTAAAAAAAAAAAAAAAAAGTGGGTAGCAAAATTATTTTATTTTCTCGTTTTAATGTTAAGTTTTCCTCGGTGGTCCTCCTGGATATTAGAACAAGATGTCTCTCTTCACCCATTTTACTTAATTTTTCAAAGACTTTACCAAAGACTTTTTGCTCGGTATCAAAGACTCTCATGATTCCTCGCTTGGCATCAAATATTCGCCGTGTCTTCGGCCGATTTTCCCTGCTTCGGGTATCAAAGACTAAAGCTCGTTTTCTTCGCAAGTCAGACACCTTCCATTATATCAGACACTTTATAAACTCACAGTTGAATAAATAGTGAAGTAAATGATGATAATTGCATTTTTGCTTTTGTATATATTCTGCCGAGAAGATCGAGACTCTCACGTTTTATTTTTGAGCATTTTCATTTCTCTTTCTCTTCTCCTTCTCTAAAACTTTCTCTAAAGCACGCAGAGTTCGTAAAGAAATCTTCTGCTTACATAGTTCTATTCAGAGCTTTGAGTAATCAGACTAGTTCTCTTACCTTCAACAATCTTCCGCCTTTTTCAATCTTCCCTTCGAAAGATTCAACATTGTAAAAGAGCAACAAAGTTGTGTTGTATGTTCAGATCTTTCGATCTAGTTTTATTTTAAAGCACTTCAATTTATAATTTGAATTTCAAAGATTTACATTTCTCGTAATTTATTTTTTAAAGTACTTGCTATTAAAGTATGCTTGCAAATTGGACCAGATTGGGATTCATAGAGGTGCATATATTTCCGAGGCAAAGTATTCAGATCTCATCTCGCCGCATACTTCTTCTCCTCCTTCTTCGTAGCACTATTTCCGGATCCGGATTCGCACTGCATGGCTTAGAAGCCAACCTTAATGCATGTTTATTTCTCAGAAACTTGCGCCGCTTTCATAAAATCAACTCTAACCTCAATGCTTCCAGGAAGATACTCTAAAATTAATAAATCGCGTTTTCAGCTAAAAGTAGATTCCATCTTACCAAAGAATCTAATTATTATTTGCAAAGCATACTAATCCGCATATCGGCTTAAACTGTACCTATGGACTATTGATCTGTATTTAAGTCAGACTGGTCCAAAGGCGATTAAGTTCGTGATTTTATTTGGTGTCATTTAACGCTTTAGATCTAAATTGTTCAATTCACGTTCCAAAGCAAACAATCAATAAAGCAATGAAATTTTTTAAAATCTGGACGGGTTTATCTTTAAGGCATTGATTTATTTAAAGTGTTTACAATAGTATTAAAGCACATCCATCCTTCCATCTCTATTTCCTTCTCGTATATATATATATATATATATATATATATATATATGTCCCACCAATAATGAATTGTTGCAACAGTTATTTACCTAGCGCATGAAAGGTGTACCGGCCGTTAGCTTGTTACCATTAATTTCAATCAATCGAAAGTATGCTTTTACGGGACGTATCACCGCTAATCTCTTTAGATCACTTCACCCTTGTATTGTCTCCAGAAATTATGAGAAATTGAGAAATGGGCAATATATTATTATTATTATTTTTTGAATGATTTACGAGTAATAGAGTACGTAGGATAACTTTAACTATGCACAAAATCATTCGTATATGTAGAGTAACATGCTTCAGCCGAAAGTATATTACATTGAAAACTTCTTTGTCTCCAAGTATAATGCTGGTATATATAACCTTTACAAAGAGAATAACAGTTTATTTATATAAATAGTTTATTAGACAAATAATTTTATTTCAAGAATCATGCTTCTCTTTCTACGGATATTACAATTAATTTTTTCTTTTCTTTTCCATATTCATATATTGATCAATGTGTTTGAAGTGTTTATTCTCAACTTCACTTATATCCTAACTCCATATAAATTATCGAATTATAGTTTACCAAAAGTGATAACGCAATTATACTACCTATATTCAAAGAGTGAAAATACCTATCCTTCAATTTAAATGTTTTCTGACGACAAATTTACCAAAGAAATATGGATTGACGGCTAGAACAGCATGATCAATTTTGATTATTTATGAGTGATATCTCTGTTTATTTTTGTTATTGAAGTTTTGAATTTGTAATATATACTAATAATATTTAAATGTGAAATGGCATTTTGTGATATAAATCAATTTCTTTTTATTTTATGTGTGCCTTGTTTTACCAATAAATCAATAGGCAATGATCCAATTCAATTTTATTTTTAAAAATAAATTAACTAGTGATACCTACCTGGCATGTGTGAATTATAGACACCTAAAATATCATAACTACTAATATTTATGTGTCATATAATATCGTGATAATCAGTAGTAATAGTATCAATTCCACACCACTTACAAGTGTCATTATTTTTCCTAATTCTCAACACCAGTATAATTAAAAAGTGTCGTTGAGTACTTTCCAAATTATTCTAAAGCCAAGAAGATCATTTTCTGTAAGAGCTGCGTGATTTTTCTAGCCAATGTGGGATACAACTCAACAATAATCCAAAGACGATTTATTCGACATAATAGGTTCATTATACTTGGCTATTATGGTAACTTCACAGGATAAAACAATTGTTCATCAATATACTAAACGCTATGAGAGAGAATTTGTTAGGTGGATAACCGTGGGAGCAGATTGATGTTCCACAAATCGTGTTTCCTTCAATGTAAAGTGGTATCGAGGCAACAAGAAGCTCCTCAAAGTAAGTCCAGCCCGTACTTCTTCAATTGCAAAAGAAAGTAGCTGCACGATTTCATGTCGGGGTTTGAGCAAAGTCTTCAAGAAGAAATTGGAACTAAGTCAACGAAAGTCACCAAGTCAACCCGTAAATTTTCTCTAAAAATTGCATGAACCTAACCACAATAGTCGCCAATAGTCCAAAGTCTTATGATTCTCTCACTATAAAGTTTCTTGCCCTAAAATTCAAATCTGGTGAGCTATCCTTTAGGATGGTATAAAATCTGACAGAATCTACGTACCATATCCGATCGATCTAGATTGATACCTGGGTATCATAGATCCGTGAACCGGATTCGACATTTTTTTTATGCATCCAATGCAGGGAGTATTAGTACTGGATCATGAAAAGATATCAAAATATTTAATCCTACAAATATTAAAATTCAATAATTTAAAATTAACAATTTACCTAATAACACTAATCCCATCATAATTTGACAACCGTCAATTCAATACCTAGAATAACATACAATGTCATGTGAATGTCAAGTGTACTAATCAAGATAAGTAATATAATGAATAGCAAGAGTATCGCCCCATAGATTGTATATCCTATTAGCCATCAAATTATTTCAACCCTAATTTATTTGAAATAAATCAATAAATGAATTTAGATTAATACCAACAAAAGAAAATAACTAAAAAATTAAATAAAGATGCAAGCAGAATAGAAATCACCAAGGATATTAAGACACCAGGACATCCAATTTTACCATAACCAATCCAATTTAATCCTCCATCTATGCTATTAAAGTTTATCACCAAAGGACAAAGAAATTTCCCTAATCTATCTGTAATATCCCCTGAGTAATATTAAAAAATAATTTCAAGTATATTAACCACCATATCTCTATGTGACCCCTATATGTAAAGATTCATTGTTTCATGGAAATTTTAAAAACCACATGAATCACGTGCTGGTACATCTCCGGGTTTTCTTCTGCTCAATCGACGTATCCATTACGAGTGTAAAGACATAAATCTCCTAGGTCTCATTATAATTCCCCAAATTATTCAAATATCGATATATTTAAAAGCATTAAGTACAATGAAATACCTAAATCATGGAATAATAAATCAAAATTAATCTGCGTAAATATTAAATTGAAATAAATATGACGAGCAATTAAATTTCCAGGTAATTCGTTTTATATCGTAACCTTGAAGAAATAAATTAATTCAGCTTATATTATAAAAGAGAATTCATAAATATTGTAGAAAATATTCAAATAAGATATTGTTAAGAGGGTGTTAGTGTTCCAAGAATTAATCTCGGTCACTTTCTTCCTCCTCAAGTCAGCTTCCCATCATTTAACCTTTTTTCTTTCTCTAAATGTATACCGGCCTTTTGTTTTCGCTTCTGCCTTTTTTCTTCATTTTATAATGCTCAATCGGTGCCTTTGAGATCTTTTATGGATAATTTAAAAAAAGTCACTGCTTAACGAACTGAGCCATTATGTTGCAAAATACAAATTCAAGTTCACGCTGCATCGCTTCTTTCCTCTTTATCTCGAATATAGGATCCCTCTCCTGACCACAGCCCATCGTCTTTTAAGATCTTCCATTACATCTCTTTAGCACAGTATATGGGTAAAAGATTTAACTCTTTTACTTTTTTATTTTTAACTACTAACTTAAGAACACTAATTACTGGCTTGCGATACGATTATTAGAAGAGAATCCTTGATTTTATCTTATGCATGTGATGTTTTAATTAAAATGTTCCAATTGATTTATTTTAATTTAATCGTTTATTCTTTTCCATTTTAAGATTTCTTCCTCATTTCTTTGGCAAACAATGATTATTTGTATTAAACTCCAATTTGTTTCCCTTTAAGTTTACTTTCACTTAACATTCCCTGTATTCCTACAATAACAAATATAAAATTAAGATAAAATTAATAAAATAAAATATAATTTGACATAAAATTGCTAGGAGTTAATAAAATAATATATATAAATTATTAGTACATCTTACAAACACCATAAAGCTAAATAAAAAATACCACAACATAAATCAAACATCACATAACATAAATTCAAGCTCAAAGACTACTTACAATTCCAAATAAATTATAAATACTCATAATCCACATAAATAATGTGGATCTCATATTTAAGGAATTTAATTTAACTTATATTTTTTTAATTAATCCTATTACATCTTTTCATTTAACTTATATTTTTCTATTTAATTTTTAATTTAATAAATACCTTAATTAAAAAACAATGCGGATCTGTATATCTCGCTTTTTCAACGATTCATCTCGATCCCAGTTCAAATCTAAAGAAATTCTAAATTTTACACCTGATCCAATTTTTTAAATGTGCGTGCGTATCCAAAATTTTTCATATCTTAGATCTTCCCAATCTTCGCAGACTTAATGATCCATATTTTTGCCAACCTTTAGTCATCCTTTCTCTTCATACCAATACTCTCTAAAAGCACAAGAAGAGAATTATTCTTTTTTCTATTTTGGAAGCTTAGCCACAATTATAAACAAACCAACACTATCTAGGGTATGTTTTTGTAAACCCAAAGAACTAACTGAATGCTCAAGGGTTAATATAAAAAAAAGTCCTAGCATCCCCAATTAGTTTCTATGAACAAGTGGTCTTTGGGAAGTGCTTGTATGCTCATGTCTGCTTGATGAGAAGCTTTTAAACATGTCGTTTCCCCAACTATAAATTTAAGTGTTGAGTTAAAGGTCTGGTCGTTACTTCAACACGACCAGATTTCAGCATCAATGGAATTATTATGCATCAAGATAGGATTTCTAGACAGTACTTCCATGGCTTATGCGCTTGTCAGGGTACATATGAATCAATTTTACTTTTATGCTAGCTATGTGTTCAAGTAATCACAAATAGAATCTTGTAATGTCTTGTTATTATAGTGTTTTTACTTTAGATATGTACATTGATTTTGTAGGAGAATGATTCTTATTTACTTATTCAAGACTTTGTATTCAAGGATTGGTTATCCAAATGATCAGATATTGATCAGCATATATGTATTAGGTTTTCTGGAATTTTACGGGATGTTCTATATAATAATGTCTTACAATTATTCAGAATGCTACTAGTGTCATATAGATACCAAATCGCATGAATTAAACTGACCTCCAGATTTACGGGCTGTATTCAGTCGACATATATAAGTAAGATGTCCAAATGATTCAACAAAGGACAGGGAACTTTTGAGAATAGTGGCTGGAATGGCGGTCAAGTTGGGTAATAGCGCAAATCCTTCTGTTTATAGGAACTGAAAGTCTTTTCAGCAGTCATATAGGCAACTTGAAATTCCATCAATAACAAGAAGTATCATGTCTATAGAACAAAGAACCTTGTAGTAATTTGCATCAAATAATTGTCTCCATCCTCTCAGGAAACCGTCATTATTGCGATCTTAAGAACTGCTGCAACTGAAAACAAAATAATCTTTCACTCAATATAGACCAATTATTCAAGAAATGGGTAAATTTCAATTTGTCTAAGTTCGAGTTTGATAAAGACAGATAAGTAATAGACTTGTTTTCTGAACACATAAACTCTCTCCTATGAACTGCTGTTTCGCTGAATCTATATCAAATCATTCATTTTTTAATTACAAATTACCTTATTATCATCCTATATAAGTTGTGGAACGGGGTAGATTTCTCTTGGCAAATTAGTAGTGAGAATATATTAGTTTCTGAACTTTTACTGATGATATAATTGTTTCAAAAATGCTTGTTTCAAACTAACTTCTGGAAGGAAATTATATTGAAAAATAAAAGAAAATTGATTATGAATGGAAACACAAAATGCAGGAAACCCAACTGAGTTGAGTTTGAAGACGCAGAGAAAATATTTCTCTGTAAGAAGAAATTCCCCATAAGTGCAAGCTTTAAAGGCCTAAATATGGAAAGAGAGCATGTTTGTGCTGGAAGAGCTCCTGGTTTGGGATTTATTTTCAAACTGTTCTAGAGAGATATCAAGCTTCACTACTAGCTTGATTCCCTGAATATTTTATAGAAATAAAATCCACCAAAAAATAATCAAGATAGTTCAAAGGTTGAAACTAAGATTGTTCTGATCTTCTAGCACAACCTCGAAAAAAGGCTGAAAAGCACACACAACACGACACTAACTGAATCACTAAGTTTTACACCCCAGAAATGAAGCAATAATGTAATCGTAGTAAGAATCGCATCCTTTAATCGGATTATTGAATTGGCTTTAGAACGGTATCGTATTTTCGCTTTACTTGAAGAATCGATGTCTAGTTGTCAGTTGTCCTATAGCACGATCCCACCAACCTTTTAGCTTGACCGTAAAAACCAAAGAATGAGAATTTCGCAATGGTCGGTCAAGTTCCTCATTGAGTTTTATAAGCATTATCGCCATGTATTATCCTGTCAGAACCTCAGCCATTGAAAAATAAAGTTTTAAGCTTTTGTCGTAATCCAATTCTCACGTAATGCGAGTAAAAAACAACTGTATCAAATTATTTCTATTCATTAACTGGTCTTTATCAGATTTAGACCAAGATTACGTGTAAAATTGTTCTCATTGATAACGCTATCTAACCGCTTTCTCGATCCTTATGGATCTTATGGGTGAGGCTTTATTCAATGCGAGTTCACCATGCTTCAAATTTTGTCGTACCCCAAGAGGGTGGATGCTCGGGGACTAAGGATTCTTCCACTACCGTAGCCGCTCCATTCGTTGCTTTTTTCTTTCAATGTGAATGAGATTTGATTCTTTAAAGGATAGCCACGTCGCTATTCAAGCATATCCCAAACCAATCAAAAAAAAATATGAACTTTTGCGCAAATTTACAACCTATACAACTCATGGATTTCTTTTCTTCGCTTCTAAGAAAATAAAACCAAAAGTTTTTTTCTTTATTAATTTGGAGAAAATCCACGCAAGAAGAGCCCTTTATCTATTTCCTGAAATCTTTTTCAAGAATATTTCATTACATTTCTTTAGTCAGCATAAATGTAGAGAAGTCGAGGAGAAGCGTTCCTTCTTCCCGGCTTTTAACATCAGTAACGGATTTGCAAGAAATTTTAAGCAAATAATTTTTGTTATTTGTAGAAGCCAAGTCAAAAGAGATTGGTTCTCTCATCTCTTTCGGTAAAAAAGCTAAAGATAACAAGATATAAAGCAATTATCAATTATCAATTGCTTTATTAAACATTAAAGCAAAAAAAAAAAAAGTACCCATCGTTTACTTTTCTATATTTTTCTCGTAATTTCATGCATGTAAATTTTCAGAATTATTTTCTCTTTATTTTCTTCGGTATCTCTGACATAAAGGCCGGTAGCTACATACGCTCCTTCTCACCCATTTTTGTTTTCTTTCAAATTTGTGTTAAGAAAAGACGTCCTCTCATATCGTTTTACCGATTCCGCCTCCATCATCTACGCATGGTTACAACAAAAGCCATTGGAAGCTAAGTCCTTCACCATGATGTTGCTCTCCATCACTAAACCACGCTTAGGTGTTTCAAGGTAAGCCACATGCTTGAGTTACAAACTCGCCATGCTCAAATCTTCAATTGTTTTAAATTAAATAGAATACGAGAGTAGTAGCTTTTATTTTTATAACATTTCAGATTTTCTCTCTCTTGAAATCAGGATTTCAAGACATCAAGGAAAATCATTCTGCTCTTGTAATTTTCCTTTCTATTTTCCTTTTCATAAGATTCAGAAACATTTCCATCAGAAAGTTCTTGATTCAAGTACAATATATAAGCATCTTCATTTAATCTATTTAAAGTTTTAAATATATGTCTAAATTTCTGCAATTTAAATTTCTATATACTGCTACATTCTTCCGAGGCATAGAGACCGGATCTCTCTCCTTGGTCGTATTTCTCTTCTCCTTCCGAATCAATCGTATCACTATCAGGATCCGATTCAGTATTATCTACGAGCCTTTAGATTTTCGTGGTTGTTAGGGTTTGGTATAAAGACTTCATTAAATTTTTAGATATCGGTTAAAAATGAACGGTTACATCGATCCTGTCGTAAGTCGATCCTACTAAAAAGTGCATGTTTGCATCGATCTCGAATAACGCCTTGATTTCGTTTTTTTTGAGTTCTGCCTAAAGAAAAATAACTCTAATATGTTAATTTAGGTTATACTCTAGTACAAAAAAAAGAAAAACGAAAAGCCCAAATATCACCTGACATTAAAATAATTAATTCATTTCTATTGATTCATAAATGGTATATTATCAAATTACCAAGTAGTATTAATGATTCAAAATTTGACATACAAGAAAATTAAATGAAACTTCGTTAAAGACCTTTTTCAAGAAATTTATACCTCATTTCCCGTCCTATTTTATATAAAAAAATTAGGTAAGCTGTTTATGTCCTAAAGAAATCAAAGCAGCTTCCTTTTCAGGACATCTAAATCCATAACTTTCTAAATACTAATTCATTTGCTGATCTATAAATGCCATTACTTAATTATTTAAGTAGTATTGTCAAATCAAAATCGATATACAAGAAAATTAAATGAAACCCCGTTAAAGACCTTTTCAAGAAATCATACCTTTATTTCCGTCCCATTTCATATAAAAAAAATTAGCAAGCTACTTGCGTCCTCCGAAGAAAATCAGCTACAGCTTTCCTTTCAGGATATCTAAATCTACAATCTTCAAATAATTAATTCATTTCTTTACGATTCATAATGCTAACATTTGGAATTATTTTTAGTATTACTGAACTAAAATTTGATATATAAGAAAAATTAAATGAAACCCTGCTAGCACCTTCCCAAGAAATCATACCCCCATTTCCTGGTCCCATTTTATATAAAAAATTAGGCAAAGTTTACTTATATCCCAGCAGAAAATCAGCTACAGCTTCCTTTCAGGACATCTTAAATCCATAACTTTAAATAATTCCAGGTACACGTTGGTACAGACCGAGGCACAAAGTTTTTCCTTCTGCCATTAACAATATCATCTACTCCTGCAAAATTTAAAGTTTTGTAATAGTTTCAACTCTGTACTTGATCGAGCAATAAAACAAATTGCAATATAGAAATACCCTCCATGCTATTTTTGTGACTCCAATCAATCTTTTTTCTGGCTCTAGGAATGTCTCTCTTCTCATGGTACCTGACTAATGTCAGTACACAGAAACTGAAGTTCCAAGCATCTGAACTAAAAGAAAAAAAAAGACCTATTAATAAAAATTACAAAAAAATTTGATGAATGATAAAAACAATATGAACTTATTTAATTATGAGAGGTAACTTTAAAATATAATATGTTTGAAGAGTTTCATTCAGTCCTTTGACAGAAATTTCTGTAAAACAAAATATTATATTTCCTTCTGTATTACTAGTAATCTGTTTGGGATTATTGTGGTACCGTAATAATCTGTTAGTTCATAACTGTTGTGAAATATAATCAATTAGAAGCGGCTAATAAAGCAATGAGGACACTGTATACCGCGTAGGTATTTATAGCTCATCGGGGATAATTTTACTTTTCTCCCTTTAATCAATTCATGTGATTTTCTGATAGGCAAAAACAAAATGTTCATTTGTTGTTACCGTAAAGATTGAGGAAATATCAGCACCATCAAATTAAGCATCATGATTCTGAGCGTTTATGAATAATGTACCACTGGTTTCCTAGCACCTTGGAAACGAGTAGAAAAATCAAGGTTTCTCAGTCATCTCAGGCCACGCAGACTTTGGTATTACTTGGCTTATATCCAGATAGACCTCAAACTGCAATAGTGGTTAGAACTTCTCTGCTTTTTTTTCTTAATAAAAAACTTATTTATTTTAATTTTCATGTATAAATAAATTAAGATTGTAGCAAAAGAAAAAAAAAATTGATGAATTGCAGTGTCACAAATTATGACTATACAGACTTATCTGTTTTAAGGATTTTTACAACTTGTTTATCAATTCTAAAGGCCTAAAAAAAAAAATAAATAAATAAACCTCTTCTATCTTGTGAAATCATAATCTTCATGCAAAAACATTTTTTATACCTTTAGAGATTGTTTAAATTTTCCAGAAAGAGCCTTCAAATGAAATGTAAGACTCAAGTAAGCATTCCTAAGGAAAGCACAATTTAGTTAGTATGCCTAAAAGGTGAATCAAACGTCTTATAGTAGTCGAAACGCCAGCGTTTCAGCTTACAATGGATTAACGAAGACACGGGAGGGACACAGGATCATCAAATGCACATTAAACGACACCAGCTTGGGAGTGTTTCTGGTCTTTAATTGAGCAAGGGCAACAGATTACTTGAGGAGGTTTGTCTGTTGTAACAGCTATTGGATACGTGCCACATCTGTGCTTTCCGGTTATTGTGTTGAATTTCTAGTGTGTTTGAAAGAAAATTCTAGAGAGATATAGAGAGAAACTGAAGAGAGAGAAAGAATCAATCTTGTTCCCAATCTCAGTATGCTTCTTGCAAATAATCTGCTCTGATGGATTCACTCTGTGGATGTAAGTCTCTGCAAAAGACTGAGCCACGTATCTCTGTGTGTTTACAATGATTTGATTTGCATGTCGTTCTTAGTTTATTCTTGGCTCGTTTTGAAAGTCTCTCACAGTAACTTCATTTGTGTTATTGAATTGATTCGTAAGTTGGCTCAAATAAAATTTTTATTTTATTTTGTATATAATGCATTAACCCCAAATACAGTATCAATAAAAATTTATTTGCAATAGAAAAATGTTCTAAAATCAGTTATAGATTTCAATTTGTATCCTTAGCATCGAGTTACGTACAAAGAGAAAGCTAGAAATGAAGCCTAGAACAATTGAGAGTATATTACAAGAAATTTAATTAAGAAATATATATAAATGTTGGTGCAATCAATTCAAAATTCTGACAATAACATTTTATTGTGTAAAAAATAAATAATCTTGATAATTAACATTTTACTGAAACCTGATACAGTATTCAGCCAAAACTGTTAAAAAGATTTATTTACGTTCCAGCCTAAAAAGCAAATTAAAGTATTTTTGTCTTACTTGGGTAGGGGAGGCTGAAAATTCCGGGAATTAAAACTGAATGGAACTACTGTCTGCTCGGTTTTATCTCATTTTTAAATAGAAAAAATTGGATCAGTCCAATTTTCAGCAAAACTAAATTTTCAGTCTGATTTTTGCTTTAATTTATTGAACCTAAAACTGAAAAATTGAAAAAAATCACTTCTAAAACAAAGGCCCAATAAAACCAAAATGGACATAAGGGCAATAGCGTGTATTTTTATTTAATTCAATTTAATTATGATTTAAAGAGACCAATTTTCAGTTTTTTTAAATTTTTATTTAGTGTACAAGCAAATTAAATTCTACTTAAATAGAGTTTACATGCTCACCTCTCCAGGTTTTATTACACCACTAGCATCAATGCTGCTTATCTTGACTTGCTGTGACTTAAAACTCAGCAGCTAGTAAAGTGCTACAAGAAAAAATTGCCATGCGAAATGACTTGCAAAATGACAACATAAATAAAGATAAATTAGTTTAAATGTTCATACCTCTATAAAGAATGATCTACTTGGAAAAAAAAAATTAAAAAAATCTTTTAGATGATATAAGGGTTTGATATTCAAACCCGGTCAAATGTGGGAAAATTTTTTTGGTTGCAATTCATACTCATTTAAAAACCAAAAACAAAATTTAACTTGACGTGCTGTTCATATGTACTCATGTAATTTTCAAATACCAGATTGCAGCTTGTCTCTTTAAAGTCTATCAATTTGAGGCTTTTATATTTTTAGTCATCATCGAAAATATTCATATTTATTGAAGAATAAAATATTCAAAATCTCAGTCTTATAATTTACTTTAACCTGCGGGATCAAAATCGAATGAAATATATTTCATTAATGGCTTTATTTTATCTTGAAATTACAAGTTAAGAGATCAATTTAGTTGATTACGCATTATTTATAATAATAATAATTATTTTGAGTTAATGAATTATTATTATTATTCCTTTAATAATAATAAATAGTAATAATATTTTGATAATAGGTAACTATTACGTAATAGTAGCATCTATTATGAATAATTATTAATCAATATAATTAATATTAATAATAAAAATTACTATAATAATATTAATAATAAGAGTATCAAATGAGAGAATTTTAAAATTTTAAAGGAGGTATATAACACTTTAGAATGGAATTTCTATTTCCACCTCCCCATGGGAACTAGGGGAGCTTAATAATCATTTTCAATTTTAAATGTAATTCCACCACTTTGATTCCTATTTCATCTCTTATTTAAACAACAATACATTCATCCTTAATTTTTATTCTCACCTTTTATAAGAAAACACAATTATACAAAATTTATAATTGTTGTTTACAATTATTTTGCATTCAAATCAATGTTGTAATGTGAAAGAAAATCTCAATTGTTTATACAATACCTAGAGGGATCTAAACCTCAAGATCAAGAGTAAAATAACCATTATGTGGTAATATTGAGATAATATCATCTAAAGCATGAATACCACTATTAGAAAAATGAGAAACACCCATACTAAATTTAATACTAAATAAAAAGTATCAACATTCGATAATCCAAACAATTTCTAACGCTTTATATAGTATTGTAACCAAGTATTTATACTAATTGTGAGAGTTATTTTATTTTAATTTTATTTTTTAATTTCCTAAATTACATACTGCTATTCTTATTTCCAAAATGTTATCACTATAAAACATAAATTAAATAGTTGGAACTTTTAGCCTTCGCTTCCCTCCTCCTTCCAAATCAATTCCCTTTCATCAAACCCTAAATCTAAAATCAACAAATGAAACAAGGGTTGCTAAATATTGATGCACAAATTGAAGCACCGGCTTTCCACACTCCTACAAACCCTCAATCCAAACCCTCACTTTCAGCAAACCCTAAGTCAAATTTGTTTTGAAGAATACAAATTCCACCCATCGTTGTGCTCCTGGGTTCTGCATCCATTCATCGCAGATTTTCTTCTCTACCGCCACAGACCATAATCTCTCTTATCTGCAATGCTATCAAGCGTCTCCCCACATGCGCTCTGTAATTTTGTTTTCTACTAAGAATATATGGAAATTTTTTTTGATATATAGTAAATAAAGTTTAACCGCTAATTTGATTTCCAATTTTAATATATTCCCAAGTAATGCAAAATGAGTGGAAATTTTTTTAAATATTTGGATTCCAAAAGAGATTTAGCCTTCCTCGATTTCAGAATGATATTTTCCCATTCTCAGTTTTTATTTCTATTTAATCTCAGACCATAAATTTTCCTTTTAGGTTTATATAATGTTTAAGTCAAAATTAATTAAGTTCATATTCCATTTTTAAATGGAAAATTATATATACTAGATCTGCAAAAATAAATCCAACTCTTTTAGTGTTAAATTATTAGTAGATTTGAAAAAATTAATTTAGTTTTAGTTTTGAATAAACTTTTTCTAATTTAAGAAATTTCACCTCCACTGACTAAAGTCCTTCCTTTCTAAAAGATTTAATTGTTTCATTGTTTAGCAATTCTCCAAACCCCAAATCCTTCAATGTAATGTAGATGATTTTCCATCAATACTATCGAATA
Source organism: Citrus cavaleriei (assembly GCA_030448925.1). NCBI lineage: Eukaryota > Viridiplantae > Streptophyta > Magnoliopsida > Sapindales > Rutaceae > Citrus > Citrus cavaleriei. The sequence continues at coordinate 210,500 of JAUJEN010000111.1, forward strand.
TATATGTGATTCAGTTTATTTCCATTTAATAGGATAACTTATTTCTTGACTTATGTTTGATTAATTTTGATGAAGCAATTGACATTTATAGTGGGCAGTCTTTGTAAGTCCACATTTGTCTTTCATTTTCGCTATTGCTCAGCTATTGATTGATGTTTCTCGCCATTAATTGTAAGGTTTTTCTTGAACTAATTGCTTTGAGCTTAAATAGAGGAAAGATATTTGACAAACATTTTCGTGCAGTTTAATTGAATTTTTTGAAACACAAGGCTATTTTTCAGTTATAGGCCACTTGTCACGGGATGAGAGTTTTGCACAACAACCTGCAAAGACTTAATGACTTCTAGCACACAAGTTTGTGTTAAGCTTCCCTCATCTCTTCCTGCCACCTATGGAAAATGCTTGCAACAATGTTATGCAGTAGAGAGCACATATTAAAATGAATTTTAGACACTACCAAAATAATTTATATGGGAGCTTTATAAGGCTGGCCGAAAGAGCGCTGTGAGAGAATGTGTTGGTCGTAATGTATGCAGCGTGTGATGTAAAGTAATACAGGGCCTTCCACCTATTTATAGGTGGAGTACTAGAGGAGGAATCATAACTTCCATAAATACTTCAGGGGACCTAAGTGACGGGTTTTTCCAGAACTTCAGTTTATACAATTGTAGCAAAAGTCTATAATTTTTGGCCAAATCTGGATAATTTATTGCTTAATTCACTTCTGCTAGTCATTCAGGTCAGCCCATTTCTGCTAATATCCTAATTCTTTAAGCGATCCCGCCTTTGTACAAGTCACACTAATTTCCTGCCGCATCAGACGAGATGGATTTTTGCTGCTGTTTAATCGCAGCATATAAAATTAGCTAAGATTTTGCATACTAGCTGCTCGTGATAATCCTCCCCACCTATGTCAGCAGCAGATCCTCACATGTCCTCGCCAGAGTAATCTCGACATACTCGTAAATTGCCACAGTCTTCTTCATCTCTCACGCGCATTTGCTCGGGATATTCTACACTTCACCAAGTACCTTGTATTAATCGCATGCCCTTTTCTACTAATGACTGATCGTTGGCGATGATTCCGAAGCATCCTTGTCACACGCAGTTGACAACGACGGTCAGTACACTCCGATACACCTCAGTTTAGGCCTCCCCATCTCTACGGTAATGGCTCGGTAAGTTCACGTAAAGACTATATGAATCTTGGCGCGCTCTGGCAGAAATTGAGTTGGTACGATACGTCATATGTCGCATATAAACTCGGAAGGCCTCTGTATCGCCCTCACTCAACCTCGTTGATTTCGCAAGCTCGAAATTGTTGGGGTGTGGAGTTTCACTGCTAACTTGTCATTTCCCTTGTACTGAATGTAAAATTCCTCTAACTGGCCATTTCTTCATTTCACGTAGTTTTGCTTAGCCTGCAGATGTCTGCTTCTTGTGCCATTTTATACAGCCAAGTGAGCTCCTTTTGGGCTTTTTTCCCCCACCATAAGGCAGAGGCTATGTATCGAAGGCCATAGGTTGAACCCCATGATGATCTCGGGAAAGGACTTTTGCTCATAGCCTCGCTTGTTGTTATATCGCAGAGAATTAGTGCAACATCCAGTAACTTAGCCTAACTTTACCGATGAGCTATCACGTAGTGCCTCAAATACATCTCGAGTGAGGTCACATGCACTCCATTTAGTCCATTGGTTTCATGGATGGAAGCTATTGAGAACTGAGATCGGTTCCCAACAATTCAATGAGCTCCATCTAAAAAGTTACCGTAAATCATGGTCCTTTATTGCTCACTTATATCAATTACCTACAACTTTAATAATGGTTGGCGACTATGTATAATTTCTCTCATCCGCCGGTAACCGCTTAGTGCATCACGAAATGAGATATCGCTATAATAAATGTAATTACCACCACAATGCTCATAGCCCTTCTGATTCTGTATACAAGATAAAGTTCATGGTGACATCATGGCTGACAAGAGTTGGTAGGATCTAACAATCCTCACAAGGCTGGAAGTTTACAGATCCGTCTTGTCTTCATACATAAAGCCAAGTCCACACGATGCCTCAATGTCATCTTTCATGCGTTTCAAAAGCACAATTGGACGAGTGGAGTTGTGCACTCTACTCTAGGTGGCCATCCTAATTTCGAAGTCATGGCACTCCTTGATAACTTTGTGGAGATTTCTTCGACGGCTATCAAGAATAACTTCCTTCGTAAGGTAGCAGCTTGCCTTGCCAAAACTCGCCTCTTGTTCTGCCCTCAACTTTCTTCAAAAACCTTTCGCTAGCTGTCTGCTGGAGACCTTCTTAAACCCGTGGAGACAAGGTCAAAGTTCGGTTGGCTCATGTAAAGTGTCATGAATTAAGCTGGTGATTTCAAGATGACGCCGGGTTTTTTCGGCTTGTATCACCCGAGAATAACCCTGTGAGGAAGTTCCTTGCCACCTTATCAGTTGGGGCTCAACTTTATTGCTCGAACTAGCTCCTGGCTACATTGTCCGCGTTCACATGGAGCTAAAAGTAGTGTCGCCATCGCCGAGAGGGTAAATAAATGATGTATGCATCATTTCTTTCTAACGTGGTAATGGCATTCTTGTCGCCGAGCTTCCACTCTCAACGCTTGAGCCGCGGCCTTTCCGATAATGATTCGCTAATGGCTAAGTCGAGGCATTTGTTTGCACTTCAATGGCTTACTATAATCGAAATATATGAGTTCCTCGATAGCCTTCTTCAACTTCTTTAACGCGTGATTGGCATCCTTCTAATTAACGCCATGCCCGATTATTCTCGGTAACCGGTCAAGAGTCACCGCTTTTAACGAATAAATTTCATGAAGCGGATGAGTTCACAAATTTCGAGAAAAGACCGTGCGTACTTCACGTAAGGTTCTAACCCGAGATGGTTTTCACCTTCGAAGTTCTCCATCATCAATTTCCTGCTTCCTCATATCTTATAAATGCAAGTGAACTCTACCTTCTTCGAGCAAACAAGTACTTCATTCGAGGTAGTAGTCGCTGTCAAGAGTACTCGAGGACTTCATATGAGTGTTGGGCATGTCTTCGAAAGGGCGTAATACACCCGCGATGTCGCCCGTACGAACAAACGTAAACAAATGAGGAAAGGTCGAGAACCTTGTTAACGTAGGGTAAAACGCGTCAGCATTTGTAAGCTAAACGGCGATATGAAACTGGTGTTATTACACTTGGTTATGTACATTGTTTTTGCTCGTCTCCTTGGCTTTTCAAGGTACTGATAGTACACGAATCGAAGTCTAGGTCAGTAGTTACCGTACGGCTAAGTCGGTCGTAAGAGATCCGCATCAAGAGATCAATATTTGTTCTTATAGTACTCTTATCGAAAATTCCGATAGCGCGCATTAATCCGGGCGGATTCATCTTTCTTCTTCGAAAAAGATTTGGTCCACCGAATTCAGCCTTCGGCGCAGTATATGTAACCCGTCACGCGTTAAGTCTTAGAGTGTTCGCAGCCTCAAGTTCGAGCGGCTCCACGCGTAGGGCGCCATACGCGGCTTGCATCTTTGCTCCAATTGACTTCAAGATTCCACTTTGCCTGGAGCTTTTTCTAATTCTAAAGCGCATGACGCCCTTGAACTCGATGACTTCGATGAGTTTATCGACTTGCTCATGAATCTCCGCATCTTTCTCCATCATTCAACTCCTCGGCGATATCAAAAGCTCGGGTCCTCCGAACGCCGGAATTTACGACTAAGAATATTCGTCCACACTTCGAGGCTCGGCTGAACCATGTACGCCATACTTGCCGAATAGCTTCGGGAGTTCTAAAAATGGGTAAAGTGGAAAGGTGCGCAAAATCGATCAAGAATTCTACGCCGAGGACTATTTCGTCATATAATAGTATCACGGGTTGGAGCTACCCATGTCTCAAGCATATTACACGCTTTGAGTGGTGCCCGTGAATGGCTTGGTGTGAGTTTACCGCTTCACGGTGCCTCTTCTTCGTCACCTGGTGCCCAGCGCTTACCCTCATTTTTTCGAATGGTTATGATCGCCTGTAAAGGTTCAAGAATGACGCGACGGGGCGGTTACCACGATCGATTTCCACATACGAGCCATTTCTTCGTAGTAAAATGCCTCGAAAAGCCGAGGCATCGAGGTTGCCCTTGAAATAAGCGAGGTACTGAGTAAATTCTTCTTTTTTCCAAATAAATGTTGCATCGTAATGGTGCTATCAGATACGGCAATGGGTTTTGGTGTCATATCAACAAGCTTTCGACCACGGCTCGCCTTAGAAGCTTCTGGGAGACTTTTTCTCGCCTAATCCTTTCGGTTGTGCCTTTATCCTCTAACCCTCTACCTTTATTTACAAGAAGCTTCGTCCTTTTTTGGTCGGATAAGTAGTCAACAATGATTCTGCACCAGAACAAGCCACCGGAGATTATAGATGCCACATCTATTCAACTCTTCGACCCAACTGAGGCCATATCTCTGAAGTAAGAGAGAACTTTTACTAGACATGTCAAGATCTCAAGTGATAGCAAGAACTCTGCTGATGGTCATTTAACGCTTACTCATTGTTGAGCTGCTGGCGCGTTTTGCATTTCCTTTCTCCAGACACGGGCAGTTGGTTATGGAGTTCTCGCCGACTCAACCTATGCGTTGATGGCGATATGTTCTTTGCCATCTCGCCATGCTTTCACTGCTACCATAATTACGCAGCACCAAATGGGCGTAATAGTGCCCACCTTCATACCTCATCTCAAACACTCCATGACATAAAGTATCGCTTTGAATGAGAAGTCATTTTACCACGGTGGAGTATCATACCATCATAAGTCGGGCTTTGCACATCACGAGGCACATCACTGTGGTTATGGAAGCCGGTTAAAGCGAGTAGCATCAGTAAGGGTTAACTGGAGCTAACTTCATCAACCTCCGTACGGATCGCTCGTAGCTCACTTTGACAAAGCTACGCAAAGGTTAACTGCACGTTTTAGTAGCCTTTAAACCCATCAAAGAGAGCTCATTAGTCTTGCATACAGACCTCGTCACATCATGAACTTATCAGACCACCTCTCTAGACCAACGACCTCACTTCCAATATATCGGTATCCTAATGGACATCAAGTCTCAAGTCATACATGAGGATCCATGCCTGCACGTGAAGCACTGACTCACAAGCAGAATCTCACTAGCGCCTCTCCCACACGGATTTATTCCGGCACTCCACACCGGATTTGCCTCTCTGTGTCACACAGAAATAGGCTACCATTGTTCATTAAGTAAGACTTCAAAGTTACAAACCTTAGTTCCTATACCACTTGTCATGTAGAACGGAGTTTCAGATAAATCCATACAAAGACTTGGGAGACTTCCACACAAGTCACAAGTAAGCCTTTTCGATTCTTTCCTAAGGAAGTACAAAATACTTCTTACAATGCTATGTATAAGAGAGCATACGGTTAAATGGCTTTGAAGACACTAAAAATAATCAGACAAGTAGATTTTTACACACAAGAAAAGGTATGAATATGCCAAGACTGTAAAGGAAAAGCGGTGTGTAAACGGCGGGGTTCACTACTATTTATAGGCCAGTGAGTACTAGAGGAAACTTCCAAGTAACTTCCATAAATATCTCTAAGGAACCAAGTAGTAAGTCGAAACTTTAACTGATGTATACCACAAAAGTTCAGACCAACCGTGACTGATAATTTTGCTTAATTATAGTCGGGTCATTCGCGGTCAACAAGGGCCACCCAAGAATCCCACCTTTCGTGTTGTGATTCGCCCAAGGCATCATGAACGAAAGGTGCATTTTTGCTGTCGTGAATCGTGCCTGCAAAAATTAGCTTATGATTTCGCATATCAAGTGTTACCGTGACATACCACTTCATCGAATCAGTCACCATCATCAAACTTCAAACCATCATCTGTTAAGAGTTCTTCTCATTATCGCGGGTACACATTTTTTAGCGCTTACGGGTAATTTGTTTTAAATATCGAATTTCCTAGTTCGAGTTCAGTCGCCTCGACAGGTGCTGCAGGTAGAAAGGAAGCAGAATCGGATTAACTTTAGCAAATACGTGTAAATTGAACGCCACACGAT